>JAFNEN010000428.1:600000-1004432 GCA_019343175.1 Oedothorax gibbosus
CAGCCGTGGCTCACTATGGAGCCTGAATAGAGTGGCAAAAGTGCTAGTTAATTTATAATTTTGATACTGAGAAAGGAAGTACAGGGTAAAGGCGAGAATCGAACCCGCGGACTGCTAGAATCGAACCCGCGGAGCGCGCGGACTGCTAGCGTTATGGCCTGAGATCAAACCACTCGACCATCGGGCCCCACATGCCACCCTATATTGTCTCCGTGTTGGTCCATGGTGCGGTTGATAGGTTCAGTCTCTACCCTACTATAGAACTCTTTGGACCAAGCACACAAACCTGAAAATATATGTCTCCCATAGAGGTACGAAAGAGAATAGAGAGGTCCATGTATATGCGCAGTAGCGCACTAATGAAGCGGGATAGAGCGGTGCATCTTGGGATATCTCAGTGCCAGTTTCGGTCACTATGTTATGCGCAGTAGCTCAAAACACCGCTAAAGCGGTGCATCTTGGGAGTGCCAGTATGTGATGCGCAGTAGCTCGAAAAACCTGACAGCCCTGCTTCAAACCATTTGAACTCATATACCCCTCTCCTTCCTAACTCTATGATGTCTCCCAACCATGTCTGCCCCTAATCAAACTAACTCCCCCAAAAAAGTAAAATTTAAAACGGTGCAAGTTTTAGTCACCAAGTGACGACACACAAAGTCCTCCAAGTTCCCAAACCAATACCTTGGGGCAATACCAAGCTCTATTCTAGGATCTTCCTATGCTTGACCCCTGTCGCTAAAATTAGAAGGTTCCACATACGGTTGGCAGTGCTGTCCTCTATCGCGAAGCTCTGAAACGATAGAACTTGAGTAGTAAATTTGAACGAGATAGCGTGGTAATAGTGCTGTCCTCTACTATGCCGAAACAGATAGTGATGAACTCTTTGGCGTTGGTGTTGAGGGCTGCTCTTACCGTCGAATCATTTCAGCGATCATTGGTTGGTACAACCACGGTCAACTTAAATAACAAGGCCGGAGAAGCTCTCCCAAACATGAGCGTAGACGGAAATTTCGACGTCACTGTTCCGAGTGCCGAAGATGGAGAAACTAGTTCGGATGCATTCGGAACCCTAAAAATGTGGTTAGCCGTGAACGAGTGGTTCCGAACAAGTTTCAAGACAAGTTCTCTTCATCTTCGGAACAACGTCGCTCGGAACTATGACGTCAAACTTTCCGTCCCCGAGCGTGTTTGGGAGAGCTTCTTTGGCCTTAGTAGTTGAGTAGGCTGTGACCATACCAGCCACCGCCTTTTATTTGCGCATTAAACTTAGATATTGGTATACTTTTTTAGACTATATAAGGGTCTTAATCCAGTAATAGATGGCGCTGATTTACCATTTCGTTACTACCAGTCATCTAGATTACAACAAATATTGTAGTATATAAATCGAAGCTTCTTGGTATTCACCTTGAGGTACCTTTTGGTGGACACGGGTTGTTGCTCTGGTGTACCCTTAATAATGCTTCGGTGGCTTTGGAGCCCAGTCGGTTAAGGTGTTCGCCTTGCATGCGGAAAGTCCTAGGTTCGGGTCCTGGCAGCGCCAAAATAACTGCCGACCTATAAACGGCCCATGCAGCGAAAAAATGTACGACGAATAAAGTTGTGCACGTTAAATATACTTCAAAGCCCCAACGCTGCGTACGATGTCGCCCTTAACGGTTGCGTTGGGTCCGAACTCAGGTGTTTGCTCGTCACTTGACTGTGGTTCTAAATTTCGACGCCCGTCGCCAATAGCCGTCGTGTAGCTCTAGTGCAACGATAATTCAAACTAAAAATAAACCTTAACACAAACACATCCTCTTAAAAACACTCGTCTATTCAATGATCCACCCTACTTGCAATCACCGTTACACAACCGTTATATCACCCTTGCACATCACTTTATTCCAGCTTTCTTATCACTGACACGTGACCACGGTGATAAGGTCCTATCCCCGCCAATCTAACCATAGCCCTGTTATCTTGACCGGCATGTCGGAGAGATATTTTCCCCTACCTTATCATTTTGACTTATTTCTGGTTGCCGTTGGTCGAACTTTTTACCGTTTTGTATTTCTTTGGGAGAGGTTTGGGATGGAAATGTTGTAACTGATATTTGATGGATTGAGAGTCGTGATGGTTCAAATTAATTTGATATGTAACACTAAAAAATATTCATGAACTTGCGAGAACACAAATAGCCATGTCTGAACCTGGATTCGAACCCGAGCCCCACTTGACAAGCGAGGGTTGAGACACCAGATCGGCTGGGCGACAATACCTATTATGTGCTCCTTATAAATGAATTTAATGTTGTCTTATTGAATAAAAGGATGCCTATGTTCATGAAATCTTCAAAGATCTTTAAACTGAAGACACACAGTATATTTTCACAGTATATTCTAGCATATTTTGCACGATGACTTAATAGGTAAAAGACCAATCTAATAAAAACACTCAAAATAAAGGGAACAAAAATGGAAAGTTTTCTAATCAGCTACCAGTCATACTATGCTATATAACATTTTTTCCTTTAAGTAGGCTCTTCTACTATCCATCATATCATCGCCAGAATTCGTAAGCAGGATTATGCCATACCCTACTCAAATTTAAGGCCAACTAAGCTCATCGTGACGTCACGCTATCCGCCCCGTTTGTATTACCGGCTTTTCCAAGGAAAATGTAATTAACCTAATCGCACATCACGATCGACTATACTTTCCAGGTTCCAATCTGGTTTCATTCCTCCCTTTCGGAACAGCTGACAATCCAAACCGAACGGATATTTTGACTTCAGAGATATCTTCTCTAGCCTTATTAGTTGAGTCGGCCTAGACTATACCAATCTCTTATTTATTTTTAAATTAATATCAGTTACACTTTTTTAAAAGTAAGTGGGACCGATCTACTGCTGTTGCCGAAGGTCCCAATCGTTTGAAGATGGATAAAAATACTGAATTTTTTCTCGATTTATGATGGAGAGTCAACAATCAATTTGTCGCCACTGGGTGTGGTTTTTGTGAAATTTATAGTTTCAATGTTTTGGGATTTTGTTCTTCGAAAATATATTGACTTTGAATTTATAGAGGAAAGTTACACTCCACCCAAACACCCAAAAATTGGTAAAAATATCGATTTATCAGTTTTTACTGCTTATTATTCACAATATCTTTCTGGTCATTAACTGAAAGTTTCATAATGATATCTTCTGTAGAAAAAAAGTTATAGGAATGACTCCAGAAAATATTTAATAAGTTTGAATACGTATTTCGTCTGCTTTCAACCTGTTTTCTCTGTTTCGCGTTTTCCAATTCTTGTGTTTAATAAATCCCTAGGGCTTTTTTGCTAATTAAGTTAGAATTTTGAAATTTTAAACCTGTGTTCGTATATAAATGGTGCAAATTTTATAATTGAGATTTAAATATTTTTTTTAAAAGAATATTTTAGTAGATGGGATTTGTACGTATTTGCACAAGTTAAGTGAATAGAAATGGAAAGGGACATAATTGGTGCGATAATTAAAAAGATGAAAAATACAGTTGTCGAATGTATGATGATTGAGAGAGTGGAAATGGTAATTAAAAAGAATTGGACAATGGCTTCTTATGATTTTTAAATGGGTATTAAATTTTGCAGATTTTTTTTTAACGTTGAAGTTCTACTTTGAATTCGATTTTTTTCTGAGCTTTTTAATGACTTATAGTTCGGATGCCCTGATTTTTTTTTGACGCACCACATATTTCTGTACCAATTGTAGTTTGTGCTATGACTGTGGGTGAAGGACAGGCCTAGTCTTTAAAAGCCCCCTCATTTTACTTTATAAACATAAAGTGTAATCTAAAATGCAAAATACGTATCGCGAGATACAGCAAAATTCAATATCATCTGCTCCACAACCGAAAGCAATACCAATCCCAATATCCGAACTCCCCCCCCCCCCCCTACCTATTCCCGCTCATCCGTGCATGGTCATCCCGTGTCCGTTTTCTGGGCCGTACTTCCTTCCCCCCCTCCAGATAACTGACCCTCACGCGCGGGTGCTTCTCTAGCCCATTGTACCCACACGCACACCCCACTGGACCGAGCCGACCGTCCCTATCTTATATCTGAGGTCACTTTTCGAGTGGCGGTCGTTTTAGAGCACTTCAGTACAGTGTACTGTCTGTACGTGTAAAGGGTATTGTGAAGGCACCATTTCAGCTTCCACACTACGTTTATAACGTAAAAAGTGGAAGGTATTATAATCGTTCAGTCCGTCCGTCCGTCCGTCCCCCGCTTTCATAGCCCAAACTACAAATGCTACGGACAAGTGCGATACGTCAAAAAATTCAGCGCATCGAAATTAGAATACATGGAAAATTTCAGAAAAGAATTGGAATTCAAAATACTTCAATTATTTAAAAAAAAAAACCTGCAAAATTTAATGTTCATTTAAAAAGCAGAGGAAGCCTTTTTTTATTAGAATGAAATTACCATTGCCATTCGCAACAATCGCTCGAGAAACTTTAATTCTTTTAGACAATAAATTAAAATAAATTTATTTTTGCGACATTGATCAGTTTGAAATGATATCAAATATATTTCACTACGAGATTCTTTGCATGTTGATATGAAATGTTTTCATTCTATTTAAAAGCGAGGAATATTACATATTTATTCTTTGAAATATAAATTAATTTTTGCAAACGATAAGTAATAATTATTGAATTTTCGAAATAAAATAAATGAAACTAGCCAAATTTAGCATGTCAATGTTTAATATAGAATTAATTCTGTGTTTGCCACCTTTTTATCTGTTAAATACAATTGTTGTGTGGAAGCAGGTTAATTGACAGATTCTATGCTACACTTGGTAATAGAAAGCTAGGGTTTATTTTTTTAATGCAGTCAGTAAGGACGGAAAATGAAATAAGTACAGACGGATATTTAACATTTTTATACACATTTTAAAAAGATTATATTGAAATTAAAAAAAAAAGTAAAGTAAGTTGTGTGTGCCGTAGATGTTACAACAAACCGTGTCCACCATAAAGGTATCTAAAAGGTGAGAGCCAAGTTGCTTCAGGTTATATACTGCAATATGTTATATTCTAGATTACTGGTAGTAACGCCGTAGTAAATCAGCGCCATCTAGTGTAGGATGTTATTTGAAGTTTCGACCGCTACACAAGCAAAAAAGTATACAGATCTCTGGGTTTAATATACAAATAAAACTCCCTTTACATGTGTTGCCACCTATTATTATCAATCCCAATAATCTACCCAAAAAATCAAATACGTAAAAGGGGGGAAAATAATCAATAAAAAAACGGATTAACTTTTTGTCCCCCACCTTTTTTTATACAAAGATAAGAAATCCCATGAATATTATCTTCATTTTATGATAAGCTCCCAAACTGCGCATTGATTGAATAACGTTGTTTATCTAGCTCTTTGTTTCTATTGGCTAATGGGGGGTTTAACGCGACGCCATTTTTTTTTTATGTTAAGATATGAAATTGTTATTGCTTTTTTTAGTGAAGCAGGTTATGTTATATTGCTAGAGGTTTCATTGTATTGGTGGGGTCATATTGTTTTATGGATGTTATAAAATGTATGGTTTAAAGGTAAGATAAAAAGGTTAATAATTTATATTTTTTGGTTTAGCATTGTAGAAGTACAGGGTGTTCGTAAAAGAATGTCCGAGTTCCAAATTGTGACCTGACATCACGCCTTGTGATTTCTTTCTTTGGGGCTTCGTAAAAGATCGGGTCTACGTTCCACCCCTACCCCACGATTTACCAACCTTGAAAGGTAGAATTGCACAGGCTTCCATTACTCCGGACTTGCTGCATACAGTATGGGAAGAATTGCATTTTCGTTTGGATGCGTGCCGTATCACTAAAGGCGCACACATTGAGCACTTATAGGAAAAACTAGGTTAGTTTTCCTTCAATATCATGTATGATTTGTTATATTTAGTATAAAATAAACTCCGGTGATATACCATTACAATTCGGACATTCTTTTACGGACACCCTGTAGATCTACGATGTCTATTGGCTTGTTGTGCATGACGTATAACATTCTTGCTTTTATTCATGTATTTCATTGGTGGTATGACACGTTAAGCTCAGCCCACTACATTGTTTAATAAAACGATAAATTCATTTCTGTAGAACTGTTGCCACTTAAGACATGAAACATGCGTATTGGCCGCGAGCTTCATTATTTTGAACCAGAGTCAGGTGAAAGGAACAAAACCTGTGCAGGCACCACCATTAACGCCTTTTTGTGAATACCATTAACACTTTCACATCAGGATAAAAACCTTAACATTAAATTTTATGTAATTAGTTTTTCGTGTAATTTTATTAGCTTCCACGCTACGTTTATAACGTAAAATGTGGAAGGTAATATAATCGTTCAGTCCGTCTGTCTGTCTGTCCGTCCGTCTAACACTTTCATAGCCCAAACTACAAATGCTACGAACAAGTGTGATACGTCAAAAAATTCCGCGCATTAGCGATTTCCATGTATTCTACCCCATTCAGCGAAATTAGAATACATGGACAATTTCAGAAAAGAATTCGAATTCGAAGTACTTCAATTATGTAAAAAACTGCAAAATTGAATGCTCATTTAAAAAGCATAAGAAGCCATTTTTATTAGAATTTAATCACCATTGCCATTTGCAACAATCGCTCGAGAAACTTTAATTCTTTTAGACAATAAATTAAAATAAATTTATTTTTGCGACATCGATCAGTTTGAAATGACGTCAAATATATTGCAATACGAGATTCTTCGTATGTTGATATGAAATATTTTCATTCTATTTAAAAGCTAGGAATATTGCATATTTATTCTTTAAAGTATAGATTAGTTTTTGCAAACGATAAGTAATAATTATTGAATTTTCGAAATAAACTTTAAATGAAACTAGCCAAATTTAGCATGTAAATATTTAATATAGAATTAATGCTGTGTTTGTCACCTTTTTACCTGTTAAACACAACTGTTGTGTGGAAGCGGGTTAAGTGACAGATTCTGTTACAAACCTACTGGTTTGTCTTACATAAATTTATCAGGACTAAGGCCTTAGTTTGTCTTGTATTTTATTTATTTCGAAAACTTTAGCAGAAAAGCCATTCTCGTGTAACAAATGCTCTTACCAATCATCTTTAATGGGTGGATAAAACACCAAGTGAAATAAATTAATTATCTATAATCCTTAGAAAAATATATAATTAAAATTTTATTAACAAATTATAATATCGTAAAAAAATACATGAAAACTTGTTGACATTTACAATATTTTGTTATTGAAATGGTAACAAAAACAAAACTTATATTTAACTTTTAAAGATGCAATTTTTAACCATTGGTAAGAACAAAACAAAGTACAAAAAGGACAAGGTTTCGTTAAAAAAGTATGTTTAATACACACACAAAAAAAAAAAACAATCTGTATAGCAAAATGTAGCTTGCTACCAAAAGCGTCAAACACAAGTTAATTTTTTAACTGCAGAAAATGTTTCAAGTTTCAGTACTTTCTGCTCTTACTTACTACACTTTTACTACATTGTTGCATAAGTCTTACTGCATTTTTGCATAACTCTAACTACATTGTTACATTTAAACCAAAATTCTAAAACGTTCGCCATTCAAAATTAACTTACAAAATAACACTTATATTTTACGTTTTATTTTTAAACCAAAACCCACATTTAAATACCATCTTATATTATTCCATTTTAATTATATGTTATTACATAACTCTTTGACCGCATTTTCGAAAACTTATTTACAACAAAATAATTATCGTTTGCAAAAACAGCATTAAATTATGGAGGGTAGGTCGTCGTCCCAATGCAGACGATTACACCAAAAATCTTCTAAAAGTCTAGACCAAAACACTAAAAAAGGGTCATTACATCCAGATTTACGGAAAGCAACAATTTTAGGACGGAAAGGTTTGGAGTGTGATATTGTTGGTATTTTTGAAGAACAGATGACTGTGAGTTGTGGTAAAGTTGAAAAAAAAAAAAACTTTTTATGTAAGCTTCCAATGCACTTAAATATATTCTCTCCAATATTGCTCGTTTATTAGCGATTTGAAAGATACGTGAATGTGCAGTTGTAGCATAAAAATAAAAAATTCACACGGAACTTATTATTTTAAGTTTAATTTGAAGATGGAATATTATAGGAACGTTCCATGGCCATTTATTAATTGCATAAAAAATAAAATAAAAATATATATTAAGAGTAATTTTGCGTTATTTAATTCTTCCAAAAGACATGATTCCTCCTTCTAGCGATAAATAAGAGCAAGCTCAACTTAGAGAGAAAAAAAATCGCAAGCTGATGATTAAAAATGGAATCAGTGAAGGTGAAAGGGTTTAAACCATGCCCTCCCCTAATTGTTTTGAGCAGTGTACATTGTAGATAATTTTATTGAGGCATACATGTCTCTAATATTAGTGAAATTGTAACCTGCCTAATTTTTTGTGCACAAGTTTACGATGGACTCATGCAATTTGAAGACGAACTGCAGAGAAAATTCACAGAAGAAATGTTCACTAAGATATTGCATTTGTAGCGGCCTCAGTAACCCACAGTCTACCAAAAGGATCCTCAAGGTGGAGATGAGTTACCTCGGCTTATATACTACTATTAACGTCGTAATCAAGAATAGTGGTAGGAACGAGAGTGTAAAACAGCGCCACCTAGTTGAGACTAGTTGAAACCTTAGTTGTCACAGAAGAAATGTTCACTAAGATATTGCATTTGTAGCGGCATCAGTAACCCACAGTCTACCAAAAGAATCCTCAAGGTGGGGATGAGTTACCTCGGCTTATATACTACTATTAACGTCGTAATCAAGAATAGTGGTAGGAACGAGAGGGTAAAACAGCGCCACCTAGTTGTTGATGGCATATTGAGTTTGCGTGCGTAGTGAACCGCTACACATTCATTTGGCAGTAAGGGATTGAAACATACCACTATTTTATTTCTTTAAACTCCCCACCAAAACGTTCCACGACCGCTTATGTTTATTAAACCATTTCACCAACTTCTTTTTATTTCACTTCACGATCCGAAACCGTCAAGCGATTCTGGGGGTGGAGAAAATATCGTACCGGCGAAGAACTTGAACAAAAGGCACGAGAGAAGCAATAAACACAAGGCAGAAACGTTCTATTTTTTTGGTGTTCTTATTTCTTAAGCCTAATCGTGATCTTCTAGATTTTCAATTTTTTTTTTTTGCGGAAATAAAATTTGTTGAGAGTTGAGGAAAATATAGTTATAATTATGAAATTATGGGTTAAAATGTTTCGTGACAGGGATTGGTTGGGTTAGTTTATTTTTATTAACCTTTTGACAGTTAAAAATTGAAAAGTAAATTGGCAGGCTTTTAATATGTAATCTTACCAGCAATAAACATTTAACTATTAAAAATAGTTGGTTTCAAATAAAAATGAAAATTTTGAAAAATGATAATACTACATGCAGTCCCTGGACAAATTATTAGACGCACTGCAAGACTTCATGTAAAATATTAATTACCGGGTGATATTGTACCGTTTTATTATTTTAAATTGATTTGTTTTTTATTTTTATATTATCCAATCAATTACCAATTTATTTGACATAAATAAAACAGCATTCATTTAGAAAAGCATAAGTTTATTGAGTTTTAAAGAAAAGTGAAATGAATGTTAGTAAAAGTCAATATTTAGTTGAGCCACCTTTAGCCGCTATCAAAGCTTTCATTCTGCGCGGCATGCTATCAATGCAAGACTGCACTGTCTCCTGCATTTGAGGATAATGATTCCACACATAAATATTCTTATAATAAATAATTAATATAAATTAATCTTAATCGTAATTATCTTAAAATAAATACAAATATGCAGTCTACAACAATTCTTTTAAATAAAAATCCATAATATTGTAGTTTAAATATACCATTATTGCATAAAAACTCTTAAGAAACATAAAATTACTTTAAAAAAAAATACAGTACGTCTAGTAATTTGTTCAGGGACTGTAGATTAAGCTATTTACTGATGGGATTTTTACTTTTCTATTATCTAATATAAAATATAAGGTAGTACAATGAAAGTCTTGTGATGAGGTCGAAAATCCGAAATGGAGATTTTGCGTTTTCTACATGTTTAGCAGTGTTGTTTAGCAGTGTGCAGCTAAAACAGTGGTGTTTGAACAATGGTCCACTCTTAAAACAAACAAGCGGTTTTAACTCAGACTGATTTAATTTCCACTCCTTTCCGGTGCCGAAAATGCACTTCCCCTATAGGAGTGGAATTCACTCTTTTTGCGGAGTGGGTAAAATAAATAAAAGAAAACAATCTACGTCCTACACTCTTAAAACGAGCGGTTTTTAACTCAGTCTGAGTTAATTTCCATTCCTTTCCGTGCCGAAAATGTACTTCCCCTATAGGAGTGGATTTCACTCTTTTTGCGGAGTGGGTAAAATAAATAAAAGAAAACAATCTACGTCCTACACTCTTAAAACGAGCGGTTTTAACTCAGTCTGAGTTAATTTCCATTCCTTTCCGGTGCCGAAAATGCACTTCCCCTATAGGAGTGGATTTCACTCTTTTTGCGGAGTGGGTAAAAGAAAACAATCTACGTTCTACACTCTTAAAACGAGCGGTTTTAACTCAGTCTGAGTTAATTTCCACTCCTTTCCGGTGCCGAAAATGCACTTCCCCTATAGGAGTGGATTTCACTCTTTTGTTTTAAGAGTGTCCGTCTGTCTGAAACACCTCCAAAGCTCGAACTGATAGAGCTACGAACTGAACAACGAATTTGGCACACAAGTCCCCAGAATCTGTTGGACGTCGGGAAAAGTTTTCAGAGAAAGTTATCGAGTATACACTATATAGTTATCTTTAGGGTGTCTGGAGTAAAGACAGAACCTGCGAAGTTACGTGACATGGCATGTTTACCAAACTGGGGCACTCCTGCTATAATTTTTAAAAGCGTTCCGTATCAAGGAAATTCTGTAAAATTAGGTTCTAACAAGTCAAAAATGTTTATTTCCAGCTAGAACAAACGTGTTTACTTATTCCCTTTTGTAAACTTATTCATTGAAAATTTAAAAAAAATATTTGCACCCATATCAAAGTAGCGTTATAGGGCCCTGTAAGTCAGCTACATTTATCATATAAAAAAGACTGTAAAAATATTCAATACAGCTGGAGAAATATGGCCTATAGTTAAACTCATAGTTTCCTTGCACATAAGTCACGACCTTGGACGGAGCTATAAAACGCGCGGTGCAATCAGATAAAGACGAAATAAAACGGATGAAATTTTCTCTTCATCTGTTTGCTCCGCGCATTGTATAGCTCCGCCCATGGTCGTGGCTTCTGTGCAAGGAAACTATGAGTTTAACTATAGAGAATTTTTTTTTTCCTACTGGATTATCACAGAGGCACTTTGATTTGGAGACCCCCACTTACTACATAATTCCCACTTAATACATAATTTGAAAAGAGTAACTTTTAAATATCCTTATTTTTTTACATTCAAACTTACACCAATTGAATTCCGACACTCCCTCAATAAAACAAACACGAACTACAAAAAACAAAAACACCTACCATCAAAATCAAATCCCGCCGATCGAATAAACATCTAAACGACATCGTTTATAGTCGATGGGAGGGGTCTATTTACAGAAGGGGGCGACCCCTATTACAGAGTGGGAGTCAATTTAACCCACGTATCACCCCCCTGACATCTGCTACCCCCCCCCTGGTCTTATTTCCATAATGGGTTTTTTTGTTTTTATGATGGCTTGACATGATGTTTGCGGTCAGTTGTTGGAATAATTTTTTTGGTTGAAGGTTCGGTTGTGTAGATGTTGATTGATTTATAGCAAATAAAAGCTCTTTCTTCGCACGGAGTAAACAGTATCAAATCGATCTGAGGTATTGGCAATAGAATAAAATAAACATTTTTAAAATTTATTATTTTTTGTAAGTGTTTAATTTAATTTCTTCAACTGATGGCAGCATTAAAAAAATAATCGGATCTTGCGAAAATTGAGTATTTTTTTTAAATCGAATTTTCTCTAAAAATAGAACATATATAGTCCTGAAAGTTTAAAAATTGCAACTTAAATTTGAACTACACATTTTTGCCAATTTACAGTTATATCTACAGTCCCTGGACAAATTATTAGACGCACTGCAAGATTTCATGTATGATGAACAAAATGCCTATAGAAGGACATTTGTGTTCCTAAACTTAAGCTATTGAATAGAAAATACTGTCTGCTATACTTAATACATATATAGACATCTTTTTTAATGATATGGCATTCTTTGGTATGTTTTCATAATTACTAAAAAAATACAGTGCGTCTTATAATTTGTCCAGGGACTGTAGTTTAAGTGTCCATAAAGAACACACATGGTTCCATTTTTAATATTAAAGATAACTATATTAACCACTCCATTGCAAAAGGGGAATTTTCACTTCGCACAATTACTTTAGAATATTTTTGAATCTAAGCACAGATAACGGACAACTGGAACGGTCACGCTTACGGTGACATTGCAGCTACGTCAAACATTGTCTTCTACCCCACAAACAACTCACAGCTCTAGTGCGACGATAATTCAAACTAACCTAACCAAACAACTCACGCTCTGAATCGTCCGTTCGGTAATGTCTGTTTTCTGTTTTTTATTTATATAAAAAGCTTTACAGAAGTTTGTAATTCAGAACCCAGGTCAAGTGACGAGGTCAATCCCGGATTGGGCGAGGTTGACCCATCCTTTCATCCCTTAAGTGGTTCGATAAAATGGGTACCAAGCATGCTTGGGAACTAAACCCTGGGGGTTCCACCCCCAGTGTTGAGGCTGACCACCTTACCGGACATATGCCTAGCACCACCAGAGCCCTAGGTCACGAAAGCTGAAATGGGCACGGCAGGCCTTGGCCCACTAATGGGCTGTTGCGCCGAGGAGTTTAGGTGCAAGTGACGAGGTCGGCACCTGAGCGGGCACCAAAAGCAACCCAGTGGCGCTTTTCGGGATTTGCCAAATTCAGCCGTCCAGTCGGTGCATCTTGTATGATTGGAGAAAACGATAAACTCATTCAGCTGTGGAAAATTTTACTGGAATATTCTTTGATGTAACTTTTCTGGTTGATAATACACTCGTGTACTGGTCCCCTAACTATTTTCTCGACACATATTCAATCTACCCCCATAACCCCTACAAAAACCTTCCGACAGTCCAAGGTATCGTTTGGAAAATCAACCACCGGGCACTCACGGGGACTTATACCGATAAGCTGCAGCCGATATCCCCATAATCCCAAACGATTTGTTCGCTGATCCCCCCCTCATAGAACACAGGCGATCCAGATTCAATTCGATCCCCCTATCCCATAAAAGTCGTCTGATTTCTATTTTTTCAGAGAGGGGGATGAGGAGATTATGGGGTCGGGGTGGGTTTGATTGAAATTCAGACGATTTGTGGGGATTTTTGTTTTGATCGTTTGCGGCATCTGGTATTGAGGATTTGTTTTTGTACGATTTCGAATGTTTTGATACAATCTGTGGCGTCTTGGTTTGGTTTGTTTGAATAAATATTACACAATGGAAGTGTTGAGTGGCAACAGTCCCTCAGGAATGAAAATAAAGTCTCGGTTGGTTAATCAACGTCGTGAACGGTACTTACCTAGTCAGCCCATAGCAATAAACCTGAATCTAAGCCTGGTAACGCAGTTGTAAACGTAGGATTACGTCGGTAAAAACGTCTGTAGATGATAAAGTATTCGAGATTGAATTTTGCCAAGAGAACCCAAGTCAAGACTACGATCCGTCCAAAAACTTCTTAAACTCCCCGTTCGAATCGTCCATTCTCCCGGGTGCTGAAAGAAAGCGTTCGCCAAACCGCCAAAACTACCACCTGCCCAAACTCTTCACATCTGTAAACTTTTCTTTTAGGTTTATGGTGCAAAGGGTTAAGGGGGAATGGGCGAGCTGGACGGGGGTCTCCAAAGCAAAGTGCTTCAGTGTTAATCCAATGGCGAAAAAACTATTTTCTCTGCCACATTTCTCCGGCTGTATTGAATATTTTTACAAACGGATTTTTTTATGTGATAAATGTAGATAACTAACAAGTCTCTATCTTCCCACTTTTTGAAATTGGTTCGAATATTTCTTTTTAATTTTCAATAAATAATTTTACACAAAATATTCGAAGCAATTTCAAAAAGTGTGAAGATAGAGACCTGTAAGTTATCTACATTTATTATTTAAAAAAAAAACCGTCTGTAAAAATATTCAATACATACAGCCGGAGAAATGTGGCAGAGAAAATAGTTTTTTCGCCATTGGATTAACACTGAGGCACTTGAGTTTGGAGACCCGTGGTCCAGCGCGCCCATTCCCCCTTAAAGTGTCCATAACACTTCATCCCGCATGCAACACCACATCTGACGTAGTCAGTGGGGCGCCTCTTATACCACAGGCGGCTTGGCCATCAGTGGCGTACATAAATCGCCACTGTGAACTTTAAAAGCCGACGCCCTTTGGTATGGCGCTGGTTAAATTTTAAAGTTGCAATATTTTTACTATTTGGAAATACAATAAAAGGGTTCACGACAAAATGTTTTCGATGTTAGAGTTCAGTGGATTTAACGTCGCACTAGAGCTAGAAGAGGGCTATTGGCGACGGTCGTTGTAATTTGGAACCATAGTCAAGTGACAAGCCAATACCCGGATAGGAACTCAACGCGACTTTAAAGGGCGACATCGTACGCGGGGTCGGGACTTTGGAGCATATTTAACGTGCACTCCCTCTACGCGGGGTATTTATTTGTCGGTTTTTTGGCTGCATAGACCGTTTATAGGTCGACAGTTGTTTTGGTAATGCCCGGGCTTTAGTCTGAGGCATTTCCCATGTAAGGCAAGCGCCTTACCAACTGGGCTACGGTACCCAAAACATTTGAAATAATAACATACACTTGTAAATTATGGTGGTTTTATATAATGTTCACTCTAAATAAACATTTTCTAGCAACAAAAACAAATATTTACAAGTAGTTTTTCATTCATTTAAAAACGAGGTAAAAATTTTTAACTTTTTTAAAACGCTACTAATCCTTTAATTTTGAGAATAACTCCACCAAACTCCTAACCACTCCAATAACTCCAAAATAGTCAAGTGACAAGCCGGAATAGACACCAAACGCGACTTTAAAGGGTGACATCGTACGCTGGGTCGGGACTTTGGACTCTACTCGGGGTATTTATTCGTCCATTTGTTTTGCTGCATAAACCGTTTATAGGTCGACAGTTGTTTTGGTAATGCCTAAGTCTGAGACATTTCCCATGTAAGGCAAGGGCCTTACCAACTGGGCTTCCTACCCCTTAGAAATTTTAAGGGGATACGGTACCCAAAACATTTGAAATAATAACATACACTTGTAAATTATAGTGGTTTTATATAATGTTCACTCTAAATAAACATTTTCTAGCAATAAAAACAAATATTTACATAGTTTTTCATTTATTTAAAAAAAGTCAAAATTTTGAACTGTTTTAAAACGCTACTCCTCTTTCGATTTTGAGAATAACTCCACCAAACTTTTATAGTTTGTTTTTAGTACTATTTGTTCAGTTTTGTTGAACTGTGCATGGATGATTTTAAAATGTGTGCTACAGTTAAAAAGTAACATGCATTTATACTGAAAATCACAAAAAAATTTAACATTATTGAATTCAACATTTTTTTTAAAAACAACTATACATAGTAGATCTTATTCTATGCACAATTTGGTGCACCATTTATATAAGACCACGGGTTAAAAATTTCAATATTCTAACTTAATTAGCCAAAACGCCTTAGGGATTTCTTAAACACAAGAATTGAAAAACGCGAAACCGAGAAAAAAGGTTGGAAGCAGACGAAATACGAATTCAAACCTATAGGAATGTGACTCCAGAAAATATTTAATAACTTTTTTTCGACAAAAGATATCATTATGAAACTTTCAGTAAATGTTCAGAAAAATATTGTAAATAATAAGAAGTAAAAACTGAAAAATCGATATTTTGACTAATTTTTGGGTACCGTATCCCCTTACAGTGCTAGAACTAGAATCTAAAGCACTGCTTTAAACTATTATGACCATTGGCAATTTTAAACTTCTAAGGGGTATGCAAATTGGCTTAAGTGTCAACTTGTTTTCACTTCACGTGATGAAACTATTAATTTTTAACTAACAATTTAATTTATTTAAAAATGTAAAATAATTTTTTTTTATAATCGTGCAAAAAAACTAAACTTTTTCAAATCAATAATCGTGGCAAAAGTGATGCTTTTAACGAAATCGTGTTTCAAAGTTACTATTACGCACTAGTGCGACAAAGTAAATAGGAGCATCTGATTGGTGTAAAGTTCTTTATTTGAGCGTGATATTTTATTCGGCGGCTTTGTGATTGGTGGAAATTTTTTTATTTGAACGTGATTCTTTATTTGGCGTCTTATTTCCAATGCCAATCTAAGAAATACTTTTTGCACGTGATTTTAAAATAATCATTAATATAAATAATCATCTTCAAATCATTTGAATATGATAATAAAATAATTAATAAGCCAATCAATAAATGCCAATTTAATAAATAATTTTTTTGCACGTTATTATAAAAAACAGTGTATGACAACACGTTGAAAAAAGACTTTTTTAAACTCATAAAATAATTTATTCAACTCGTTTAAAAAATCCCTACTTTTCACACTAGTTATTCTTTACCAGATTAATTATAAAGGACTCTCCATTTTTTAAATTTAGTAAAATTATGAAATTTATAAATTAAAAAAAATGTGTCGTGTTGGAAAAACTGCCAGTCAGGTGACGGGCTTATACTTCTGCAAACCCAAAAAATTAAACAAATTTTAACCACCAACCCTCTCTGTCAAGCCTCCCATTTCCAGACAGATTTATGTGCCAAATTGGCGATTTACGCAGACTATTTTCCCAGAACTGGACCGCCTACCAATTTTTTCTTTCTAGCAAAAACAGCAAACAAAAGGAAGATGAGTTAGTTGGCACGACTCGCGCAGCATGTTTTTTCAAGAAAATGACCTTGGCAGGGTTTTAAAGAAAACTAATAAGAATGGTTTCTGAAAGAGGCGATATGTGTTATAATTTTAATGTTATGTCTCGTAAAAAGATACATTGTATTACATTGTACATACATTGTATTACATTGTACATACATTGTATTACATTGTACATACATTGTAATACTTTTTAGTTGCGAGATTGTTGCTCAGTTTGAAGAGGAATTGTTAGAAGTTTATCTTGATGAGATTTATTCCATGAAAATGTCTGAAGTTTAAAAGTATTTTTTTTAATAATATCGTGCAAAAAATCTTATCATAATCAATCCATAATCGTGGCAAAAATGATGCTTTTAGCGAAATCATGTATTAAAGTTATTTTAGCACATGCTTGAGACATAGTGAGTAAGAACATCTGATTGGTGGAAGGTTTATTACACTGGTCAACAGTGAAAATTCGCCTGAGATGGAAGTATCCAATTCTGAATGATTTCAACGTGCTAAACACGAATATCACCTTAAAAAATGTTTGCTAGCTCTAGTTTTTGAGTTACGGTCGATTTATCTTCCACACTACGTTTATAACGTAAAAAGTTGAAGGTATTATAATCGTTCAGTCCGTCTGTCTGTCCATCACCCACTTTCATAGCCCAAACTTCAAATGCTACGGACAAGTGTGATACGTCAAAAAATTCAGCGCATCGAAATTAGAATACATTGAAAATTTCAGGGAAGTATTCGAATTAGAAGTGTTTCAATTATTTAAAAAACTGCAAAATTTAATGTTCATTTAAAAAGCATAGGAAGCCATTTTTATTAGAATTAAATTACCATTGCCATTCGCAACAATCGCTCGAGAAACTTTAATTCTTTTAGACAATTAATTAAAATAAATTTATTTTTGCGACATCGATGAGTTTGAAATGACGTCAAATATATTTCATTACGGATTTTTTGTATGTTTATATGAAATATATTCATTCTATTTAAAAGCGAGGAATATTACATATTTATTCTTTGAAATATAAATTAATTTTTGCAAAAGATAAGTAATAATTATCGAATATTCGAAATAAAATAAATGAAACTAGCCAAATTTAGCATGTAAATGTTTAATATAGAATATTAATGTTGTGTTTGTCGCTCTTTTCTTGTTAAACACAACTGTTGTGTTTAAGCGGGCCAATTAATTCCAAAATATCCCAAACCCATCGGTCAAAAAGACGCTATAACTCCAGCATCAGCTAATGCGTTAGCACGCTTTCAGTGACGTCACAGATACCTCAAACATTATCTTGTACCCCACCAACAAATCCTGCTCCACCCCGTTCAAATTGTCCAGTGAGGCTTAATAACTTTTCTTAAACATTTTAAAAATTTGCGAAATAGAACAGCAAAACAGATGATATTCTTACAGTCCCTGGACAAATTATTAGACGCACTGTATTTTTTTAGTAATGATGAAAACACACCAAAGAATGCCATATCATTAAAAAAGATGTCTATATATGTATTAAGTATAGCAGATAGTATTTTCTATTCAATAGCTTAAGTTTAGGAACACAAATGTCCTTCTAAAGGTACTCTGTTCATCATTGATTGATACATGAAATCTTGCTGTGCGTCTAATAATTTGTCCAGGGACTGTAAAAATCAGCTAACGTATAAAAACAAACAAAATCAGTAAAACAACATCACTAAAATCGATAACACTGCAACTAACAATATTTTCACTCGAGGCCAGTACTCTACCAGCGTTGAAAATCAACATCCAATTGCGACAACTATAACAATGTTTTCGCTCGTGTCAGTACCCTATCAAAGTGCAACTGTCAGTACCCTATCTAAACAAACAACATCAGTAAAACAACAAGACTAAAATCGATAACACTGCAACTAACAATGTTTTCGCTCGAGGCCAGTACTCTACCAGCGTTGAAAATCAACATCCAATTGCGACAACTATAACAATGTTTTCGCTCGTGTCAGTACCCTATCAAAGTGCAACTGTCAGTACCCTATCTAAACAAACAACATCAGTAAAACAACAAGACTAAAATCGATAACACTGCAACTAACAATGTTTTCGCTCGAGGCCAGTACTCTACCAGCGTCGAAAATCAACATCCAATTGCGACAACTATAACAATGTTTTCGCTCGTGTCAGTACCCTATCAAAGTGCAACTGTCAGTACCCTATCTAAACAAACAACATCAGTAAAACAACAAGACTAAAATCGATATCACTGCAACTAACAATGTTTTCGCTCGAGGCCAGTACTCTACCAGCGTCGAAAATCAACATCCAATGGCGACAACTATAACAATGTTTTCGCTCGTGTCAGTACCCTATCAAAGTGCAACTGTCAGTACCCTATCTAAACAAACAACATCAGTAAAACAACAAGACTAAAATCGATAACACTGCAACTAACAATGTTTTCGCTCGAGCCAGTACTCTACCAGCGTTGAAAATCAACATCCAATGGCGACAACTATAACAATGTTTTCGCTCGTGTCAGTACCCTATCAAAGTGCGAGTGCGGCCCTGTTTGTTGGCCCAAAGTGCAACAAGACTCGGTCAGCGATTAGTTCCAGCTAAGTTCCGGGGGCGGTCTCTTCTCTTCTCGGGCGCCCCGCAGAAATCTAAAACGTTCCACACAACAACCCCCTATTACTCTAATTCAGTTTATGGAGATGAGATGGAGGAGTTTTACTTAGGTACTAGTTATTTTTTTCATTTTCAATGTATTTTTCATTTTCAAAGTATTGTCGAAAAAAAATCTTGTCAAAAGCACATCTTATATTTTGTTTACTTAGATAAAATTAGCAGAAAGGTCATTTTTGAGTATAATTTACCCCCTCTAACTTCGATAAGGGGATACGGTACCCAAAAATTGGTCATAATATCGTTTTTTCAGTTTTTACTTCTTATTATTTACAATATGTTTCTGAACATTTACTGAAAGTTTCATAATGATATCTTTTGTAGAAAAAAAGTTATTAAGTATTTTCTGGAGTCATTCCCATAAGTTTGAATACACTCTTAAAACAAAAGAGTGAAATCCACTCCTATAGGAGAAGTGCATTTTCGCCACCGGAAAGAAGTGAAAATTAACTCAGACTGAGTTAAAACCGCTCGTTTTAAGAGTGTAGGACGTAGATTGTTTTCTTTTATTTCTTTTACCCATTCCGAAAAAGAGTGAAATCCACTCCTTTAGGAGAAGTGCATTTTCGGCACGGAAAGGAGTGGAAATTAACTCAGACGATTAAACCGCTCGTTTTAAGAGTGTAGTACGCAGATTGTTTTCTTTTATTCTTTTACCCACTCCGAAAAGAGTGAAATCCACTCCTATAGGAGAAGTGCATTTTCGGCACGGAAAGGAGTGGAAATTAACTCAGACTTTGTTTTAAGAGTGTACGTATTTCGTTTGCTTGCAACCTATTTTCTCTGTTTTGCGTTTTTCAATTCTTGTGTTTAATAAATCCCTAAGGCCTTTTTGCTCATTAAGTTCGAATTTTGACATTTTTAACCTGTGTTCTTATATATATGGTGCACTAAATTGTGCATGGAATAAGGTCTACTATGTATAGTTGAAAAATGTTGAAATCAATAATTTGTAATTTTTTGTGATTTTCAGTATAAATGCATGTTACTTTTTAACTGTAGCTCACATTTTAAAATCCATGCACAGTTCTTGAAAAAATAGTTCTAAAAACAAACTATAAAAGTTTGGTGGAGTTATTCTCAAAATTGAAAGAGGAGTAGCGTCTTTAAAAAAGTTCAAAATTTTGACTTTTTTTATAAATAAATGAAAAACTACTTGTAAATATTTGTTTTTATTGCTAGAAATTGTTTATTTAGAGTGAGCATTATATAAAGCCTTTATAATTTACAAGTTTATGTGTTTTGGGTACCGCATCCCCTTGATGGATTAAATGCTGTATTTACGTATAAAATAACAGGTAAACAAACAACACTTTCTCTTTCTTGTCCATCCCTACTTTATAGTGGCTATTTAATCCCCTCCGAACTAAACTTCGACCAAAACGTTTTCTCCGAAGAAGCAAACCCAACCCGGATCCGAACCCAAAGATTCGCTTCAGCTGACACACGGACGCTTGAAGATTTAAATGATCGCTTCCGAGAGTAGGTTTGCGTTTTATTTTGTTCATGTTAGAGTTTGGGGTGGTACTATTTTTTTCAGGTGCATAGGGTTATGGTAATAAGTTTGTAACCAAAGTAAAGTGTGTGTGTGTTATTTTTTAAAGAAAAAATGGCGTTGGGGTTCAAAAGCCAAAAAGTTTTTAGTTTGAATTACCTGATACACTGCTCAAAACAAAATGCTAAATGGAAATGAATTCTTTCTCGATTCCCGAATAGTGAATCAAAGTCACCTGGAAATAAAGCACAAATTGGAGCACCGATTGAAGGAAACGCAAGAATGAAAGCAGGAAGAAATACGTCATCTGAAACAAGCCAATTAAACGTTTGAATTTTTATTGTCGATTGATTAGATGCTTTTACACTGCTCGAAACAATTTAGGGGAGCACTTTGCTTACTTTTGTTAACCCTTTCAGTTAAAACTTCTTATTTTTTTATTCTAAAAATCTAAAATTTGTGAAATAGATTCCTTTTGCATCCAGAATGAAATGCTAAAAAACAAGGGAAAAAATCTAATTTTTTTATCAAAAATTAAAGGGGAAAAATATTGGAATCATAACTTTTGAATAAATTATAGCAATAATTTTTTCAAAACTTCAGTTGTTAAAAAAAGTTTTAAAAAAAACATCTAAGAATGCAAACGTGAAGAAATTAGGGTCAATTTATTTCATAAAATTTTTTGGGAGTGATTTTTATTTTACCATGTTTTACATAGTTTCATTTAATTAAAATAAAACATTATTTAATTCATCAAAATACACGATTCTTCCATCTAACGATAAATAAGTGCAAGCTCAACTTAGTGAGAAAAAAAACAGCAAGCTGATGATTCCAAAAATTATTGGGGGTAAAGGGGTTTAAACTATGCGTTCCCCTAATTGTTTTATGCAGTGTATTAATATGTAAGGTAATGGAAATGTATTGGCGATGGGTCGAAAGTCCAAAAGGGAGATTTTTTGTTTGTTACATGTTTTGGAGGGTGCTGATTCTAAAAAAGTGGTTTTTCAGCATTGGTCCGTCTGTCGGGAAACTACTCTACACTGTTAAAAATTTTGTGCTTGGTTTCACCATGATATTGGTTCCTAGTAGCTGCAACGGCTGAATGGTGAAACGTTTCACCATATTTTTGGTATTTGGTTGAACCATTACTCAGGTTTTTGTTTCCAAATCCAGAAAAATGGTTCAACCAAACACCGAAAGAAAGGTGAAACATTTCACCATTCAGCCGTTGCAGCTACTAGGAACCAATATCATGGTGAAACCAACCAATATCATGGTGAAACCTAGCACCAAATTTTTAACAGTGTACTCTTGAACTAAAAGAGCTACGCAATTTGGTACACGACTTTCCTTTAAATGTAAGACGTCGTAATAAGATTTTTGGAAATTCACATATGCGGAAGTGGTATCCATAGAATTATGGCTGCCATAGAATTATTCGGGTTTTAAAGATATTGCTGAAAAACGAAAAAAAATACAGACTTCAAATTCGATATAGGAATTCTTAGGACTTGTAGGACTCCATATTAAAGTTTTTGTTAAAACGCATGCGCATTTGGTTGCTGCCAGATAACTTTTTATGTGTTAAGGGGATACGGTACCCAAAACATTATTTCTACAAATAATAACATAACCTTGTAAATCATAGTGGTTTTATATAATGTTCACTCTAAATAAACATTTTCTAGCAATAAAAACAAATATTTACAAGTAGTTTTTCATTTATTTTTTAAAAAAGTCAAAATTTTGAACTTTTTTAAAACACTACTCCTCTTTCAATTTTGAGAATAATTCCACCAAACTTTTATAGTCTGTTTTTAGTACTATTTGTTCAAGAACTGTGAATGGATTTTAAAATGTGAGCTACAGTTGAAAAGTAACATGCATTTATACTGAAAATCACAAAAAAATTACAAATTATTGAATTCAACATTTTAAAAAAAACCTATACATTGTAGACCTTATTCCATGCACAATTTTGTGCGCCATATATATAAGAACACAGGTTAACAATTTTAAACTTCCAACTTAATTAGAAAAAAAGCCTTAGGGATTTATTAAACACAAGAATTGAAAAACGCGAAACCGAGAAAAAAGGTTGGAAGCGGACGAAATACGTATTCAAACTTATAGGAATGACTCCAGAAAATATTTAAGAACTTTTTTCTACAAAAGATATCATAACGAAACTTTCAGCAAATGTTCAGAAAAATATTGTAAATAATAAGAAGTAGAAACTGAAAAATCGATATTTTGACCAATTTTTGGGTACCGTATCCCCTTAAAGTTATCAAAATTACCTAATAAGGAACCTTTAAATGTGTATTGATTATTGAATGGTCTTTGAAAATCACGCAGTGTTACAAACCCCTTGTTATTCCATTATTAATGACCAGGGTTCTAAATTACGAGGCGTTATTGGCTGTGTTAAAGCCCCTGAAGGAGGCTAGAAATAGGCAGCCGGAAACGATTACCTTACCTTACCTTCCATTATTATGGAACTACATAACTGCGTTATACAGAAAACCAAGTTCGGATAAAGACAAAATAAATTGAGCTTTACCCACACCCCATGAATATTTATAAGATTATTTCCGAGTATATGGGGACCCGCCAATTTGTGTATTTAGGGCGTTTGTTCCTTGTTTGGCATGGTTTTTCCAAGGTAAAAGGGGTTGATATACTCATACTTCTTTAAGACTATTAGCATAAACTTACATTGCGTCTGAAGACCAAAGCATCCTCCCACCAAATTTATGTAAGTGAACTTTGGTTATATTTATTACGAACTTCGTTTATATATATTAGTAATATTCGGTTATATTTATGTAAAATAAGTCGACAGGGAAACTTCGGCGTAATTAAAGACTCCTTTATTTAACAGCTAGTCATCAGGAGACGATTGATTTGTCGTCTGCAGTCGACGAGAGAGTGTGACCGAATGCTCACAAAAATGGCGAAAAATCTCGAGCCCCTCCTCCACTGACCAATCAGAGTCATGAGAAAGTTTGAAAAGGTCAACTTTAAAATGTGATAACTAAACAGTTTCTGTGGGAACGATTGATCTAAGCGACTGTTTGTCGCCGGCAAGGTGTAGTTGGGATGTTAAAGTACTAAGTGATATTAAGGATATATGAAAAAGATAATTTAAGTTATTAAGTTTAAAAAATATAAGATTAAGGAGAGAGGGGGTTAAGGTATAATATGCCATGTATTCGATTAAATATTTCCTTAAGTTTTGTTGTAAACTAGCGATGTGCAACACTGCACGAATTTCACAATCACCAATCAATAAATCAATACATTTAAATGTTATTATATCTATGAAGTAGTTTCAATAACTGTAAAACTTACAAAATCTAGGCAGCTACCAGGTTCGCATTCGCGATTTTCTCAAAAATCTTTTATGACGTCCGACAGAAACTGGGAACTCGAGTACCAAATTTGAAGTCTGTGTCTCTTTTAGTGCGAGCTGTGGATTGGTTTGAGACAGACAGAATGATAGACGGACATTCTGACCAGCGGGTCAATGCAAAACCCACTTTTAGCTTCCACACTACGTTTCGTTTATAACGTAGAAAGTGGAAGGTATTAAAATCGTTCAGTTCGTCTGTCTGTCCGTCCTTCTGTCCGTCATCCATTTTCATAGCCCAAACTACAAATGCTACGGACAAGTGTGATACGTCAAAAAACTCAGCCCATCGAAATTATAATACATTGAACATTTCAGAAAAGAATTCGAAGTACTTCAATTATTTAAAAAACTGCAAAATTTAATACTCATTTAAAAAGCATAAGAAGCCATTTTTATTAGAATTTAATCATCATTGCCATTCGCAACAGTCGCTCGAGAAACTTTAATACTTTTAGACAATAAATTAAAATAAATTGTTTTTGCGACATCGATCCGTTTGAAATGACGTCAAATATATTTCACTACGAAATTCTTTGTATGTTGATATGAAATATTTTCATTCTATTTAAAAGCGAGGAATATTACATATTTATTATTTGAAAAATAAATTAATTTTTTCAAAGGATAAGTAATAATTATTGAATTTTCGAAATAAAATAAATTAAACTAGCTAAATTTAGCATGTAAATGTTTAATATAGAATATTACTGCTGTGTTTGTCGCCTTTTTACCTGTTAAACACAACAGTTGTGTGGAAGCGGGTTAAGTGATAGATTCTATTACAAACTTTCTTGTTTTAGAATCATCAAAACGAATTCCATTAAATTTATACAACCTCTTCACTCTCGAAGATATTCCTACACACATACTCTTTATAAAAACAATTTTCAAACAATTCTAGATTTAAAGTATGTTTTGCAGAAATTTCGAAACAGGTTAAATTGCTGTCTTACAATTTCGCTTAATTTCTCCGCATATAAGACAAAATATCATCTAAACCGCATAGTTGAAATTTCATCGAATTAAAACCGATAAAGTTTTATTAAATAGCAGGAATAAGAAAAAATCGCGAAAAAAAAACGCAATGACAACTGAAAAGATACGTTATTCTGAAACAAGCCTATTAGTGAAAAAAAATCGTTCAAATTTATTCCTAAATAATGTTTTCCAAACTAACCACTTTTTTATCCAGACTTCTTTACACATCACATAACTACCACATTGATTATATATATATTTCACAATTATTTTAAATACTTCAGATTTATTTTGAATAATGAACAGTCCGTGGACAAACTATTAGACGCACTGACAGATTTCATGTAAAATATTAATTCCCGGGTGACATTTTACCGTTTTATTATTTTAAATTGATTTGTTTTTTATTTTATATTATCCTATCAATTACCGATTTATTTGACATAAATAAAACAGCATTTATTAAGTTAAGTTAAATTAATGTTAGTAAAAGTCAATATTTAGTTGAGCCACCTTTAGCCGCTTTAATTCTGCGCGGCATGCTATCAATGCAAGACTGTACTGTCTTCTTGCATTTGAGGATGATGATTCCACACATAAATAACCTTATAATAGATAATTAATATAAATTAATCTTAATCATAATTAACCATAAATATCTTAAAATAAATACAAATATGTAGTCTACAACAATTCTTTTAAATAAAAATCAATAATATTGTAGTTTAAATATACCATTATTGCATAACAACTCTTAAGAAACATAAAATTACTAAAAAAAATTCAGTGCGTCTAATAATTTGTTCAGGGACTGTAGGTATCGTATTCTTTATTATTTCAATTTGTCCAGAACATTTAAAAACTAAAAACATCTAATTGAAAAAAATAACTTTCGTGGTCAGAAATTATACATCATTCCAATATACCTATTCTACAAAACCGCTTTCAAAACCCACGTAAAATTAAAAAAAAAAAAAATTAATAACGCTAACCCAACCTAAATAGACAGTAAAATAAACCTTTATAAATTGAAAACCGCAAATTAAACTTTCTTATTCGTAACCGACCATCATTATGAAATTCCCCATCGCCAGAAGTTCCGCAATTCGGATGAAAAAAAAAGATTTTATTTTGTTCCATTTCTTCCAAATGGCTATAACCTGGAAATCTACCAACAAGCTCACCTTTAAGTGGAAACGAATGAGTTTAATAAAAATAATTATTATTTTGAAGAAGGTTTTCGTAAATATCTGAAGAAAACTAAGTTCTTATCATCTTACAAATTACAGGTTCCAATTTTTTTTTTAAATTCTAGGTAAACCTATTAATTTAAACCACGGATTAAAAACTTTGACTTAAGGGGGAATGGGCGCGCTGGACCGCGGGTCTCCAAAGCAAAGTGCCTCAGTGTTAATCTAATGGCGAGAAACCTATTTTCTCTCCCACATTTCTCCGGCTGTATTGAATATTTTTACAAACGTTTTTTTTTAATAATAAATGTAGCTAACTTACAGGTCTCTATCTTCCCACTTTTTGAAATTGCTTCGAATATTTTGTGTAAAATAATTTATTGAAAATTTAAAAAAAATATTCGAACCCATTTCAAAAAGTGGGAAGGTCGGGACCTGTAAGTCAGCTACATTTATCACATAAAAAAATCCGCTTGTAAAAATATTCAATACAGCCGGAGAAATGTGGGAGAGAAAATATTTTTTTCGCCATTGGATTAACACGGATGCACTTTACTTTGGAGACCCCCAGTCCAGCGTGCCCATTACCCCTTAAAGACTGGATTGAAATGTTCTTAGAGTTATGTGGTCAAATTCCTATAAAAACAAAATGGTAGAGTATTTTGGAAAACTCTTAAATTTATATTCAAATAACACGCTGAGAGCTCAGATAACGTTGCCTAAACTACTATTAAAAAAAATGATATAATAATTTAAAATATCAGTGATTTATTAATGATTGTAATGATGAAATAACAATAATTAATTATTTATAATAATAATCTAACAAGAAATGTAATAATTTTCATAATTATTGTAATTATTACAATATGAATGGCAAAGATGATATGAATACAAGAATTGTTAAGATAAGAACAAAAAACTTAATAACAATAAGAAATTCATCAATGCATTGTTGGTAAGAATAAAAGAAAAGATGAAATTAATAAAAAAGTATCGATGATAACACTACAAAAATAACCATTGATAATAGGAATAATGTTTCATATTGTTAACAATGAAAACAATAAGAAAAGTAATGATAATAACAGCGATATGAATACAAGAATTGTTAAGATAAGAACAAAAAACTTAATAACAATAAGAAATTCATCAATGCATTGTTGGTAAGAATAAAAGAAAAGATGAAATTAATAAAAAAGTATCGATGATAACACTACAAAAATAACCATTGATAATAGGAATATTATTTTATATTGTTAACAATGATAACAATAAGAAAAGTAACGATAATAACAGCACAAAAATTGTATTGAAAATAAAAAATTACTGATTATTAACGATGATAATAATAGGAGAAAAACGACGATGACAATACAAAAATCTGATTTAAAATAAGAAACAAAATTACTTATTGATAATAAAAAAAATAATGACTTCAGTACAAAAATTGCATTGATAATAAGAAATAATTGCTAATTGTTAACGATAATAACGATAAGAAAAGTATGAATGGTAAAAAAATAGAATAAAAATGATTCAACACTATAACTATACCAATATATGCGAATGCCTTAATTTTTTAAAGTGCCTTAGATAAGAAGAAATGAGAAAATATCAAAGATGATAGCAAAACAAGCATTTTTCATATGATAAGAATGAAAGAACTTAATAACAAAAAGAAATTCAACTATGGTAACAATACAGGAATTGTATTAATGATAAAAAAAAAGACAATGATAAAAAAAAGACAAATGATGATAACAAAAAGAAAAGTAAAAGTACTAAAATCGCATTGATAACAATAAAAAAATACTTTTGTTAACAATGATAACAATAAAAAATACTTATTGTTAACAATGATAACAATAAAAAATACTTATTGTTAACAATGATAACAATAAAAATACTCATTGTTAACAATGATAACAATAAATAAATACTTATTGTTAACAATGATAACTTGAAAAGTAATGTTAATAACAATAAGAAATGTGACGATGGTAAAAATTAGAAGAAAAAAAATTATGACAACAATATAATTATATCAATATATAAATAAAACTTAATCTTAGATTAAGGCCTTAGATTAAGTCGGAAAAAAACATGGGCTCTTTATAGCCACATTTAAACCACAGAGTTTAGAAACCCCTGAATTAAATAATTTTCCGCCTACACTCTAGCAGAATCAAAAACTAAAAAAAAAGTCTAACTTATAACTCTAATTGCAATATTTACGGATAACCAACGCGCTTTAACATTTTCTAAGATCTGTTTATGGCATTTATTATTATTTTATTTTCTATTTCATGAGCACATTTTCGTTTATTTTTCCTAGCTTTTAAAGTTAAAAGCGCTTCAAATTAAAAGTCTTTCCTACAACACCCTGCCGAGAGGTTATTACTGTTTACGCCGCACGAAGTTTTTTTTTTAATGTTTTTCGGCAACTCGGTTTGGAAACGCCTCTTAGCACGCTGAGGTATACCATAAAGCTTTTCGAAGGGTACTGGACTTCAGTGGTGAAGAAGGTTAAGTCCAAATTGTAAAATTTGCAGAATGTTGGTTGTATAAGAATTCTGCAAGAAATTGTAACTCAAATTATACGAAGCAGTAGAGATTTAACCACGTTAAAGCGATACGGTACCCAAAAATTGGTCAAAATATCGATTTTTCAGTTTTTACTTCTTATAATTCACAATATTTTTCTGAACAATTTACTGAAAGTTTCATAATGATATCTTCTGTAGCAAAAAAGTTATTTAATATTTTCTGGAGTCATTCCATAAGTTTGAATACGTATTTAGTTTGTTTTCAACCTTTTTTTTCTCTGTTTTGCGTTTTTCAATTCTTGTGTTTAATAAATCCCTAAGGCTATTTTGCTAATTAAGTTAGAATTTTGAATTTTTTAACCTGTGTTCTTATATAAATGGTGCACAAAATTGTGCATGAAATAAGGTCTACTATGTATAGTTTTTTTTTAAATGTTGAATTCAATAACTTGTCATTTTTTTGTGATTTTCAGTATAAATGCACGTTACTCTTTAACTGTAGCTCACATTTTAAAATCCATGCACAGTTCTTGAACAAATAGTACTAAAAACAAACTATAAAAGTTTGGTGAAGTTATTCTCAAAATTGGAGGATTAGTAGCGTTTTAAAAAAGTTCAAAATTGTGACTTTTTTTAAATAAATGAAAAACTACTTGTAAATATTTGTTTTTATTGCTAGGAAATGTTTATTTAGAGTGAACACTATATAAAACCACTATAATTTACAAGTTTATGTTATTTCTAGAAATAATGTTTTGGGTACCGTGGGGTGGGGTTGGGGTTGATACATATATATTCCGGCTTGTGTGCTTGATCAGAGACCCGCTTATAAACCTTCGTCAAGTAAGACAGACACAGGAAGAATTTTTTACTGTCACAGAGAGAGAAATTACACCCAGGGCGAAGGCGGGAATCGAACCCGCACCCGGTACAGTGCGCAGACTGTTAGCGGAGGCAGTTATCTTAACCACTCGGCCATCCGGGCCCCTTGGGTACCGTATCCCCTTAACCACGTTAAGACAATCAAAATTTTAGACAATTATAATGTAAATAATTATAATGTAAAAAATTACTAGGCGTGACACCCAACAAAGACGTACAGTAACTGATAGGACCTGAGGAATTTCTCATCTTCTGAAAGTCGGATAAGCAGCATTGCTTCGGATAACTGGAGTTCTACTGTGGTATTTAGTTTACAATTCTAAATAACACGATAGAAATAAAAATCATTTTATATTCGAGGAAAAAATCAAATAATTCAACGGAAATTTTAATAGTTATTTAGGAAAAAAAGCCAATACAAATAATATTGTACATTATATTACTGTAGAAAATTGTTTAAACAAAACTATCGAATCTCTAAAAAAAAGTATATAATCAAATTTCACACTTAAACTGCAAAAAATAGCAATCCCTCCTCTCAGACATTCGTTTTTATCCTTCAAAAGTCAATAAAATTGACGTATTGTTTTCATTCTGCCCGAAATTGGTCATATAAGACTCAAGCGCATGTACAATCCCTGGGCAAATTATTAGACGCACTGCAAGATTTCATGTAAAATATTAATTACCGGGTGATATTGTACCGTTTTATTATTTTGAATTGATTTGTTTTTTATTTTTATATTATCCAATCAATTACCGATTTATTTGACATCAATAAAACAGCATTCAATTAGAAAAGCATAAGTTTATTAAGTTTTAAGGAAAAGTGAAATTAATGTTAGTAAAAGTCAATATTTAGTTGAGCCACCTTTAGCCGCTATCAAAGCTTTAATTATGCGCGGCATTCTATCAATGCAAGACTGTACTGTCTCCTGCATTTGAGGATGATGATTTCTCACATATATAATCTTATAATAAATAATTCATATAAATTAATCTTAATCATAATTATCTTAAAATAAATACAAATATGTACACTCTTAAAACAAAAGAGTGAAATTCACTCCTATAGGAGAAGTGCATTTTCGGCACCGGAAAGGAGTGGAAATTAACTCAGACTGAGTTAAATCCGCTCGTTTTAAGAGTGTAGGACGCAGATTGTTTTCCTTTATTTCTTTTACCCACTCCGAAAAAGAGTGAAATTCACTCCTATAGGAGAAGTACATTTTCGGCACGGAAAGGAGTGGAAATTAACTCAGACTGAGTTAAATCCGCTCGTTTCTTTTAAGAGTGTAGTCTACAACAATTCTTTTAAACAAAAATCAATAATATTGTAGTTTAAATATACCATTATTGCATAACAACTCTTAAGAAACATAAAATTACTAAAAAAATTGCAGTGCGTCTAATAATTTGCCCAGGGACTGTAAAACGTCATACTCTGAGTTACGTCACTGTGACGCAGAAGTTCAAAATAAAGGGTTTAGTTGTGGCTCGGTGTCCTTTCTAGTTCCCATAAAAATTGCTGGGTCAATGTTCGGTAACCAAGAACATTCGTGAAATACCTTTATTTCCTCTCGGCCCAAACTTTCCACTCTCAAGATTCCAAATTTGAAAAGAGTTATTTGTCAATGGTTGGATTTTTAAAAAAAAAAGAGTTCGGAAATCAGTTTTCAACATCTCTATACAACGATTATCTAACAAATATAGGAGCTTTTTTCTAAAAGTTTGTATGAATTATATCAAAAATAAGGTGGAATTTAAATTGAAAGGTGGATAAATAGTAGATTTTTTTTTTTAGATTTGGTGTTTGGATCCGGTAGTCTTTGATTTTTGGGAGAAGTTTTGTCAAAGAAAAACCTAAAGTGGGGTGAACGAACGATTTTAAAATATTTAAGGTGACAGGGAACAAAACGGCCACTCAAAATATCGAATTTTCATTTGACCTTTAGTTACTGAATCGTGCCTTTACGAAAGAACTTCTATGATGCACATTTGAATATGGGGCTAGAGTTTGCAAATTTGGTAGTTAATTTCAATATAACTTTGTTGCCAGCTTTCAATGTCGTTATTCCAAAACACCAATTTTCAACCTTAAGGTACACTTTTCTCTTTTTCTATTTTACTAGAAGGGTTGAAATTTTCTGTGATGTCGTATACATGTCTATTTAACACAGTGATTCAAAAATATTCCCCAAAAAATATTAAGTGAGTAAAACTAAGACGATTTTTCGGATTTAAGAAATCGCAAAATTCCTATTTAGGTTAATAACTTAAAATTATGAATGTTTTATCGTCAAACTTGAGGTTCATTGCGTTGACTTTTTTTTTATTTCTCTAAAAAAAATATATATATATTCAGATACATGCCATAGTTGTGCTGGAAAATGTACCTAAAAGCTAAAAATCGGTGTTTTAAAATAATGACATATGAAGCTGGAAACAAATTTATATTGAAATTCACTACCAAATTTGTAAACTCCAACCCCCATATTCATACGCGTATTATATGAAAATTTTCGTAAATATTAATTTTAGTGATTGAAAGTTAAAATGAAAATTTGATATTTTGAAGCGTCATTATGTTCTCTGTCCCCTGAAAACCAATTTCAATAGCAGAATCTTGAATTATAACTTTTCTCTGAATTACATCTTTTAAACGATTAATTTCAAGATATAATTCAGTGAAAAAAATTTAATTCAAGCTTCTGCTATTAAACTTGGTTTTGAATATTTAAAAGTTGGCCATATTCGCTTTCAAGATTTTTAAAAGTCGAATTAACATTTTAAAGTAGGATTTATTGCTGATAATTTCATTATAAAATTGTAACCCCCACCAAATTAATGAAATCGATAAGTGTTGAATTTTAATTAATTTTATTATTAATTAAACCTATTCACGACTACTTTAAGAAAATTAATAACGAATTAATTTCAGTAAAAAGTTAATTTTAAGTTTTTTATATATTTGGTTTTCGTGTAAAACTCAAATTTGTCCGACATAATTTATACTGGACTATGGTCCTTGACTTATATTTTGTTAATTTAGGTAAACTTAAGCAGAAAGCTCAGTTTCGCGTGTCAAACTTTCTTGAATACCGTCATTATTTAGCTAATATTTTTTATTTATAAACTTAATTAGCATTATTTTTTTTAACTGATTTCATTTGTCATCAAAACCGTCCTCTATAAAAGCCCCGATTGTCGTCAGTTTACTCAGGGACGGATTTCTAAACAGGCTAAGCAGGCTGTAGCCTAGAGCGGTGAATTTTTTGGGGCGGCAAATTTTACGACCCATTAAAGCGGCATTCAACATAAAAAAATTATTATAAAGATACAAATATGTTTAAGAAAAAAACACACAAATAATTTACATTAATGCGCAAACTGTAAATGTATATATAGTACTAATATTTCGTAGCAAACATGGTCGCTGCGAGGGCAATTGCACCCCTCCTCACGGACTTCGAAAGAAAAATAGTAGAACAGTTTTTAAAAAAATGGCCTATTTCTCTTTCGATTTAGTGTGTAAAGGTACATACACGATTCTAATATGTGTATCTATTTTGAGCAGCACATACCACCTTATTTTGCAGCTTTTCCCAAAGTGGGGGGGGGGGGGGTGAATATTGTGACAAGGGCAGCAAATCAATCGTAGCCTACAAGCGGCAAATCTTTAAATCCGGCCCTGAGTTTACCATATATATCGGACTGAAAAACTACCCCACATAAGTGAATTAAGAGGATTTCAGTCCCATAGAGCTAATGCATTAGTTTTGTAATCATAACTTCGAAATGTATTGCTTGCCATGTTAGCCTTTTTCCCAGGTATGGGAATCAACATAACATCAAAATGAACAAATTTGAAACGATAATGTTATCTAGCTATTTAATTATATATTTTTGAAGTTTTAAAATGCCAAACATTACAGCAGATGGCGACACTATTTTAAAACTTTATTAATTAATAATTAAATAACCGGATGTTATTTTCTTTTCAATTTGTTTAAATGGATTTTATGATGATTCCATACTGGGAAAAAGGGCTAACATGGCAAACAATACTTCTGCGGAAGTTATGATTACAAAACTAATGCATTAGCTCTATGGGACTGACAGTCCCTCTTAAAGGAAATCCCTTACTCAATACTTTATTTTAAAATAAGTTGCTACTTCAAATCGAATAGATAGAAATAATAGACATCTAACTTTTGTTAGTCAAAGCGGAAAAACAATGAAAAGTAAAAATACCCAAATATTTATAAAATACAATATCCAAACGTTCCATCAAATCCTTCAAAGACACCTCTCAAATTAGCCCCAAAAAGGAACCCGACAAAAATCTCACTAACGGAACAAAAAACTTTAAAAATACACAAAGCTCTTTGTCTACTTAAAAAAAGTTTTTATCCAATAATTCGCTTCACCAAAACGGTATATTAAACGGTTCTATGAACCAAAAAAACACCCAACATTAGACAAACAAAAAACGGATAACAATATAAAAAAGAAAAAGGTGAAATTAACAAAAAAAAAGTTTCTTGAGGGAAAAAAACTAAAATCACTGAAGTGAAGTGAAGAAAATCCACCCCCGAAACACCAACTTGGGTAAAAAACAAACCAAAAATAAATAAGAAAAGAGAAAAGTATTGTTTTGAAAGAACCTCCTTCTTAATAGAAATGTCAATACGTCTCAAGTTCGGGTGTTCTTGTAAAGATACAAATTGTTTAAAGTTGGCAAGGAGAGATACTGGGATCGGCGGGCGTGGACGCTGGTTTTTCCGTTAGAACAGTTGTTGCCGTTATTTATTTTAAATAGCTAATGAAGTGAATCAAAATAATGAGATAAATGTGAATAATGAGGAATAATTAATAAAAATCATAAAAGTCACAGTTTGCTAACATATTTAGAAATGGCATAGGTCTTACTATTTAAATTGGGATATTAAGATTTCTGATCGGTTTTAGCTTCCACATTACGTTTATAACGTAAAAAGTGGAAGGTATTATAATCGTCCAGTGCGTCTGTCTGTCACCCACTTTCATATCCCGAACTACAAATGCCACGGACAAGTGTGATAAGTAAAAAAATTCAGCGCATCGAAATTAGAATACATTGAAAATTTCAGAAAAGAATTCGAAGTACTTCAATTATTAAAAAAACTGCAAAATTTAAGGCTCATTTAAAATGCAAAGGAAGCCATTTTTATTGGAATTAAATCACCATTGCCATTCGCAGCAATCGCTCGAGAAACTTTAATTCTCTCTTAGACAATAAATTAAAATAAATTTATTTTTGAGACATCGATCAGTTTGAAATGACGTCAAATATATTTCACTACGAGATTCTTTGTACGTTGATATGAAATGCTTTTATTCTATTTAAAAGCGATGATTATTACATGCTTATTCTTTGAAATATATATTAATTTTTGCAAACAATAAGTAATAATTCTTGAATTTTCGGAATAAAATAAATGAAACTAGCCAAATTTAGCATGTAAATGTTTAATATAGAATTAATGCCGTGTTTGGCGCCTTTTTATCTGTTAAACACAACTGTTGTGTGAAAGCGGGTTAAGTGACAGATTCTGTTACAAACCTACTTATTTATATCGATAATCTAATTAAATGAAAGTTAAAAATAGGCCGTATTTCCCTATTATCTAACAACCAATAAAAAAATAAATACGCTTTAAAGTAATTATATACCCTGTAAGGAGATTTCAATAATTTTAAAACCTAAGAAAAATCTACGGCTGATTTTCTCAAAAACCGTAATATGACGTGTAAAATGTACTGGGATGGCTCTTGTACTAAATGTGAAGTCTGTATCTCTTTTCGTTTTTCACGAATACTTTTAGAACCACAAAAGTTATTTACACATGCGCCATTTTTTATTCTTATTATACGGTACTAAGAACTCTTATACCAAATTTAAAGTCCGTAGATATTTTAGTTATAGTTGTTGAGTGGTTTTACATAGACTGACGGCCTATGTTCAAAGACCACTTATTTTAAATCAGCACCCCTCCAAACGTATAGAAAACACACAATCTTCATTTCGGCTCCGTCGCAATTCTTGCATGACCTTATATTTCATATAAGGTAATTGAAAATAATTTGTACTGATGTTGACACTGCATCATTTCACCCATAGAGGTAGAAAGGAGAATAGAGAGGTCCTTGTATTATGCGCAGTAGCGCACAAATGAAGCAGGCTAGAGCGGTTCATCCTGGGATACCTCGGTGTGAGTCATGGCCAACTTCAATAACAAGGCCAGAGAAGCTCTCTCAAACATGAACGTAGACGGAAATTTTGACGTCACTGTTCCCAGTGCCGAAAATCGAAAAACTAGTTCGGACGCATTCGGAACCCTAAAATTGTGGTCAGCCGTGAACGAGTTGTTCCGAACAGGTTTCGAGACAGGTTGTCTCTATCTTCGTAACAACGTCACTCGGAACAATGACGTCATAATGTCCGTCCCCGAGCTTGTTTGAGAAAGCTTCTTCGGCCTTAGTAGTTGAGTAGGCCGTGTGTGAGTATGTTATGCGCATTGCTTAGTAGCTCGAAAAACCTGACAGCCCTGCTTGAATTTCTCTCAACTGGTGGACCTCTCTACACCTCCTTCCTACCTTTATGATTTCACACCCCGAACATTTCGTCCATTAGCTATCCGAAGAACACCAGACTAATTAATATCCTTGGCAAAGGCGGATCCGTGCCTACAAAGTCGTCAATGACTGTCTAGGTTTAGCGGAGCAAATATCTTCAGTGAATGTTGAGTTACCATCGAACAAGAGCTACACGAGGGTTATAGAACCACAGTAACGTGACGAGCTGACACCTGAGTAGGCTTCAGGTGCAATTTTCAGAATCGATATCATACGCAGCGTCAGGACTTGAAAAATATTTAACGCGCACTCCCTCTATACGGGGTATAACTTGTTAGACTTTTTAGCTCCACAGTCCGTTTATAGGTCGGCAGTAATTTTGTCTATGCCCTGGCCCGAATTTGGGATCTTTCGCATTCAAGGCAAGCGACTTACTGACTGGGCTCCCCTTCCCCGTTAACACTTTCGCTGAGCAGGATTTTTGTTGCCCCTTAATATGTGATAAGAATATCATTATCGAATCCTTAGATGTACGGCCTGCTGTGCCGTTTTAGGAGTGAAAGGGTTAATATCTTTAGTGACTAATTTAATTAAAGTGTTAAAATTAAACACCAAATCTGCGAATTAAACACCTTATAGGGTGTGGCTGCGACCACCCTAACTAGATTAAGGACAGGCCACTTCAAAGGGTTGGAAATCCAAAAAGATGGAACTAGGAAATACTCCAGCTGCAGAAACTGCCCCGACTCGGAACTGGATCCAAAACATCTTTTCTCTGGTCCAGCCATCCTGGCAAAATTGCAGTAAATCACCAACTCGCCCTACGAAGACCTTTATGAGGACCACTGTCTGCAGATCGCTGAAGCAGTCTATGAGACCTTTGGTCCCGTACAATCTTTATCCATGGACACGACATCATCATCATCACTAGTTTAATAATAGAGACGGGTGACAAACAACGGGATAAATGTATAGTTAAGCTATTACTGGAACTATGATGGTTAATAAAGGCCATCGCACTAGAGCTATTAATGTTTTATGTCTTTATTTTTTCGCCAAATACGTTGCCAAACTCGCCAAATTATTAACTAAAATTCGCCAAATAGTCGATTTCTTTTATAAATAATTTATAAGCTGGTCGGTTGTTCGAAGGTCATTGTGTTAGAGCTGTATAATGGGTGTGGGTAGCTATATCTATTTTCGCGCCAAATTATTTCCCAAAACGCGCCAAATGAGCTAAAAGGTTTTATGTATTTATGAGGGAATTGTGATGACATTTATGAGTGCATTTTATAGCGTATTTTTCATTTTGGAATTTTAAGGCAATGAAACGGGATTTTATACTTCATAACGAGCGGAAACAATAATAAGTTTATGATCCTATAACAGGGTATATGGTACACATATTTGGAATCTATTTGATATTTTTTTATTCCGTGCGAAGAACGGGTATAAGTTTGCTAGATGAGATAGCATAATATCTCATCCTCCGCATCCCTCAGTGATCGCTCCAATGAAGTGTTGCCGAGGTAGTAAGTGATGGCGGGCGGCTGGTTTTGACTGAGGCTTATTTTCGGACTCCTTTTATGTTGGAAACTTCCCACTCACTATGCCAGCTTTGACTATTCTTGGGTGACATTTTTTGGGGAAAAAGAGAAGTTTTTGTGGTTGTGTTTTGGGGTGAATAGTCAGTTAACTCGGGGTGGCAGGGAGGGTTAATTGAGAGGGTATTGGAATTAAAAGTTTCTCGCAAAATTAATTTAAGAATAGAGGTTATTTGCTCTTAATTTAAGATTTTTTGTTCAGTTTTTCAGACTTAGTTTTTACTTTCTAATTTAAAATATGAGGTAATGAAAGTATTCCTGTTCGAATTGAAAATCTGAATGTTTTCTTACACCTGGGGGCTACCAATTTTGCAAACTCCAGCCACATATTCAAATGTGCATCATAGAAGTTCTTTCGTAAAGGCCCGGTTCAGTAACTAAAGTTTAAATGAAAATTCGATATTTTGAGTGGCCGTTTTGTTCCCTGTTACCTTAACTCGGGTTGATTATTTGAGAGTTTTAAGAATTACAGTTAATTGAAAAGTTATTTAAAAACAGTTGGCGATTAAAAAAAAATTGTGTACACTTTTTTTAGTCTTTTTTTAAATTCGAAATAATTAAAAAAAAAACTTAAAAAGAAAGGAATTACTATCGTAGAGATTACCATCCGTCTGTCAGTTTCCCTTTCCAATTCCATTCTAAGTCTAAGATTTTTGTAAAAATAATTGAAAAGTGTAACAATAGACTTTACACTTTTTGTATGTCTGTCCGTACTACATTACACTATTTTGTGCTCCTTAAAATATAGTTTAATATTGGTACAATTAAGTTTTTGTGGTTGTTTGTTAAGGTGAATAGTCAGTTAACTGGGGTGTCAGGGAGGGTTAATTGTTTGAGAGTATATTGAAAAGTTATTTCAAAATAGTTGGTGATTTCAAGATTTTTTTGTTCAGTTTTTTTAGCCTGATTTCTTGTTTTTAATTTGAAAATATTTAAAAAAAAATGCGAAGTAAGTAAGGAATGAATACTCGTACACAGTAACTTTATTAATAATTGTAACTGTTTTTATTTTTTGCCCTTATCTATTATTTATGTAAATTATCTTGTGCAGGGCAGTAAAAATTCAATATCACTCACCATGGCCACTTAACGAATGCATGTTGCATCATTGTTAGAAAAGCAAGATTTCGTGTATCAATCAATGAATGACACAAATACCTTTTTTAGAAGGACATTTGTGTTCCTAAACTTAAGCTATTGAATCGAAAATACTAGCTGCTATACTTTCTACATATTTCGACGCGTTTATTAATGATATGGCATTCTTTGGTATGTTTTCATCATTACTAAAACAAATATAGTGCGTCTAATAATTTGTCCAAGGACTGTACATGATCTCACAGACCAAATATAGATTAAGAAATTGATAAAAATATGCCTTTTTCCCGAAAATCTCCAATTATCCAAATTTCTGATAATCTGAATTTGGTTAGGTTTTAAATTCTTCAAATAATTGGAGTTCTATACTGTGTTTTTTTTTCTCATTAATTTTATATCATCTAACGTAACGCCGAACGATTGTTCAAATCTTCAGCTGCTAAAGGCCCACGAGTAGACCACGACGTTATTCCAACCAAACCTAACGGAAATACCATATTACTCTGGGCTGGGGAGCCCAGTCGGTTAGGCATTCGCCTAGCATGCGAAAGATCCCAGGTTCGGGTCCGGGCATCGCCAAAATAACTGCCGACCTATAAACGGACCGTGCAGCCAAAAATGTCCGACGAATAATACCCCGTGTAGAGGAGTGCACATTAAATACCCTCCAAAATTCCCGACGCTGCGTACGATGTTGCCCTTAACAGTTGCGTTGGGTGCCTATTCAGGTGTCGGCTCGTCACTTGACTGCGGCTCTAAAATATGACGCCCGTCGCCAATAGCCCTCGTGTAGCTCTAGTGCGACGATAATTCAAACTAAACCTAAACCATATTACTCTACAATTCTTTATCTAAATATTGTCTTTAGCCAGAGACTTCCTATACATAGTTCAAAAGAAAAATATTTCATTTCTCATCTCATTTTTTTCCTATTAAATTTCCATCATAATACCACCGTGGAGTTCCTCCTAAAATATAGGATATTATGCGTCAAAAACTGATAGGAGGTCCAAGGAAATCTTTGACCTTTTTGGACCTCACGACATATCAAGTTGAAGGTTTACTTTGACCTTGGGCCTAGGTGTGGAAAAGAGTGCTGGAATAGTTTCAGTTGATATGAATATTGGGGCTAGATTTGGCTGAATTCATCGGTTTGGAGAATTACTCTTTTACATGGTTTTGTTAATGGTATATTGGAATCAACAATTTTAAAATTTGTCAGTGAAATTTTCAGAGGCGATTCTTTTTTCCTTAACATTTTTTATAAGAAAATGACGGGGATGGAAACTGTCGAAGGACAATAACCCGTTTTAGTTTTTAACTACACTGCTCAAAAGAATTAGGGGAATTCATGGTTTAAACCCTTTCAGCCCCAATGATTCCATTTGGAATCATCAACTTGCGATTTTTTTCCCCATTAAGTTGAGTTTGCACTTATATATAGTATGGAAGAATCATATCCTTTGAAGAATTAAATAATGTTGGTTTTAATTAAATGAAAATATGAAAAACATGGTAAAATAAAATTCACTCCCAAAAAATTTTATGAAATAAATTGACCCTAAATTCTTCACGCTTGCATTCTTAGATATTTGAAAATTCATTTTAACTTTTTTAACAAATAAAGTTATGAAATTTTTTTATAATTTATTCAAAAGTTATGATTCCAATTTTTTCCCCCCTTAAATTTTATTTAAAAAAAATTAGTTTTTCCCCCAAATTTTTACCATATCATTCTGGATGTATAATGAATCTATTTCACAAATTTTAGATTTTTAGAATAAAAAAATAAAACGTTGAAACTCAGGGGGTTAACCAAAGTACGCGAAGTGCTGCCCTAATTGTTTTGAGCAGTGTATTTGACTTCTTGAATATGATAACTTACGTTTAATTCCCGTTTATTTCTGTGTTTACATAGTAAAATAGGTAGTTTTTTTCAATCTGGAACTGTCATTTTGCCTTTTTCAATTTCGTGGGTGCAATTTTGTTAAACGGAATCTTTGGTGATATAAGAAATTTGTTGGCGACAAAACACAGTGTGCAAGAGTAAAAGGACCACAGTATACACAGTTAAAAGGTGACCGTTAGAAACTTTCCATTTTGGCAGTGGTTATTGTACATTTTTGGCGACTGTATCGCTTGCTCCCGCGAAATGGAAAGGTGCCGTCATTTCGAATTACAAATAATTGTCACAAAATAATTAGTAAGAACAAAACAAATCGCCCAGGTCTTCATAGAGCCAAAAAACATTGAAGAACAAACCATGAGAAATGTACTCAAAAATATGGAACACAAACCAAAACTAAATTTCCTTAATTCTGAACTAGTTTGTACGATGTTAATATGGCAGCTATTTTGATTATGAATATCTAAACGTAACTAAATTACTGTATTATTATCCTCTCCTTAAAAAAGTGCGTATTTAAAAACAGAGTGTCTTCTATTTATTATACAAGTTATTTTTCTCTTAGCACCAACTTATCAATCATAGTGTATTCAATTTCCTCGCCAACTGTGTTCGCCAAGCCCCTGCTATAAACTGATTGGCATCCATGACCACAAAGGTTCACGGGTTCATATCGCCAAGCTAGCTCATCGCATTGTTCTAAGTGTCGCTAATAGGGCACAGGTTGAAGGTCATTTGGAGATTAAGGGTTTAAATGTGAGGGTGGAATTTTTATTAGGGTTAATGTGCTTTATGAATAATTCGAATTTGTGGAATTTAGAAAATCGAAAATTTGAATGTTTGCTTTTTAAGGACATGAAATTTTTGTTTAACATTTGGAAACTATTTTAACTCTATCAATCTTAAAGTTTGGTTCTATGCGAATTAGTTTTGTATTTTGCAATGATATTTGTTTTTTAAAAACACTAACAATTAAAATCATCAGCATAAAATTTTTACTCGGAAAAAAAAGTAAAATTATCTATTAATTATTTATTTAAAAAAATAGAGAGCTGGATAGTATTTGTGTACTAATATGCATAATTGGAACAAAATAGAACAGCCACAAAAACTTAAAGCAACCTTACACTTATGGATCTTGCTTCTTGACTCCAATTGTAGCCCAAATAAAAAAAAAATTGAACTCTCCCAATAGAAAAAAAAATAGTTCAATTTTAATTAACAAGCTCCATGGTCCAACTGCTAAAGATCCTTCTTTACAATTCCAAGGCAACAAAAACCACTTAATATTCTCAAAATCGTGAAGATTTCACGGTTCGAGCGGTGACCCATCGCCAAAGACCCCTTTTAAGAGGGCACAGAGTCACCTATAAACGCGGCGTTTTCCAAATAGCCCGGAAACAAAATGGAAAGTAATATTTTGGTTCTTGTTTCAAAAAAAAATATAACATAAAACAAGTCCCAGCAAAACATTGCAAATTCCCAAAATTGGGATGTTCTAGATGACGTAGCTCCTTACAACTTTCGTTCCTTCTATTATTTTGATAGGTGCTGTTTCCACGTGAAATCGATTCGCTCATCGAGGCTTGAGAAATATTTTACTTTCATTCATCATTTCTGTTGAAACACAAAACCTGAAACAAGCCTTTTAGAAAATAAACCATTTTGATTTTAATTAACAAGGTCCACGGTCCAACCATGCTAGGAACAATTGTTAAAGATTCTTCTTTACAATTTCGAGACAACAAAAACCACTTAATATCCTCAAAATCGTGAAGATTTCACGGTTCGAGCGGTGACCCATCGCCAAAGACCCCATTTAGGAGGACACAGAGTCACCAAAACGCGGCGTTTTCCAACCTGAGGATTCACGGAACAGCAAATCGGGGCGATCTTTCCAGAAAGTTGCTGAAGCGGGTAACGATCTTGGCGTGTGGCAGGCAGACGCAAAAGAGATGATCTTGGTTATTAAGGAGGTTTTTTTTCGTTCATTTCCTTGGTGGGGTTAATCTGTTGTTTTGTAGGAAGAATTGTTACTTTCAAGCAAGAGTGGCATCTATTATTGTTATATTTTTTCAAATGTAAATTGACAGTTTTCGATTTATCCAGTACATTTTCTCATATTGCTTTTATTAAATGGGCATGTTACAAGGCTTCGATTTGCAACAGAGATGCTTATTGAAAGGAAAAACCTCTTTCTCGAGTGGTAAATAAATTTTACGTAAGAACAGGGCGCTAATCGAAGTACCGCAATCAAAGAAAATTCAGCAATGAAAGCTGGAAGGTATTACGTCACCCATAGCAAGCCACCAATGATTATTTTTGCAGGTGTATCTCTTGTAGATAAATTTCATAGAGCTGTGAAGGAGAATAGAGAGGTCCTTGTATATGCGCAGTAGCGCACAAATGAAGCAGGCTAGAGCGGCGCATCTTGGGATACCCTCTAGCGGTGCATCTTGGAGGAGCCCTCTACAGAACGGTGCATCTTGGGATACCTCGGTGTCAGTATGTTATGCGCAGTAGCTCGAAAAACTGACAGCCCTGCTTCAATTTCTCTCAACTGGTGGACCTCTCTACACCTCCTTCCTACCTCTATGATAAATTTAGGACATAAATTGATCGAATAAGACTTTAATCAAATTTACAGGCTTACCTTTAGACAAATCAGGTACCTAAAGGACATTAGTTCTTAGAAAATCCCTAGGGTGTAAAACACTTTCGTCTGCGTTTTGACTGGTTAATAAATATTAAATAAAAAAAAAACTTGTGAAAATAAAGCAAGCAATTACTCAAGGCATCGAAAGAGATTGATACACGTCACGTGAATTAGTATCAAGCTACGTCTCTATACAGGACCCTATTAGGTTTGGTGATGTGCAGGCCCATTTTATATAATGACTCTGTTAGATCTCAACATATACAGTCCCTGGACAAATTATTAGACGCACTGTGACCCATAAGGATACATGACCCAATGCCCTTTCTCAGCATTGGAAAAGTTTTATTAGTTGGAAGTGGCATCTTTTCCTTCCTTTCAGTCAGCCGACCACAGGGTGAAAAAATCCAACTGAATCATTGCGTATATATTTAGCTATACGAAGAATAGAAACACCCGAAATCTTGCAGTGCGTCTAATAATTTGTCCAGGGACTGTATAATGTGAACTGATATAGAGTAGACCAAATAATAGACTAACTAATATAGAATCGATTGAAAAAAATTAGGTACATAAGGATATTAGTTCTAAAAAAAGCCCTTGAGCGGTAAAAAACACTGTGCTCATTCTGCCTTTAAATTATTATTTGTCAAAACAGGTTAAGAGTCGCAAGACGTTCTTTCCTGTTCACTAATCTCCGTTCTGGGTGTGCTTTCTTGACAGGAGATGCGGTGGTCAGCTTTTCCGACTTTGCGGCACACGCCTTTCCTGTGGCCCAAAGTCGATAGGAAGTCATTTTTTTTAATGGGCTCGCCTCGTGGCCAACGCGTGCCGTTGTCTTGGTCCGTGGTCTACGGTTTCCTGCCCATGGTTACGACAGGCTGCACACGATGGTTACGCATCTATCTGTCTTTAGCTGGTGGATGCGTTTAGATTTAAGCGGTTTAATACGCCCTCTATCGGCATTTAGCGAAAACTACCATAAGTATTTTTTTCGTGGCACTTGTACTTATTTGGCGCTCATTTGGGACCGGAGCCCTCCATTGAAGCCCATATTGAAATTACATTTTTATGTACCTTTTTATCAGAATCTGCTTGATACTTTTTAATGAAATTTTTATTAGTTATTAAATGGATGTTCCACAATACTTTGCTGGGGGTATTTTTAAAATTTTGTTTAGTTTTCAAATTATTACTTTTTAAGTGAAACTACATATTTTTAACCCAAAAAAAGCATTAATAATATTAAAAAAAAAGTAATATAGTTATACTCAAATCCCTCCAGTAATTTTTAGAAACCAACTTCTTAAGTACGTATAAGAAATTTCAGGTTGAGAAAAAGGTGCCGTATTCTGAGAAAAAGGTACCCGCACATTGAAAAAGTAAGTTTTGAGGTATAAGCGTTTAAAGTAAACAATAGTGGTTTCTTACCTATGATACATAACGGGATTTTACCTAAACAATATTTAAAAAATATATATTAAAAATACTTCTACTACTTGAAACTTTTATTGTAAAATATCGTTGTATAGCAAAGATTGCATATTTAAAGACACTAAAAACATTGAAACGTCATTTTTGAAAAAAAAAATTGGGGGGGGGGGGGGTCTGGTCCCCCTTAAGTTTATTTTGAACATCAATAATTTTATTTAAAAAAAAATATGCCTCGAAATTGATATTAGCTCCACAGCAGTTGGAAAGTACCCCCTTTGTGCTACCCCATTTACGTTGTTTTTGTTTAATAATATCAAAACCACCTAGCGAATGCTTGAATAGCAAGATTCATTTGCTTCCATACGCCCTACATAGCGAAAACTACGTTAATAGGATAGAAACTTCTCTTTTTTAGAAAGTAATTTTTTTAATGGTTTACATCGTGCGCAACGCGTGCCTTGCCGTAGTCTACAGTTTCGGGAGACTGTACAGAGGTTAATTAAACAACATATTCAGCCGAAAATTTAATATGTCATATCAAAATCATACCTACATCGCCTTTATAACAAGAATTGCAATTTTTAACTGACCGCCAACCCGGCCATCTATCACAGCGGCCGTCTTGAAATATGATATTTTCAATAATGCGGGATGTAAGTACTACAATAGTGAGGAAAATGCTCCATCACAATAATAGCCCTTGCGCCTTGCACTGATGCAGAACTGTCATTTTTGCGCTACTGTGAACTATTTACTTTTAATGACCAAACGACATTTCACTGGGTGAAAATTCACCGATTGAACGAAAACATCAACACATCGCCGCAATTCTGTGTTAATAGTATTGCACTTTAAATTTAACACAAACTGGAATGTCATGCTTACAAGACAGTGTTATTAATTTATCCTCTACTAAGTTCCGTAACTACTAAACTGAGTAACTGAGCTGGCCATCTATCACAGGTCGCTCGCTTGAAATACGATACTTACTAATGTGGGATGTAAGTGCTTCAATAGTAAGGATCCTGCTCTATCTCAAATATATGGCCCAGAGCCATGCACGGATGCAGAACTGTCATTTTCCTACTACTGTGAAAAATCTAGTTTTAATGTCAAAAATTACGTTCCTCTGGCTCAGAATTCATTGATGAAATTAAAACATCAACACAAGGCCTCAAATTCCGTTTTGATAATATTACAATTTTAAATGTAACGCAAGATAATTTTATGCATAAAGATATTGTTTAATGGTTCATTCTCTACTGACTCCCGTGTTCCTGTAACACACCTAGCTTTAAAAAAAGAGCTTTAATTAAACAAAATCGCACCAACTTCAGCTTGTGGTATCACATCTCCGTCCCCTTAATAACCAAAAATGCAGCATTAACTGAGCCGACCAACGATCACAGGCCGTCCTCTTGAAGTATGATACCAGAGCCCTTGGCACCCTTCACTGATAAAGAACTGACATTTTCTACTACTGTTAACAATCTACTTTTAATGTTCGAAAAAAACATTAAAAGTCGATATTTCTCTGGCCAGCAATTCGTTGCTTCCTATACTGACCCTTACAACCCACGAAAGAGGCTGGGGTGCCCAGTCGGTTAGGCGCTCGCCTAGCATGCGAAAGGTCCCAGGTTCAGGTCCGGGCATCGCCAAAATAACTGCCGACCTATAAACGGCCCGTGCAGCCAAAAAATGCCCGACGAATAATATCCTGTAAAGGGAGTGCACGTTAAAACACGCTCCAAAGTCCAACGCTGCGTACGATGTCGCCCTTAACGGTTGCGTTGGGTGCCAACTTAGGTGTCGGCTCGTCACTTGACTGTGGTTCTAAAATACGACGCCCGTCGCCAATAGCCCTCGTGTAGCTCTAGTGCGATGATAATTCAAACGAAACTACAACATACGAAAGAACCTTTAATTAAACAAACTTTTAGCCAAATCGTAGATATCACACCTCCATCACCTTAATAACCAAAAATGCAACATTAAGTGAGCCGGCCATCTATCACATCCTCTTGAAATATGATATTTTTCACGTGCAGGGCGGTTCCCGGGAACGGGAATTCCAATTTCCCGGGGTGTCACGGGGGGTGGCAAATAAGTAATCACGCTTGTCACGTGACGGCACGACACACACATCCATTACGGTGCCCTTATGTGTCAACGACCATGGCGGAATGGGATCGAGTGTCTGAAGGCTGCTTTTAGACGTAGTGGTTCCGGTAATTTTTGAAGTACTTGCGGTGGGGGATGATCGTGGTGGTAATGTTATTTCAATTGATCTTTCACATTTGACGATGGGAAAGCCGTTAATACGGTTTTCAATCAAGTTCAATTTTAGTTGAACTGCGGAGAACGTTTGTTGCTCTACATTACCTCTGCAACAGACTGCCTCTGCTTTTAGACGCAGTGGTTCCGGTAATTTTTAAAGTACTTGCGGTGGGGGGGGGGGGGGGTGATCGTGGTGGTGGTGTTATTTCAATTGATCTTTCACATTTGACGATGTGAAAACCGTTAATACGGTTTTCAATCAAGTCGTAGCAATTTTAGTGTAACTGCGGATAACGTTTGCTGCTCTACATTGCCTCTGCAACATTTTTACTACTTGATTGAAAACAGCAAAAAAAACCCGTAAATGCGTTTTTTGCTACTGTTTCATGTTAGACTTAACTGATTTTACATTGCCACTGAAATCATCTCCGTGACATGATGCCCTTACTCCACCGGTTTATAACCAACTCCACTATTATGGTAATAGATAAAATGAAAAAAATAAAATAAATTGTGGAAAGGGTGGAATGTGACAGCATATATTTACGGTTTTGTCAAAAATTCCATTCATGTAAATTGACACGTTTTAGATGACGTAATTATAGGTTTCATTCTTGCATTTCCTTTGATCGTAGCTCAGATTGGTGCTCTGTTCCCACTTGATATTGATTCACCAATCGAGATATAAGAATGCGTTTTAAAAAGAATCGGAAAATTTATTTCCGTTCAGCGTTTGTGTTACCTCACGATATAAAAAAACAATATTAAATAGTCATTTTTTATGTTATTTACCGTAACCCCCCCCCCCCCCAAAAAAAAAAAAAAAAAATGCATCGATTTTTTTACATCAGTTCAACCACATAAACAAAATATCAATACTGAAACAAACTACGCAAATCACCCAAGTCCATCCTACAAAAGACGCCAAGCGGTATTGCCAAAAACCACGTGACTTAGGTATGCATATTTCGGTTCGCCAATACTCAGTTTACCTTTTAGAGGTCTTTGGGATGTGTCCGACTGTCAAGAGTTTGCTAGTTGTATTTTTTATTAATTTGGTGTGGTCTGGACGAAGGGTTTTGCGGTTTCGCAGAGGATATTAGTCAATGTCAAGTTGCTCGGATTAGGGAAAAGTTTCTGTAATTACTAAAATACTGTGTTAAAGGGGAATGGGCGCGCTGGACCGGGGGTCTCCAAAGCAAAGTGCATCAGTGTTAATCCTATGGAGAAAAAAAAAGTATTTTCTCTGCCACATTTCTACGGCTGTATTGAATATTTTTGCAAGCAGATTTTTTTGTGTGATAAATGTGGCTGACTTATTGGTTCGGATATATTTTTTTTTAAATTTTCAATAAATAATTTTACACAAAATATTCGAAGTTATTTCAAAAAGTGGGAAGATAGAGACATGTAAGTTATCTACATTTATTATTTAAAAAACTGTTTGTAAAGATATTCAATACAGCCGGAGAAATGTGGCAGAGAAAATAGTTTTTTCGCCTTTGGATTAACACCGAGGCACTTGAGTTTGGAGACCCGCGGTCCAGCGTGCCCATTCCCCCTTAAGGGAAAAACGGGTAGGGTAAGTACATATATATTCCGGCTTGTGTGTTTGATCAGAGACCCGCTTATAAGCCTTCGTCAAGTAAGACAGACACAGAAAGAATTTTTACTGTCACAGAGAAAGGAAGTACGCCCAGGGCGAAGGCGGGAATCGAACCCGCACCCGTTACAGCGCGCAGACTGCTAGCGTTATGGCCTGCGATCCAAACCATTCGGCCATCCGGGCCCCGGGAAAAACGGTTTTAGGGAAGGTTAGTATTAAAATTAGTGCTCTATATTTAAATGTTAACTACAAGGGGCCTCGTCCATGTTGAATCGTGAAATTTATGTTTGGAAGAAATGTTTTTTATTGATATTTAATAAGTTGTATTCAACATATGATTAACTTTTAATGGACATGTTTCAGGTCTTGAGTGGCAGCAGGAATACTGAATAAAAATAAAATTATTTCTCGAGTTTTCATTGGTGAATCAATGTCATGTGGGAATATAGCACCAATCGCAGAGGAGCAGGATTGAAAACTGGAAGGAACTACGTCATTTGAAATAAACCAAGTGTCGGCAAATAATAGAAATATCGAATTTAAAAAAAAATCCTAAAATGATTCCTTTTGTTTTGAATATCGAACAAGTTAGGCGAAGAATATTGTGTTGTCATGTAATGTGTTTTAAAAAATAGCATTATCGAGCACATTAAACTTGTACTGAATCTTTCGAGTAATCTCATAAAAAAATGTTTTTTTTTATATTTTTATTTCAAAAATGGTTTAAAAATAACATTTATACCGATTTTTAAAAATTGTCACTTAAAAGTGAACATTTGAGTGCAAATGTTACTAATTAAGGTGAAGATTAAGGATATTCATTGAACGTTTTTTTTTTTTTTGGTTAGGCGTCCGTCAATGAAAAGAACTGTGTGCTGTGCATTCAATTATTACTGTAACGTCAAGTTATGTAATGAAATTTAAGGCACCTTCACAAGCCGGAATATATACGGCTAATGCTAAATTGACCTTTTTCATGTTCCTTTTTCTTTGAAACTAACATACAAAACAAAAAAAAAAAAATCTGTGCATTATATGCACTCTTAAAACAACCGAGCGGTTTTAACTCAGTCTGAGTTAAATTCCACTCCTTTCCGTGCCGAAAATGCACTTCTCCTAAAGGTAGTGGATTTCACTCTTTTGTTTTAAGAGTGTGCACTTTGAACAATGCACTGAAATGATATTTTATCAATATATAAAGTAGTTTATTGTAAATATTATTTAAGGTAATGTGTTAGGTTTAAAAAAAAGCATTTTTACATCACAAAATTACCCATATTTTTTTTCCTCCGTCAGATTTTGAGAAACGCTCACATTCTAGTAAGCAAAACACCCTGAAATAGTTATCCTGTAAAAATTTTAGGTCAATACATGAAATAGTTTTTAAGAAAAAAGTACCTAAACCTGAAAAAAACACCATTCTGAGAACAATGAGATTTAAAGTTAAAAACTTACATTAAGAAAAAGTTTGTTTTTTTTAATTAAAATTTAACTAGGTTAAAGTTGACTGAATGACATACAAAGCGCATCGTTGGAAAGCTCTTGAAACGTATTTTGCGCAAATACTAAAATCGAAAAATCGAAAAACTTTTTTTTTGTTGAAAAAATGACTAATTCACTTGGATAATGAACAGTTATACAAAAGAACTAACAGACAAGAAAACTTAGTTTGTTGATGTTAAATTTAAACAGTATTTAAATTTTTTGCTTCTCTACAACTATATATTCATTAATTTCCTCACCTGCCAATCTGAAGAAAATTTTCGATATATAAATCGTTTCAAATCAAGATTTTTATTATTTTTTTTAAGAACATGTTTCCTTCCTAGCCTAGAAGGTCAACGATTTAATATATATATAGCTTAGGCATTTTTTTCCTTGAAATATTTCTTACAACAGACACTCCAACATAAAACAAAAAAATGATTAATAAAACACAGAAGCATTAAACACCTCCTTAAAATAATAATTTATCCCAACACTCCCCCCCCCTCCCCCCATCTTTACTCTCCAATCACGCACGTGACGTCACAAATCGCGTGACGTCCCTCCATTAAGCAACGTCAGAGATTTGGAATCACGTAATAAAGTTGTTGCCACTCTACCAGACACAAATTCTCTCCCCTCCTTTTAATTCGAAAATTGCGACCTCTGGAACATTAAAAGATAATTCCGAGTGATGCGTCAAATGATAAAGTGGTCTGAAGTATATACAAATTGTTCGGAAGTGTTCATGTAGCAATTTAATAATAAAGAGAATGGTGTTTCGAATATCTGATCGAGTAGATTGTTGCAGGTTAGAGATGGAGAGTTTGATTTGATTGAAAGATATTAATACATGTTTTGTGATGTGTTTATTAAGTGCATAAAAGTGAATGTCTATTAATTGCAAAGGAGTATAGCAGGCCTTTTGGAGGTCTTGAAAAAAATCTTTTATCAGCGGAAAATTTAGGAGAAATTTCGCATTAAAACAAATGTTAGATTGGACTTTTAATGAAAAAAACCTGTCAGCTTTTTGATTATTCATAGGACACAAAACATTTGTATTTTATCGCAAGAAACCTCAAATCCCACTTCATTGCTTTGCCCTTCAGCAAATTAATTTTTTCAAATTACCTTTAAAACATTCTTATAAATATACAATTGTTTGACAAATATGTTTAGATAAGGATCATATGAGTAATAAATTTTTGGGTGTGTAGAGGATAGACCAAAACTTCTGTTACATAACCAGCAATCAAACTACAATTATACAATACAATTCTACAATACATATGAACAACTGTGCCTAGACTAATCAAAACTATACATTAACCCTATGAGGGATAAGTAAATTGGACTGGTTTTCCCTGCATGAGATTTAAAATAAAGTTTTTAACTGATAATTTAATTACTTAAATTTAATTTCGTAAAATTTAATTTCTTAAAAAATATATTTCTGTGGTAGATGGTGCTAAATGGCTCCTCCATGCTGTAAAATTTAATAACATTAATAAATTTTTAAAAATTTGTGCTTGTTGCTAGAAAACCTGACAGTCAGGTGACGGGCTGACACACTCTTAAAACAAAAGAGTGAAATCCACTCCTATAGGGGGAGTGCATTTTCGGCACCGGAAAGGAGTGGAAATTAACTCAGACTGAGTTAAAACCGCTCGTCTTAAGAGTGTAGGACGTAGATTGTTTTCTTTTATTTCTTTTACCCACTCCGCAAAAAGAGTGAAATCCACTCCTATAGGGGAAGTACATTTTCAACACGGAAAGGAGTGGAAATTAACTCAGACTGAGTTAAAACAGCTCGTTTGTTTTAAGAGTGTACGTCTGTATCACTCAAAGGGTCAAAACAATCCCAAACATCAAAAAAAAAAAAATTACACACACAAACCGACATCAATTATACTACATCAATATCTCCATGCATTGAAGATTAATGGAAGAAATTGCTAAGTGACATTTTAAAAAAAAATTGAGATTTTTGTGTCAATGAACATATTACTAACTTCTTTAAGGCTATGTCCTGACTACGCCACAAATGCCACAAAGGCAACAAATGCAAAAAAACTTGGCAGAGTCAGCCCCCATGCTATTGCATCGCTTGGCGCTCTTGGCGGTCGCTAACTTTTGTTGTATTTGTTGCATGTTGTAGTATATTTTGTACGGTATGCGAGCACCGTTTTTCAACAGATCTGAGTGCCAACTGAAAACTAATAAATTTCATTTTCTCGTTTTCACCTTTTTGCCACTTAGCACTGTTCTTCCACTAAGTTCTTCAATTCTAATCGAGAAACCTTGGCACACAAAGACACGGGTCCAACAAGATCTACAACGCGGAAAACCTCGTGGCTATTATGATTGATGTTTCGGAAAATAATTGAAGACCTGTAATTAAATCGCAGGACTGTAAGTCGTTGTGAAATATCTTACCTAAGGTATGTAATTAAACTGTAAAATTCGGTAGCGGAACGTTCAAACTGGTTGCGTAAATAGTTCATCGGGTGGAGTGACAAAATGTTATTGAAGTAGTTTAATCAGAAATTATTTTTTTTTAAATAAAAATTAGTATTTCAATTATCCAAAGCAATGAACGATTCGGTTTGTTTATGGGATAGAAGACAATGTTTCATGTAGCTGTGACGATACAGGTAAGAGCTTATAATTGCATATTCAGCTGTTAGATACAAACGTATAAGCGCGTTAGTGAATTATTAGTTTTATCGGCAACACATATATTTGAAAATGTTTTTTAGTTTGATTAAATTTTAAAGAATTAAATAATTTTTAAACTATTTGCTACCTATATAAATTTTTTTAAAAATATTGAAAATTAAATAAATGATTCAAAAGTTTAAATTTAAATCTAATGTTGTAAAACCAAGGTTTCACTTTAGCCCAAGTTAAGTTAAGTTTGAATTATCGTCGCACTAGAGCTACACGAGAGCTATTGGCGACGGGCGTCGTATTTTTCACTTTAGCCCAAAAAAACACTTATGGGATATGGTATTCCTAAAGCAAACTACGAGGACAATTTGTGCATTGGATTTAGGCATTTTCCTATTGCTTCAGAATCCTAGTAATATTTGGTAAGGGCTGGGGAGCCCAGTCGGTTAGGCATTCGCCTAGTATGATGCGGAAGGTCCCAGGCTCCGGTCCGGGCATCGCCAAAATAATTGTCGACCTACCCTTTTATCGACCCACTCAAGGGATGAATGGATGGGTCAACCTCGCCCAATCCAGGATTCGATCCCCGGAGGACCTGTGGCGTGGCAATGCGAAGCACTACCACTAAGCCACTTGGCCTCTTTGCTGTTACTAGGAGCCATTATTATGGTGAAACCTAGCCCAAAATTTTTAACACTGTATAAGCAGTACACTGTTAAAATTTGGCGCTGTTTCACCATGATATTGGTTGGTTCACCATGATATTGGTTCCTAGTAGCTGACGGCTGAATGGTGAAATGTTTCACCTTTTTCGTGTTGGTGAACCATTTTCTGGATTTGGAACAAACTGAGAAATGGTTAACCGAATACCAAAATGTGGTGAACGTTTCACCATTCAGCCGTTGCAGCTACTAGGAACATATCATGTGAAACCAAGCACAAAATTTTAACAGTGTAGTCAGCCTCTACTATGAAACACAGCCTTCACAATTCATGTATCATCAAATTATTTTATAAAAAAATCTAGTCAGTTACAATTTTTTCAAAGCATTTCATCAATGTCAGGAGTTGAAGTTTGTCCATTTAAAGGACAAAGAAAATGATTACAAATCATGTAATGATATGCACGTCATTGTTTATGGATAAGGAGATTTCAAAAAGGTGTCATTTTAGTTCGGGTAATTAGAAATGACAACGACTGTGAAGGTTAATTACATTTATTGGTTACTCATTCAAATTTATTGTTATCATTACGGTGGTAAATGGTTTAAAACTTCGAACTAAGTCAATAAAATTTAACATGACTTTAACTTAACAAAAATAAACTAAGAAATGTAAATCCATAGATATCATAGTTAAAGTATTAGATTGGCAGATTACGTGACCTCCAATGCTAACGACGGGGCGCGCCAGAATAAGAGGGCAATGGGGCCAGTGTTGCCACCAGTTTTAGGAGAAAAACACTACGAAAAAATGCCATTTAATTCTAAAAATACAAAAATATACCATAAAAATACTAGCAAAGTGTATCACGTTTTTTTTAAGTCACTAAAAAGATTCCAAAATGCAGCTAAAATATTTATGGCCTTTTTTTGTAATTTTAGAATTAAATGGTATTTTTTTGGTAGTGTTTTTCTCCTAAAACTGGTGGCAACCCTGGCTCCATTGCCCTCTTATTCTGGTCTCCATGCGCATCCCGTCGTTGGTATTGTAGGTCACGTGATCTGCCAATCTAATACTTTAACTATGATATATATGTGTAAATCAGTCATTTTTTAGTTTTTATGTTAGGATAATTGTTTCTGTTATTAACTTCATCATAAACGGGGATATTTGAAGAATATTAATGTTGACCAAGAGCCTTAAAATATGCATAAAAACATATTTGATTAGATTATTTGGCGAAAGTCGTTAAGTTAGTTTTACCGTTCTTCAAAATACGCGATTTTCTTAAGATTTATTATTTATATTAAGAAAAAATATAATATTTTCTCCTTGTTCCAACTCTATTCGGAACTTTTACTGATTGAGATTACATTGTTCTAAATAGCCCGTCCAATTGCCCTCGTATAGCTCTAGTGCGACGATAATTCAACCCCACATAACCCTTTTCCCCCATTTTTTATAAAAATCGAACCACCAAATCTTTCAATATTAACCTCTATACGTTAAAACCTAAAAAAAAAGAAAATAACTCCAGTATTAAATTCCTCCCATCAGAAGGCGGGAATTATTGGGTTAAATGGCATCCACGGTTGTTTTGATGACTGCAGGGGGCCGCCAGTCCAAACCGATGCCACCCTGAGAGTCCTAATTCTTGATTTCGTGTGACCCCGCACGTTCCCGGCATACACCTACAATGGCATCGTGCGGGCGGACTCGGTAATGCTTCGCTTTTAGGAGATAAGAATGAGTTGAAGATGTTGCCTTGGTGAAAAGCAATGAGAAGAATGGACGCCAAGTGATGCCGAGATCGTAGACAAAGTGACACTTGGCGAGTTGTTTGGAGCAAATCTGTAAAGCCGGTTTAAGAACAAATCGGACCTAGCGCGTAACGTACTATGGCCTTTTGTGAGGACAAATTACACTCTTAAAACTCGAAATCAGCCGTTGTTTGTTAAGCGTCAAGTCCGAGAATGTCCACTCGTTTCACTACCGAATGAATGAACGGTCCTCCTTATAGATGCGTTAGATTGCGGAGTGGCGTAAGAATACAAGAAAACAATATCACAACCACTCTAAACGACGATTTAACGCGATTCGATGACGGGGTTTTTCAACGCTTTCCGTGGTTTCAGCCTAAAATCAGCTTACCTGGTTACGAGCAAGGACTTCCTCTTTTGTTAGAATACACGACTTTCAACTACCACTACAAGTTAAACACATTTAAAATTAATACACCCTGTAAGGTAATATCAATAACAATAAAACCTGTAAAGTTCCTAGACAATTGGAAGTATGCATCTTTTCGGACTCGGTAATGCTTCGCTTTTAGGAGATAAGAATGAGTTGAAGATGTTGCCTTGGTGAAAAGCAATGGGAAGAATGGACGCCAAGTGATGCCGTGATCGTAGACAAAAGGACACTTGGCGAGTTGTTTGGCGATATTCTAAAGGTTCTGTTTAGTGGTTACCGGTACGCAAGGACATAGGCCGCTTTTGAGACATACACGACTTTCAACTACCACTCGATAATTAACACACATTTAAAATTAATATACCCTGTAAGGTAATATCAATAACAATAAAACCTGTAAAGTTCTAGGACAAATTTGAAGTCTGTATATCTTTTGGTTATTCAACAATCCCTTGCAAACCAAAAAAGTTCTATAGCAGCTACTCTTTGCGCATACCCGGTTTTCCAAAAACTCTCTCGACGTCCGACAGTTACTGGGAAATCGTGTACCATAATCCGAAGCTCTTTTAGTTCAAGCTGTATAGAGCGTTTTTAGACAGACAGAGAGACCGGACCCAAAACCACTTTCTTTTAAATCAGCACCCCTCAAAACATCTAGAAAAGACAAAAACTCCATATCTGATTTGCAATCCCATCGCAATACTTATTGCATTACTTTATATTTCATCTTAGGTCATTGAAAGTAAACAAGTAGGTTTGTTACAGAATCTGTCACTTAAACCGCTTCCACACAACATTTGTGCCCAACAGGAAACAAACTATTTATACACCACAGAAAGAAATTCGCCAAACAGGGCCTTTAGCTAGTTGTAATACAAACTTTTTAACGCCAAAATTAACTACTTTCATTAATCTTCTCTCTCAGAGTTAATAATTAGACTTTATCGTTTGCAAAATTTGTTTGAAGTTCGAAGAATAAAGATGTAATTTTTTTTTATAAATATATTTGAGTCGACACAATTTCCCATTTACATTTCTTTCGAAAATTCTGTTATTATTTATCGTTTGTTAAATTAATTTACAGTTCGAAAAACATATAATTAGTAAAATTGATGCTTTAAAAATAACAAGTAGGTTTGTAACAGAATCTGTCACTTAACCCGCTTCCACACAACAGTTGTGTTTTACAGGTAAAAAGACGACAAACACAGCATTGATATTCTATATTAAACATTTACAACCGAAATTTGGCTAGTTTCATTTATTTTTATTTCGAAAATTCAATAATTATTACTTATCGTTTGCAAAAATTAATTTATATTTCAAAGAATAAATATGTAATATTCCTCGCTTTTAAATAGAATGAAAACATTTCATATCAACGTACAAAGTATCTCAAAGTGAAATATATTTGACATCATTTCAAACTAATCGATGTCGCCAAAATAAATTTATTTTAATTTATTGTCTAAAAGAATTAAAGTTTCTCGAGCGATTGTTGCGAATGGAAATGGTGATTAAATTCTAATAAAAATGGCTTCCTATATTCTTTTCTGAAATTTTCAATGTATTCTAATTTCGATGCACTGAATTTTTTTTTAACGTATCACACTTGTCCGTAGTATATGTAGTTTGAGCTATAAAAGTGGGTGATGGACAGACAGACACACGGACTGAACGATTATAATACCTTCCACTTTTTACGTTATAAACGTAGTGTGGAAGCTAAAACTGCGAGTATATATAAAGAAAGAGAGTTTTCAACTAAATATCAAGGATTTAAAAGCACTAGGAAAGAGTAGAATGCTATTAATTGATTTCTTATAGTCTAGTTCGGATAATCGGAGTTCTACTGTATTTTCATACACCAAAGGTCGTGGTACACCCCACTTACGCCATAAAGCGCAGTTTAATTTCTGTATATCACAATAATCTGACGACTTTCAGCCAACTTCACTTCATTTTTTTTCTCGCCAAGCTTCCCCCAGCTAAAGTAACCTCCAAATCTTTACCCGACAAGCCACTCGCTAAACTTATTGTTTAATATTTTTTCTACCTTCGCTGTACCCGTAACTGCGGATAAGTTATGGAGTGTTAATTGCAGTGTTCTCTGAAAGGAAATTGGCAATGAATACGAATGGTGTTTTGGTAGGGCTGTGTGGTTTTTAAAAAAACTGGTTTCTAGGTTTAAATTTTAACCGGATTTTTTTTGGTAGCGGTTAAACTGCCAATAGAGCCCATTTCTATGAAGGAAATTTTTTTTAAAGTGTTTATGTGGATGTCACGTAGCAATGTGCAGATTGTCAAATAAAATTCCAAAATGTGATAACCTCCTGATTTTCCATATTAATTAGGTTTTCTTTATAATTATTATAAGGTTTTTTTTACAAAGCCTAGGCATTTTTTCATATTTTTTTTCTGTTTTAATAACAATGCCAGTTTGAATTTTTTGTATAAATATCTATTTTGATAATGTAGAAGAAGTTATCCTAAAGATTTTTTTTTAAATGTAATAGTTTCGTTTTTAAAACATTTTATCTGGTTTGAGTCAAAGAACTATACAGAGTCCCGATTATCCGAAATTCGGCTCAACCGAAAGGCTCCGAATTTTTTTTTTGCTAAAATATGAAATTTATACGCATAAATAAATACACAAAAAATAAATACGTACTTACAAAGTTACATTTATTTCTTAAAATATGCAGTAATTTATATTTTGCTGCTCAATTTTGGTTCGTTTTAAAGCAGCCCTGTCCCGCCATCTTTTAAACAAGAGAACGTCTGAAGTAGTAGCTTCATCTTGCGCTTCTGTGTATCTAAGGGCCGAATCTAAGATTTTTGTAGCTTCCGTATGCGAAATACTGCACTTGCTAGACTCAGAATTAGGAAGCGCTTCATAGGTCCCTTTCGGCCAATAAGAACAAGGCGAACACTATGACTTCACATTTTCTCTTCTCCAGCGTTTTTCTAGGTGTGAAATGGATGATTCCCGATTATCCGAAAATTCCTATTTAATCTCGATTAACCGAAAATGCTTCGGTCCCGTACCTTTCGGATAAGCGGGACTACTGTATTTTGGCACTTCAACCGAATCTAAACACCGGTGTTTTTTTTTAGTTTAAGGTTTAACCGCTTCTATTTTTTCCATCCCCAGTTTTTTTTTTTATTAATTTTATTCTTATAGTGTTGATATGTGGTAGTTAGGGGGGTAACGGATCGTAATTTCACAAGGTGGCCAACTCGATAATTGTGAAATATTGTTTCTGCCATGGTAATTTTCAATATGAAATTGTATTACGGAATGGGAAAGTAACAAATGAAGCTTTGATTACGGATTTGCAAGTAGTTCTTTGCATGAATTCAAATCAGAACTTATTTTGTTTATTCATTAATTGTATTTTTTAGAAGAGGGTAGAGGCAGTTAGTTGTTGGTGGTCTATAACAAATATTGTTGCACGTAATAAATGGTGTGGAATGTATGAATTGTTTAACCACGGTCTATTTGCACAACATAATTTATTGATAACTGATTGCGAAATTGTTTACACTTGAAGGTTTTTGCGTAACATTCTTTTATAGGGAGTGTTGTAGAAGAATGTGTTGCAATTTATGTTGCTCTCTTCCGTGTCAGAAGTATTGTAGGAGATTTACAATTTATGTATATCTTGAATAATTAAATAGCCCACTTTGACTCTTCTGGTTTTAGCTTCCACACGACGTTTATAACGTAAAAAGTGGAAGGTATTATAACCGTTCAGTCCGTCTGTCTGTCAAACACTTTGATAGACCAAACTAAAAATGCTACGGACAAGAGTGATACGTCAAAAAATTCAGCGGATCGAAATTAGAATACATTGAAAATTTCAGAAAAGAATTCGAATTCGAAGTACTTAAATTACTTCAAAATTATGCTCATTTAAAAAGCATAAGAAGCAATTTTTATTAGAATTAAATCACCATTGCCATTCGCAACAATCGCTCGAGAAACTTTAATTCTTTTAGACAATAAATTAAAATAAATTTATTTTTGCGACATCGATCAGTTTGAAATGACGTCAAATATATTTCCCCTACGAGATTCTTTGTATGTTGATATGAAATATTTTCATTCTATTTAAAAGCGAGGAATATTACATATTTATTCTTTGAAATATAAATTAATTTTTGCAAACGATAAGTAATAATTCTTGAATTTTCGAAATAAAATAAATGAAACTAGCCAAATTTAGCATGTAAATGTTTAATATAGAATATCAATGCTGTGTTTGGCGCCTTTTTACCTGTTAAACACAACTGTTGTGTGGAAGCGGGTTAAATGACAGATTCTGTTACAAACCTACTTGTTTGTTACAATATAGATGATTGGTAATAACGCAGTAGTAAATCAGCGCCATCTAGCGTGGTTAATTAAGGTTGCGTATGCGGCGAAATGCTAAAAAAACCAAGGAACTTTGTTTGAAAAATATGCAATCACTAACGAACTTGTTGTGTAAAACAAATGTATTGCAAATGATCTATACGAGGACGGAAATTGAACAATGAACATTATCCTATAGACAGTATACTCTAAAATCCGGCCTCTATATCATTAGTTAATAAATTTGAAACAATTAATATCAATTCTTCTATTCCCCAATATTTAAAGAAATTTGGGAAACTCCTAAGATTATCCCCCACAACAATTACAATAAACACAAATTCATTTTTAAACAATAAAAACACTCATAACAATTCAAACACAAGTCGAAAGCAATCAATACACCTAGTTTTACCCCATATTCATATAACAAAGCGTTTATATCTTATGAGATAACACAAAGTACAATTCCCTATTATGAATTTTACAAGTTATCCGATACATACAGATGGAGGTTAAATGACTTCTGATGCTGCCTTGTTATAATACAATGCTAAAATTGGTTACGAAATGATGCCGTTGTTCGGTTCCGTGATAGACCCAAAAAAAGGCTTGGCGAGCGATTTGGCGATGGTGTTTACTTGTAACTACGTTGTAATATGCCAAGCTTGGTTGTATAAAATGCAATTGATGAAAAACAATTTAAATTATACGAGTGTACGGCCTTGTGGGGTGAAACCTTATAATGTAATTAAACTAAACAAAACTCCTCGGCACAACAGCCAGTTAGTGTGGGCCAAGGCCTGCCGTGCCCATTTCAGTTTACGTGACCAAGGGCTCTGGGGTGCTAGGCATATGTCCTGGTGAGGTGGTCAGCCTCACGCGGAACCCCCAGTGTTTAGTTCCCAAGCATGATTGGTCCCCCTTTTATCGACCCAATTAAGGGATGAAAGGATGGGTCAACCTCGCCCAATCCGGGATTCGTTCCCCGGACCTGTGGCGTGGCAATGCGAAGCACTACCACTTAGCCACTGGGCCTCGTATAATGTACAACTACAATCTAGAAATGCATTTTTTCTTTTTTTTTTTAGTTCTAATTACGGTTTGTTAAAGAACAAAACTACACGTTTAGCATTGATATTACATTGAGATGTCCACACGGCAGCCTTGTTTGTAGAGTGTAGCGGTTTGCCGCTAAAGCAAAACATATATATATATATATATATATATATATATATATATATATATATATATATATATATATATATATATATATATATATATATATATATATATATATATATATATATATATATATATATATATATATATATATATATATATATATATATATATATATATATATATATATATATATATATATATATATATATATAATATATATATATATATATATTATATATATATATATATGTATATAAATCCACGCCAGATGACACTGATTTATACTATACTGTGTTACTACCAGTCATCTAGATTGTATCGACTATTGTAGGATATGTTCCGAATCACTTTAGTCTGCACCTTTTGGTGAACACGGGTTGCGTAATATCATCGGCAAAACTACACAAGCTATTGATGAAGAAGCTTTTAAGTACACTAGGCCAGAAGCACGGCCTACTCAACTACTAAGGCAGAAGAAGCTTTCCCAAACTAGCTCGGGGACGGAAATTTTGACGTCATAGTTCCGAGTGACGTTGTTCCGAAGATGAAGACAACCTGTCTCGAAACCTGTACGGAACCACTCGTTCACGGCTGACCACATTTTTTGGGTTCCGAATGCGTCCGAACTAGTTTCTCGATCTTTGGCACTGAGAACAGCGACGTCACAATTTTCGTCTACGCTCATGTTTGGGAGAGCTTCTCTGGCCTTGTTATTGAAGTTGACAGTGCCAGAAGTTCTGACGCCCCGAAGCTTGCAATGTTGCTCAAAGATTGAGTCGGGTACCAACTCAGACGTGAACCCTCATCTGTTGATAGCGGTTAAGAACTACAAGCTTATGTGGCTGATGTAAAGCTCTGTGCACAAGTTAGAAACTTACAGCCGAGAGCTTTAATGGGAATTACTGTGATTGTTTGGACGAATCTCATAGGTTTGGCGACTACAAAAAAAAACCCTTCTCGGTACATATTCATTAGACGGGCAAAGGCGATAAAACCTTCAAAAATGCGCAACCTTCACCAAACAGAATTGTGGCGGTTCACCACTCACGCAACCTCAATATGCCATCAACAACTAGGTGGCGCTGATTTACCATCTCGTTTCTACCACTATTCTAAATAACAACGATAGCAGTAGTATAAAAGCCTAGGTAACTCATCTCCAACTTGAGGATCCTTTTGGTGGACTGTGGGTTACTACAGAATATTTACAATGGCAATCCTTAACTGTGTATATTGTGATCCTTGAACTGTGAATACTGTGTTTCGCCACCAAAAAATATCCGTTTATCACCAAAGGTTCCATTTGACAAGATTTACACCCTGTGCGAAATGGGAAAAGTATCAACTTCCTTTTTTTTTGTCGCCAAGCTTCTCCATCTTATACTCTCTCCTCCATTAAAAAAAATAACAACTCCTTAAACACAAAAGCCCGAAAGCCGTCCCACCAAATTGCACGTAATTGCAGACTTTAAGTCCCAATGTCCCGACTTTGTTTGGTTTGCTTGGATCGATGCTATCTCTATGGCAGATTAATCTAGCCCTCACAATGGGCAATACGGAACGAGGTGCGAAAATGCGACGCCTGTCAACGGCGAATATAAGCGAGCGTTGGCGGTCTATTGTCGTCGCCAATCGATGAAGATACTGAATAATCGAAAAGCCACATTTGGGATTAGAAGCCGATACCACGAGAGTATTCGGTGGATTCGTTTAACTACCGAAAGAAGTTATTTCGAACCTATGACAGTTACTGTTGTAAAATCACATGCCCTGAAGTCTTTGTAATCGTATCAACCGTGTAAAATATTTAATTAACTAATAAGTTTTATAGATTACAAAATATATATTTAAAAGTTCTCTCTTAAAAATAAAGTTCTTTGCAAATCAAACAACTTAGGGCTACGAATATTACCTTAACGGATAATAAGTTAAGATACATATACATACACTCTTAAAACAAACGAGCGGTTTTAACTCAGTCTGAGTTAATTTCCACTCCTTTCCGGTGCCGAAAATGCACTTCTCCTATAGGAGTGAATTTCACTCTTTTGTTTTAAGAGTGTACACTCTTAAAACACCGGATTATATTTTTCTTTTCAATTTTGTTTTAAATTGATGTTATGATGATGCCCATACCTGGTGAAAATAGCCAGAAACGTGGCAAAGCATCTTTTGCAAAAGTTGTGATTTCAAAACTAATGCATTAGCTATATGGGACTGACAGTTCCTCTCAATTCCTCCCGTTGGAAAAAAATATTAACTACAAAATATTACCAATGCAAACATTCTCAATGCCATTTAGTAGGATCGTCATTTAGGCTCCATTGGTGTGCCGACAGCAACCTGTCTGGTAGGCAGAACCCCCCAATAATATTAATTGGTCTTTTATTCTCTTCTGGATGTGTTTCCAATCTACCTGCTACCCCGAAAGACGTTCCTTATCGACCACAGGTAAGTGCTAAGGATTGACAATAGGAGGTAAAGTGAGATATGTCGTTTATTAATATGTAGATTTATTGGGGCTTGTTTTGTAAAGTGCCTTTTTTAATTGATATCCTGGATAAAGGTTTTTAGATATACCTTCTCTATACCTTTGCTAACGTAGCCTGACATGCTTGTGGCGCATCGCTGTTGATTTAGAAGGCACCGAATTGCCTTATGCTGGAAAAAAAGCATTCACAAAGGCGAAAACTTCACAAGGCCGAAAATAACTACTTATATAAGTACAAATTTATATTGGATGAGACTACAGCCAGAAAATCTTTTTAAAACTTTTTTTTGGTGTACATCAGAAGAATTACTGTATAATAAAAAATGAAAGTAAAAATGCTTAGAATGCATTTCAATTCTCCAAAAGTGTCATTCTGAAGCTAGAAGTAAAGCAGGATTCTAAAAACTTAGGATATACTTCGACTACAACATGAGCCACTCGCATAGCTTTTAAGTCTGTCCGATTGGAAAGACCTTTGACCAAGGTTGATATTTTCGAGCTACTGTCTGAGGACGAGTCCAAAAACGTAACAGCAAAAAAAAGACGAAGAGCGTGTCTTTTTACAATCTTTATATTTGATTACTTATGAATTTAGAATGCTCAAGGACTGCACCTTACGAAAGTATCAGTTCTCTTTAATATATATATATATATAATTGAAAGATTTGGCTTTAGTAAGTTGCCCAAATAACGAAGTTTAAATTTTTTTATATTTTAAATCTAATCAGAATGTCAGGAAACTCCCAAGTCCAAAATATTTCTTCATTCTGCTCAATGTTTACTTGATTACTGCTCTTCAAAGTCAGCGAACTTAAAAAAGCACAAAAATAGCGATGAACCGCCGATGAAATAGCGCGGGCTCAAGTTGTTCCTTTTGTTTTTTACCTGCGCTAAATGAGTTTACAGAGGATAAAAAGGTTTTCAATTCCCTAATTTACTATTAATCTACAAACAGGAGTCCAAGCTATGTAGAAATCCAACAATCCACAGCGTAGGCACGTCTGACGAAAGCAGTAACGTGGGGTCCTGGTTTGCGATCGCGTCATTTTTTTGTTGACATTTTTGTTTACTTCATAACTTAGTAAATAACTTTATTTTTCCTAATTTCAATTGTTAATTGGATTTTTGACAAACTTTTTTTTCTCAAACAACAACACAAAAACCGAAAATCTAAAAACACTAAACTTCCTCAATATACCAACCCCAAATGAGCTAACTCGCCTACTGGATTTATTCATTTAAACTTCAATAATGGACTCAGGCCATTTCCCTTCCCAACCTCGCACACACGGTGTCCCAGCTAAGAGGGCGTACGTCCAATTTTTTTTCTATTTGTGCTGTCACTCATCCCGGGTCTCTTTGTCCTCCAAAGTTGTGTTTACCAAAAGTTTTATTGTAATGGGTCCATGTTTGATTAAATTGCCATTGGTATCGATGTGGCCTGTCCCATGGGGATAGCCTGTATCGCGGTCGCAGTAGCTAATCAGCGAAATTAACGAGGAGGGGAAATTTGGTTTCTATTAAGGTTATTGTTGGGGTGATTAAAAATGTCGGGCTGTTGCTTAGGACGGAGATAGCAAACAGATTGTCGAAAGAATTAGATTGAAACTGTGTTTGCTATATACATTAAATATATTTAGATATTTAAATTATATCACGCTTGTTACTTTATGTCATGGATTGAAAATGTGTTGAACAGCCACGCCGTCATTTCGATCGGTTGGTCAGAAAATGTTTTTAGCATTTGATTTATTTAAAGATAAATTTTTATGTGTTTGTTGCCTTAGGTCATTGATTGAAACTTTGTTGAACAGTCACGAGTATACTCGTCATTTCAATGGGTTAGTCGAGCCGTATAGCTAGCAGGACCCAGAGTTTCGCAGAATTAAATTTAAAGTATCAATTATTCACATTATCTCCTCTTGGAAGTATTTTACAACATTACCACAAAAAAAATTATCTTAAAACAAAAGAGTGAAATACACTCCTAAAGGGGAAGTGCATTTTCGGCACCGGAAAGGAGTGGAAATTTACTCAGACTGAGTTAAAACCGCTCGTTTGTTTTAAGAGTGTATAGCTAGCAGGACCCATAGTTTCGCAGAATTAAAATTAAAGTTTCAATTATTCACATTATCTCCCCTAATATTGGATGCATTTTACAACATTATCACAAAAAAAAATTCATTTTTAAGATTTAATTTTGATGAGTCATACCCTTACTAAACTAATCTCAAGATTTTAAACATAAATAAAAAAAATACCCCAAAACAATCTTACACTGTTAAATATTTCGTACTTGGTCTCACCAAAAAAAAAATGGTTCCTAGTAGCTGCAACGTCTGTGTGATGAAAAGTTTGACTTTTGCAATTCGATTGAACCTTTTTGGGGTTTTAGTTTTTCCGATACCGAAAACTGGTTAAAAATAAATAAGAAGGTGCCAAACACAGCATTAATTCTATATCAAACATTTGCAGGCTAAATTTGGCTTGTTTCATTTATTTTATTTCGAAAATTCAATAATTATTACTTATCGTTTGCAAAAATTAATTTATATTTCAAAGAATAAATATATTCAAAGAATAAATATATATATTCCTCGCTTTTAAATAGAATGAAAACATTTCATATCAACATACAAAGAATCTGGTAGTGAAATATATTTGACGTCATTTCAAACTGATCGATGTCGCAAAAACAAATTTATTTTGATTTATTGTCTAAAAGAATTAAAGTTTCTCGATCGATTGTTGCGAATGGCAATGGTGATTTAATTCTAATAAAAATGGCTTCCTATGCTTTTAAAATGAGCATTCAATTTTGCAGTTTTTTAAATAATTGAAATACTTCGAATTCGAATTCTTTTCTGAAATTTTCAATGTATTTTAATTTCGATGCGATGAATCTTTTGAAGTATCACTCTTGTCCTTAGCATTTGTAGTTTAGGCTATGAAAGTGGGCGATGGACAGACAGACGGACTGAACGATTATAATACCTTCCACTTTTTACGTTATAAACGTAGTGTTTAAGCTAAAAAGGAAATAAAAAATAGTGAGATATTTTACCACAGAGTCGTTGCAGCCACTAAACCTTTTTTTTTAGCGAAACCAAAGTACGCAATTTTCAACAGTGTACCTTTAAAACCCATTCGCAATCTCATAAAAATCATTTAACGGCCATTAATAAAAGCAATTGCCAGTATAAAATATGCATAATATCCTCGACAACTCGAAGATCACTCATAACGACAGCCGATATATCGCCTGCTAAGAAAATCCGAAATCCCACGAATATTCACCCGTGCTCAGCGGGATAACCTTTTAGCGTCCTTTATTTATCACAATCAATTCCTTCCTCAGGTTTCGGCAGATTAAATACCGAGACCACAAGATGGTTCTAATCAGTGGTGTCTAACACAATGAGGAACTTGCATCCTACCCTGAATGACGGACTTATGCCATTTTCTGGAACATTAGAAGCTACAGATTCTAAATATCAGCTTAAAAATAATTAAAAATTATTAGTTTTACTCGAATATGCCTATTAAAATTCCATGAAACTCACGTGACCGGAAACGGCGTCTTACGTAACAACACACCATTTGGCGATTTTTTCTGCGCTACGGTTCACTTAAACCATTCTAAATAATCATATTCCTATATGGGATCATTCAAAACACATTTTGTATTTTCAACAGCTGTATCGCACAAAAGTTGGTTAGAAATTGCACGCCAATGGACAAAAAAGCCAAGCCTGACGTCATTACGCACTGCAAGAGGATTGTGAGTGTTTTTACCGGAAGTGACGTACCCCTACTTAAAACTCAATTACTGACTAATTTAATAACTTTTTACTAGTGTGAAAAGTGTTTTTTAAAAGGGCTATTATCTGCCAATGAATTTGAAAATAATGCAACTTCCTTATTGAAGAGTACAGGGGAAGAACCGCTTGATTTATTAGGAGTCGTCCTGTAATTGTGTCTGCTTGGCGGACATTGGCGGCAGGAAACCGGTTTCTCTCTTTCTTCATCGCTTGGTCCAAGCGTCGGAATCGTGCATCGCGTGAATCTCGGTAGTCGTGGTTTAGGACTTTTCAATTAATTTGCGAATCTTAAAATTTCTCTTAATTGTTTTAGAAAAATTCGTGATTTTCAATCAATCGTACTTTATTTTTAAAGCTCAACATGATGATGAACACAGTCTTTGGAATAAATCGCGGAACTGAATTTCAGGGTTGAAGTGGGAGGAGATGCACGAGAAAGTGAGAAACTGGTTTCCTTACACCAGTTTAGGCGATTACTCGCTATCATCGCCAAAGATGCCCGATGAGGAAAGTTTTGTACAAAATTAAGCGGTTTTTCCCCTGCACTCTTCAATTAGATAGACATCTACAGTGTTAAGAAAGTGCATAATACCTACCTTAAAGACAAGTATTTGTCTTTTATGGGGTTGTTTTTGATTTATTTTGTACAATTAACCAACGAGCACAGTTGATAAATAAGCATATTTGGTTAATGTCACCAAATAAAGTAGTTTTTGTTTCAACCCATCAGGAGCAAAACCATCAATAAGCAAAAAGTGAAACTTAATACTTTCTGTTTTTGGCTTCTTTTGTGAGATTTATCAACGATTGAAAGCAGAGTGAATTTATTTAAAAAGCATCTTTCTGCGATCAAGTTTTAAACACATCGCCCTCGCCAATTAAGGTCATTTTAGTTCCTATGCATTGGCACCAAGTAGTAACCGTTATATGGCAAACTGAAGTTCAAAGTATAAATATATTTCTACTGGAGCATTCTCGTGCTTGAGGGTTTCTCTGGCCTTGCAAAATTGACTAGGCCGTGCACTTCGTGCTTTGGGCTACTTAGTGATTTGAAACCTTTTAAAAGCTGAAATGTTTAGATCATTGAGCTAGAAGGAAAACTGGAGTGAGGTGTGTGATTCACTGAACAGGGCAGCAAACGAGCCGGTCCAATAACGAAACACGGAGGAATACACAGCACTGCAGCAGAAACGAACCCCGGGCAGAAAACCTAAAAACTTGCCTATTTCGCTATTGGGTTCGTCTTCGCAGGTTCTTGGTTAGTGGTCCACATGGTTATTTCTGTAAAAAGTTGGAATATAAAGTTAAAGAAAGTTAATTCTTTCCAACTAAAATATTAAAATACATTTAGGAGCCCAAGTCAATATGATAGAGGGGTCTCATATAAGCATTGCATTCAAGTGTAGGGAAAATAGTCCTTTTCTGCCCGGTTCGCTCAAAAGGGTGTGAGTGGGTTTTCGGCTCGCTGATACTTCACTCCAGTTTCCCTTCTAGCTCAATGGTTTAGATATATAAAATGAACTGTAAGGTTGCAAACAACATGTAAAGAAAACTTACCAGTATAGCATTTTTTTGCTTTAGGCGACGTAGTTCCTTCCAACTTTCATTCATGTGCTTCCTTCAATCGTTTCTGCAATAGGTGCTCTGTTCCCAAGTGACACTGGTTCACCAATCGATGCTCAGGAAAGTTAGTTTGCCATTCGCCATTCCGAAGACCTGAAACATGCCCGTTGTTAGAAGTGAAGAGAAGAGTTCAATCTGAAAAGGAGTCTACATAAAAGTAGGGTAATGGGGGGCCATATGGAGCCTAGTGGTCAGCGTCTCGGTCTCGAGATCGGAATGTTCCGCGATCGATTACCGGTACCACTGAAGACATACTGAGTATATGCGGAGTACGTGTTCGTTAAATCTGTTGGGTCAGAAAGTCCTGTGGTCGGTCATTCCGCAGTCTCCCACGGGTACAGGTCCCTGGAGACTATTTCCCTCCCCTTCAGGGACATGTCTAAATTGTGGAGGTGGCGATAGATGGCAGCATCTGTCTTGTATGTGTGTGTATGTCGTGTCCGTCCTTCTTGAAGAAGGTTTATAAGCGGGTCTTTGTGACCAAGCACACAAGCCTGAAAATATGTCTACCAACCAACCAAAAGACGATGTTTGATGTAGCTGCGTCTTCCCTGCACTATAGGCGTTTCTGTTCTACTCCTCAATTGGGGACTGATAAACAAATAGTAAGTTTTTGGACGTTAGGCCTGGTGTTAGTCGTCAATTTAGGTTAGGATAGGGTTGTACGTTTTCTGGCTGTCTATTTATAGCCTCCGGGGAGCTTTAAAACAGCCAATTACGCCTGTAATTTAGAAACCTGGTAAAATGGCTGTCAATTTTTGTATTTATTTACGTTTCACATTTTATTTTTCCATTTCAGCTAACAGTGGATTTCCCACGTAAGCACTCCTGCCTATACAATGATGGATCGCTCTTCGGGTGCAAAGAACAAACCTTATAACCTCTTCGTCCGTAGACGGTGACATAGCTTCTAGTTGTGCATTACGGATTATTTTTTGTTGTTGTTAGTTCCGTTGTCTCTCGCCAGGTGGCTGTATGGCGGTACCTTTTTTCGATTGCACATCAGGACCTTTAGAGGGTTAAGGATTATTTTTTTGCCGTAACTGTGACTGTCGTCGTGAATGAATGATGAGTTGAGTTGTTTAATGAGATTATGGAAAATCGTGAGTGTGTGGCGGGGTTGAAAATTTGTGTTCTTCTTTAACTACGTGGATATTAATGATTGATTTTATTAGTTATATATTTAGTTTTATTTTGTTGTAACTTGTTTTATAAAAGTAATCAATGATAATTGACAGGAATACTGAAGTATATGGCAAAGGATGTTGTAATAACATTTAATTAATCATGTTTCGACTCATGCTGTGCAGTTGGGAATTATGGGAATTGTAAGTGATACATAAGATTAAAAAAAATTAGAGTCGCCCTCTCTCCTTCCCTCTCTCACATAAAGTGTTCTTCACTCAGCAATGATATTAAAATATCCAATATGTTTCTATGTAGAGCCCATTAAAAATACATTTTACAATCATTATAAATATGTTAAGAAAAAACACAATAAAATTTATTAATACCATGTTAACTGTTGAAACAAAAAAAAATTAATCCTATAATTTCTGGGAGGATCCTATAATTTCTGGCCTTGAATAATATTTAATACGAAAATTAGTACATATTTAGGTTTTTGTTTGTGCCAAAATCTCCAGGGCCGAAGTTAGACAGTATCTTCTTTCTGAAAGCAGACATTAACTGAATGTAACAAAACACACCACCCATACCATGGTAGCCACAAGTAAACCCAAACCTCTGTCACTCCAAATCCTCTTTCGGACCAGATGTTTGTAGGTGGACACGAAATTCAGAACAACACCCTTCGGATACATTGAGTAATAATATGAGTTTATAATACGTATTTTACGTGATCTTCTACACAAAATATTCACCTTATTAGTTACTCTTTTATAACTACATAATCATCGCGGTCCCTTGAATAACCAGGTTGTAGTGTACTGGGGTTTTTCTGCTTGGGCGAAAGATACCCTCCAGGGCCAAAGTTACCCCGTTCGACAGTACATTTTTTCTGCAAGTACATATTAGCTCAATGTAACAAAAAACTTACCATGTCATATTGGCCATTGGAAATACCTTCGAATGGGGTAACTTTGGCCTTGGATGGTAACATTGACCCAAGGTGTTAAAGCTAATAACTTCTGACTATATAAACTCTTTAAAAATGTGCTAGCCTTTTTCAATTAGTGGCAACTCTGCTTTCCACAATATTCAAATACGAAAGTTAGTACATACTTAGGTTTTTGTTTGGGTCAAAATTGCCCTCAAGGGCCGAAATTAGACAGTATCTTCTTTCCGAAAGCAGACATTACTTCAGTGTAACAAAACGTACCACCCATACCATGGTAGCCACAAGCTAACCCAAACCTCTGTCAATCCAAATCCTCTTTCGGACCAGATGTTTGTAGGTGGACACGAAACTCGAAACAACACCCTTCGGATACATTTTGTCGAAAGATTGGAAAAAGGGTTTGGCCGCTATTTCTCGTTTCGGCGTATTTTCTTCTTTCGGGTGGCGCCCGGTATATTGTCTTAATCTCGAGATCTATGGCGAAGAAGATGAAGTTTTGACACGTTTTTTAGAGGTCAGGATGGGAGAGTTTTTGTGGGTGATGTTTTTAGGCTTAGTAACAGGTTAATTCTTTCGAATTCAAAAAAGAAAAGTAGGCTAAAAATGGATATGAATTTTGGAGTACTCTGACGCCGAATTCCTATTTCTAACCATCGCGCAGCATTCTAGCCATTGAACAGCCATCGTGTAGATCTAATGCACCATTTATTCAACCAGAACCAAATAAGTCAACAATTTATCGATTTTCTCTTTAAAACAATTCCTTCTTTCTAAATCTTTACCAAAACATTTATTTTCTCTAAAAAAAAACTTCACCAAAACTTCCGCATACTACCTCGAAATCCAAAAGTAAGCCACAACCTCAAAAAAAAAAACAAGTCCTTCTTGTGCATCTAAACTCCTCCACCCTTTGAGGAAAACTCGGGCGGGGTTCGCCGTCGGAGGGTTAATTGCTGGGTCGACACGGGTGTAGTTTTCAGCCCGTGGACGGGCAACGGACCCGTGATTTACCAGAGAGTCGAATGTTCTAGTGATGATCCTGCTAAATCGTCGTGAAAATTCAGCGAAATCTTTAAACCATATATTCGTTATATAATAGTTATTTATGCAACTAGTGTGAAAAGTAAGGCTTTTTTAAACGAGTTGAATAAGTTATTTCACTCGCTCGTACCTCGCGCGTGAAATAAATTCACGAGTTTAAAAAAGGCTATTTTCAACGTGTTGTCATACACTATTTTTTATAATAACGTGCAAAAAATGTATTTATTAAATTGGTATTTATTGATTGGCTTATTAATTATTTTATTATCACGTTCAAATGATTTGAAGGTGGTTATTTATATTAATGATTATTTTAAAATCACGTGCAAAAAGTATTTCTAAGATTGGCATTGGAAATAAGACTCCAAATAAAGAATCACGTTCAAACAAAGAATTTTACACCAATCACAAAGCCGTCGAATAAAATATCACGCTCAAATAATGAATTTTAAACCAATCAGATGCTCTTATTTACTTTGTCGCACTAGTGCGTAAAAGTAATTTTGTAACACGATTTCATTAAAAGCATCACTTTTGCCACAATTATTGATTTGAAAAAGTTAGTTTTTTTGCACGATATTATAAAAAAATATTTTTCAAACAAATATATCCCCCTTCACTCCCGAAGAAAATCATACGCAAATATCTTTATTAAACATATTTTTCAGACAATCATACATTTAAAAGAATGTTTGCAAGAATTTTTTGAAAAAAATCAACGTTTAACATTTGCTGATGGGCTGACTGACTAAATGACTAAATAACTAAATAACTAAATAACTATAAATAACTAAATAACTATAAATAACTATAAATAACTAAATAACTATAAATAACTATAAATAACTAAATAACTATAAATATAAATAACTAAATAACTATAAATAACTAAATAACTATAAATATAAATAACTAAATAACTATATAAATAACTAAATAACTATATAAATAACTAAATAACTAAATAACTAAATAACTAAATAATCTCTAAAATATTTTTTTTAAAAATCGAGAAATGGACAAAAATCTATTTTCGGGATTTCGTCCTTGTCGTGATTTTGACCCATTCGGGATTTCGTCCCTGTCGGGAATATGGCCTTTCGGGATTTCGGCGTCCGGGGTTCTGGCTTGTCGGGATTTCGGTTTTCGGGATTGTGTCCGGAACCCAAATAAACAAGCTGTGTCAGTTGCTGTAATTAATAGTCATTCTAGCATTTGTTTTAATGTAAAATGTCCTACAGTTACCGCTGAAAAAACTTTTAGGAAACTTTTAGTTTTGCAAGACCACCGGAATCTGCTTGACTTTCTTCCTCCGTCGTTCCTTTTAAACAATTAATAAATTCGAAACAATTATGGTATAAAACCAAAAATGACAACCAATTTTCTCTATACCCTCCAAGAAAGGTAAACTTTCAAATAATGGATTAAATCTTCAGAAATTTGGGAATCTATAATAATAAAAATGAATGAAAAAAATACACCACTTACAGTCCAAACCGATCATTTTTTCATTTCGTGTTGCTGTTTAGCAGAAGAAATTAAATAATTTTTTAGGAAAGTAATTAAAATTAAAAATGTTTATTTTATTCTGTTGCCAATCCTTCAGAACTAAATTCATTATTTAAAAATAATTGACATGTTTCAAGTGACGTAATTCCGTTTAGTCGCCATTCCAGGATTGTTTTTTCATGGATGGTTCTGTTGTTTGCAAATATGCATATTTAAGCTATTTCCGTGAATTATAACTATGATGGATGTTCAAAGCCTAACATACTAGAGCTGCATATTAGGGTTTAACGTTTTTATTATTTCGCCAAATACGTTGCCGAACTCGCCAAATGAGCCATTTTTTTTAAAATTTATAATGTTGGTTGATTGTTCGAAGATTGTCGTGCTAGAGCTGTATAATATAAGTGTGTTTGTAGCTATATCTCTTTTCTCGACAAATTCTTACCAAAAAGTCGCCAAATGAGCTAAAAGGTTTTATGTGTTTATGAGGGAAATTACGATAACTATTATGCATACATTTTATAGCGTATGTTTTTATTTTGGATTTTAAAGGTAGCATAAGTAACAGTATTTTATACTTTATAACGAGCGGGAATAATAACATAAGTTTATTATCTTATAATGGATTATAAATGGTACATATACTTGGATCACACAATTAAAACTTTGTTTTAGTACGTGCGAAGTACGGGTATTTATTTGCTAATAAATAAAAGCCTTGGTATGACTCAAGACAAAGAAATTTATGGAACAAATTTGAGGAGCCATTAACCATTGTGAGATCGGTTTTTACTAAGTGCTATGCATCAAACAGCCTGCGAAGTTATCTTTGATACTGTCTACAGTCGGGTTCGAATCTAATAGGACGAGGTTGACCACCTTTAATCTCATAAATAGGGTCATTAAATGGGTACATGATTCTTGGGATACTTAAACACTGTGGGGTTATCCGTGAAGTGACGGGTCACTTATGGTGTAATAAGATAAAAGCCTTGATGACTCAGACAAGAATATGAAAATTGCAGGAGCCATTAACCATAATCGGTTTTTTAAGCTTAGAGTTACATCCAAAATCTACACTGCATACCAATGCATCAAGACACTACTTTCTGAAAAATTAAAAACACAATACAATAATGTTAGATACACACTAAGATTTCCTTACGAACTTCTCCTTTCAGTAAAACCTTAAAAGAAAAGACGGTGGAGGAAAACTCTGCTAAGGACGTAAACACCTTTTAACATTTACCAATTCAAAACGCTTTTATTTATTGGTGGGTGAATTTTTTTAATTCTACGTTTCAGCAGATTAAAGGGAGGATACTGGAAAAGTGTCAGAATTGTTTTTAATTTTTAGTTTTTTGGGGATTTATTTTGTTTTATTTTTCATCCTGATGGGTGTGTGATGGGTTTTAGAAAGATTGATCTGGTTGGTTCGCTGCTGGTGGGATGAGGAAGTGATCGGAGGATGGAAAAGTTTTGAAGTTGTTGTTGTGAAATAGCTTGGTTTTGTTTGTTTGGGTGATTGGATTAGAGTCAAAATGGAAAAGATTTACCCATAGGTTACTTTAGTTTAGTGTAGAGTCACTAGAAATCAGATGTGCTCACAAAGACAGAGCCGTGGCAATATTGATCCACTTTCACCAAGGACATTTTCTGTTGAGCACGTGAAAGATCGCTATAGTTTGAAAGGCTAATATATTAGCAGTAAATGGACGATTGGAATTGGGCGGGGCGGGGTTTGTTTGTGGGGTAAAAGGTAATGGTTAACGTAGGCTGTGACATCATTATAAGCGTGGCTGTTCTAATTTGGACGAATATGCTGCTGGGTGATTTGTTTATAGGGTTTAAGACAACAGTTGACATAAATGTGTACGGCTGTAGCCGTTCCACTCATTTATTGCCCGTAACAGTAAAATTGAAGCTTTCACCAATTAACCGAAACTACGAATTGACATAATTTCCTGTAAGAATTAGTGACTTAAGTTTAATTGTATTAAGGTCGTTTTAGAGCTACACATTCTTTGGGTGAAGGGCCATGTAATTTTGAACCGTGGTCAGATGCTAAGATTGACAACTTAGCGGCCTTCTACGATCTCTGCGTTCGAAAACCGTCAACTGGGTCCTTCATTGGTATTTTGAATAACAGGGTTTAAGACAGTTTTATTTCGCGAATCTTGTAGTTTTTATAGCTATAATATTAAGATACGTTAATTTAAGATTTTGTAACTAAATATGTTAAAAGGTACAGGGTAAAAAGACTTTCTTAAATTTTTATAACAGAAAATGAAATAGATATGAATAATATGGCATCATACTGGCAAAATAAATTAGTCATAGACCAATTGAAATGTGCAATTGCAAAACTTGAATTCTCTAAAGTATAACTAAGGTATAGTGCCCGGTTTGTTCATTGGCGACTTTTGATAGGGGTAAACTCAATTGGACGACGTTGCCAATGAAGAGGCCGGACCTTATATCTTAGTTATACTTTGGAGAATATGAATTTTGAGATTATACACCCCTGATTAAATATTTCATGTATTCAATGACAAATAAAAGTATTTTGTAACCTTTTATCGTTTATCATTAATTTTAGCTTCCACACAAAGTTTATAACGTAAAACAAGAAGTTCATAAAGAACTAAAATAGCCTACTTTCCTGTTACTTAAATACTTACTGAAGTTCTAATCGGGAAAAAACTAGGTTTCTAACAGTAAATATCATCAACAGCCGTTTCTACACTAGATTTATACATATTAGAAAAAAAAATCGAAACACAGCATCCAGCTAATAATTTAAACTTCTAAAAGCCAAAATCAACTATTTTCCTTATTATTATTTCGCAAATCAATTAAACATTATTTATCGTCTGCTCGCGATTTATTTGTAGTTCGAGGAATAATTAAATATTTATTAATAACAAAAGTAATGAAACTCCAAACTGCATTAAAAAATAAGAAATGTAAATTAAAACTTAGCATAATTGCATGCAAAAGTATGCCTTGCCGCTTTCTTGTTAGATAATTAATGAATAATCAAAGAATCAAATTGTGCTACATTTTATGACGTCATTCCAAACTGATTCATGAAAATATTATTTTGCTTCAAATATGTTTAAATAAATAAAGTTTCTCATGCCATTGTTGATTTGGCAACAGTGATTTAAATGACTCAAAATTGAATTTCAATGCTAATTCAATGGGAAATTCGCCGACAGATAGTAGATTTATGTCCGTCCGGACGTACAGATAGACAGACGGACAAAAAGTATGAAAGTTGGGTATCTGAGGTCATAGCTTTCTAACAAAAAAAGAATTTTTAAGATCCGATGATTAGAACCGATTTTGGAAGGGAGGTACAGACAGACAGACAAACGGACAGACAAACGGACAAACAGGCGGACAGACAGACGGACAGACATACGAACAGACAGACATACGAACAGACAGACAGACAGTTGGACATCAACCGCATTTCAATACCTACAGTGATTTAAATTACTCAAAATTGAATTTCAATGCTAATTCAATGGGAAATTCGCCGACATATAGTAGATTTATGTCCGTCCGGACGTACAGACAGACGGACAAAAAGTATGAAAGTTGGGTATCTGAGGTCATAGCTTTCTAACAAAAAAAGAATTTTTAAGATCCGATGGATAGAACCGATTTTGGAAGGGGGGGGGGGGGTACGGACAGACAGACAGACGGACGGACAGACAGACAGACGGACGGACGGACAGACAGACAGACGGACGGACAGACAGACGGAAAGACAGACAGACATACGAACAGACTGACAGATGGACATCAACCGCATTTCAATACCTACAGTGACTTAAATGACTCAAAATTGAATTTCAATGCTAATTCAATGGGAAATTCGCAGACAGATAGTAGATTTATGTTCGTCCGGACGTACAGACAGACGGACAAAAAGTATGAAAGTTGGGTATCTGAGGTCATAGCTTTTTAACAAAAAAATAATTTTTAAGATCCGATGATTAGAACCGATTTTGGAAGGGGGTACAGACAGACAGACAAACGGACAGTCAGGCGGACAGACAGACGGACAGACATACGAACAGACAGACATACGAACAGACAGACAGATGGACAGACATACAGTTGGACATCAACCGCATTTCAATACCTACAGTGATTTAAATGACTCAAAATTGAATTTCAATGCTAATTCAATGGGAAATTCGCCGACAGATAGTAGATTTATGTCCGTCCGGACGTACAGACAGACGGACAAAAAGTATGAAAGTTGGGTATCTGAGGTTATAGCTTTCTAACAAAAAAAGAATTTTTAAGATCCGATGATTAGAACCGATTTTGGAAGGGGGGTACGGACGGACAGACGGACAACGGACAGACGGACAGACAGACGGACAGACGGACATCGACCGCATGTCAATACCTACTTTTTCATTTTTTTTAATTCTTTCGAATTAAAAAAAGAAAAGTAGGCTAAAAAAGTGGAAGGTATTACAATCGTTCAGTCCGTCCGTCTATCTGTCCGTCACTCACTTTCATATCCCAAACTACAAATGCTACGGAAAAGTGAATTCGAATTCGAAGTACTTCAATTATTTAAAAAACTGCAAAATTGAATGATCATTTAAAAAGCATAGGAAGCCATTTTTTTAGAATTAAATCACCATTGCCATTCGCAGCAATCGCTCGAGAAACTTTAATTCTTTTAGACAATAAATTAAAATAAATTTATTTTTGCGACATCGATCAGTTTGAAATGACGTCAAATATTTTTAACTACGAGATTCTTTGTATGTTGATATGAAATGTTTTCATTCTATTTAAAAGCGAGGATTATTACATATTTATTCTTTGAAATATAAATTAATTTTCGCAAACTAAAAGTAATAATTATTGAATTTTCGAAATAAAATAAAAGAAACTAGCCAAATTTAGAGCATGTAAATGTTTAATATAGAATTAATGCTGTGTTTGGCACCTTTTTACCTGTTAAATACAACTGTTGTGTGGAAGCGGGTTAAGTGACAGATTCTGTTACATACCTACTTGGTTTTTTTTTGAAGAAGAGTCATTTAAAAACAACGTTAGAATCCCTTCTCGTATTTAGTAATTTTTCACAATCTTACAATACTATTTAACACCCCGATGCATATGCAAATTATTTTCATCTTCATTTTCAAAACAGGTAATCTTTTCTTGTCGTCCTCGCCAATTTGACCTATTTGGCGGATTTCAGAATTAACTTTCCCACGCCGCCCGATAGGAATAACATTACCAGCACGGCGCCGAAAATTGGCGGCGTTCAAGATCAAATAGGCGCGATCTTCTTACGTTTTTTAATAGAAAAAAGTGCGTGAAAGATAGTCTTTGGCGTGAGAAATGGCGTTAGTTTCATTTTTAAAAGGGTGTTGCTTTGTTAAGGAGAATTATTGGTGTGTTGAAATTAATTGTTATGTGCTGGGCTGTTATAAAAAACAATTGGGTGTAAAATTTTAGATTATGATGAAAAGGAATGTTCATAGGTAGTTTTATAATAATTATTTTTATGCATTTAAATAGAAACTGAATAGATTAATTAAGAAATATGAAGATTTATTTTATAATATGTCATTAAATAAAATGATTGAAACTAGCTACCAGAAACAAAAAATTTAATAATACGTAAATAGGAGATTAACAATAAATATATATATATATTTTTTACTTTTATGGTCACATTTATAGAGAAGATTACGAACTAAAATAATTAACAATTATAGGTAAAAATAAGATGTTCAAAGGGGAATGAGAGCAGTAGACGGGTTTCCAAACCGTAAACCTTCGCTATGCGTTAATCTTTAGGAGAAAAAAAAATCTCCGGTTGTATTGAAGATTTTTACAAACATTTTCTTTTTATATGATTAATGTAACGGGCATACAGGGATCTACAGAACCACTTTTTAAAGTTGATTTAAATATATTATATTTTTTGAATTTTAAGTAAAAATAAACTTACAACAAAATATTAGAACCCATTTCAAAAAGTGGAGCTTGTGAGCCAGCTACATTTATCACATACAAATAAACTATTTGTTGAAAATTTTACTTCGCACGAAAACGAAGTAATTTGGATTAGAAATAATATTTTCCCCATTGGATTAACACTGAAAGGAGACTTGGGTTTGGAGACCCGCTCTTATTTCACCTTAATTTGTCAATCCCTCGCAATATTTTGTTTAAATAGGACAGATTAATAATTTAAAATTTTCCCAGTAAATAAACATTACAAACAAATATCCAGTGAAACAAGCCGTATCGAACCCAAAGACACCATCCAAACCCAGATGCCCACAAAAACCAAAAAAATAAAAATAAAATTCAAGGCGGAACTAAAAAGGCATTTAAAAACAATAAAACTTTCCCTCAAACCGGCTATTTGTAGCGGCGGAATGGCAACGCTTAACTAATCGACGATTTTGTCGGCAAAATGGCGTTTTCGCAGACGATAATGACTTCTCATCCCCTGTCAACACACGCTTCGGCGGAATGGGTATCCTACAAAGGAGGGGCAACGCCCGAAAAATCTCGAAAATGGTTTGAGGATTTTGTTCGAAACGGACGCCAAATGTAGAGTCCGAATATCGCCAATAGATTTTTTTAGTATATATTTTTTTAAATCTAAAAGGGAAAAAAAAGTTGCCGAACACAGCATTAATTCTATATCAAACATTTACATGCAAAATTTGGCTAGTTTCATTTATTTTATTTCGAAAATTCAATAATTATTACTTATCATTTGCAAAAATTAATTTATATTTCAAAGAATAAATACGTAATATTCCTCGCTTTTAAATAGAATGAAAACATTTCATATAAACATACAAAGAATCAGTAGTGAAATATATTTGACGTCATTTCAAACTGATCGATGTCGCAATTTTTTTTTTTAAATTTATTGTCTAAAAGAATTAAAGTTTCTCTCCTTGCACACCCATACAAATTCCGTTTGAATCATCCTATTTAAAAAGTTATTTATTTTTTTGTTTTAAGAGCTTTATGTAAGACACCTTTTTATATTCTTTTTCCGCATATCTGTGCAATTTTTCCATCGGTCTGTATGTACGCTTTCTCCTCCGTCTATCCATGTGTCTTTTAACGGCCTTATTCTCTTTCCATTTTTACCGTCTGATTTTCTTTCAATATCTGTTTTTTTTTAGCTTCCACACTACGTTTATAGCGTAAAAAGTGGAAGGTATTATAATCGTTCAATCCGTCTGTCTGTCACCCACTTTCATAGACCGAACTACAAATGCTACGGACAAGTGTGATACGTCAAAAAATTCGGCGCATAGAAATTAGAATACATTGAAAATTTCAGAAACAGAATTCGAAATCGAAGTACTTAAATTATTTTAAAAACTGCAACATTTAATGCTCATTTAAAAAGCTTAGGAAGTCATTTTTATAATTAGAATTTAATCACCATTGCCATTCGCAACTATTGCTTGAGAAACTTTAAATCTTTTAGACAATACATTAAAATAAATTTATTTTTGCGACAACGATCAGTTTGAAATGACGTCAAATATATATCACTACGAGATTCTTCGTATGTTGATAGATATGAAATATTTTAATTCTATTTAAAAGAGAGGAATATTACATATTTATTCTTTAAAATATAGATTAATTTTTGCAAACGATAAGCAATAATTATTGAAGTTTCGAAATAAAATTTAAATGAAACTAGCCCAATTCAGCATGTAAATGTTTAATATAGAATATCAATGCTGTGTTTGGCGCCTTTTTACCTGTTAAACACAACTGTTGTGTGGAAGCGGGTTAAGTGACAGATTCTGTTACAAACCTACTTGTTTTTACTCAGCATTTTTCAAAACGTGTAGCTAACGAAAAATCTCCATTTCGGACTTTCGACCCCACTGTAATACTTTCATTACCTTTTACTTTTAATTAATTGTAATACTGAAATATTCGATAATTGAAAACAAAAATCGTATTGGCGATAACCCGCCAAATAAGATAACCTGACCATTCGGCACCTGTTGCTTTGGGATCCATTAAAAACACTAATGGGCCAAACACTCCAAACCATCCAAGGGTGCTTTAAAAAGAAAAAACTTTTTTTTATTATTATTTTGTTTTTATATCATCTCACTAGAATTAAACCGGCCATAGTATGGTAGGCGGCGAAAAAACCTCATATACAGTTCCGCGTTTAGAGTTATAATAATAATAAAAAAAAAATTACTATAATAACACCTCTACGAAGCTCTAATCAAAATAATATGGAGGTGTGGGGGTTGAACACCTTTTTTCAAGGCAGACGATAAAATGAAATTGCAAGGCAGCTTTTTCTCGTCTGCGGTAATTGTCACGACCCGGGGTCTCTAATAAAGTCGTCCACAACTACCCTTCCCCCTTTCGGACCGGTGTAATTGCAATGGAAGGGATGAAATGGACTCGACCGTGATTGCAGGTGTTAGGGTGGGTATTATGTTTACCGAAATTTGTGGTTTTGGTGGTCAGTTATTAAAGTCGGTAATATATGCGTTTTATAAAACGGGGTAATTTAATTATTTTTTTTTTAAATTTTGAAATGACACGGATTTAGATTCAAATTCAAACTACATTTTTTGGACTAAGAGTTATGTGAATCTTGAATTGATATTTTTTCGTAAAGTTAAAAGAAAAATTATGAGCAACAACGTTTGAAAATTTCGTGGCCCAACATCCTTGATCAGTTTGATGCGACTCTTCTAATTTTCAAAAAAAAATTCTTTATCTAAAACTATTTTAATTTAACCCTTTCAGTCCTGACCTATTAACTTTTATTTTTAATTCTAAAAATCAAAAGTTTGTGAAATAGATTCATTATACATTCAGAATAAAATGGTAAAAAGCAGGAGGGGGGGGGGGGGGGGAGAATATTAATTTTTTAAAACTAAATTTAAGGGGAAAACTTTTGGATTCATAACTTTTGAATAAATTATATCAATACATTTCGAAATTATATTTGTTAAAAAAAGTTACAATCAAATCTTTAAACATTTAAAAATGCAAGAATGAAGAATTTAGGGCCAATTTATTTAATAAAACTGTTCCAGAATGAATTTTATTGTTATCATATTTTCATACTACAACAATGAATTTTATTGTTACCATATTTTTATACTACAACAATGAATTTTATTGTTACCATATTTTCATACTACAACAAACATTATGTAATTCTTCAAACGACATTATTCTTCAATCTAGCTATACAAAAAGAAAATATAACTTAATAGAAAAATGTATGGGTAATTTAATAAAATTTATTTGAAATAAGGGCGAGTTTGACTGAATGAGGGGGAAAAAATCCCTTTAATAATAATTTTAAAAAGTTTGATGATTCCAAATGGAATCATTGGGAGTGAAAGGGTTAATATGAATACAAGTTACATTTAAAAAGATGTGCACAACCAAAAAATTTCAAATATGAAATTTTGTAAGAGTTTCACCATAGTTCATGAAAAAATTTATCTGTTTAATTTATTTAACAAACAAACACTTTAACAAACAAACACTTTAACAAACAAACACTTTAACAAACAAACACTTTAACAAACAAACACTTTAACAAACAAACACTTTAACAAACAAACACTTTAACAAACAAACACTTTAAAAAACAAACACTTTATTAACACAAAAACAAACGTTACAGAATAATTTTTGTTCGTCACAAGGGGGTTAAAAAAACCGTATATGTGACTAAATAATCATTATTATTAATAAGGCACATTATAAGTTTTAAAGAAACCCACAAAAAAATACATTTAAATATATAAATATACACAAAAAGAAAAAATGTGGCAATGCTAATGCTATATAATCAAAACAAAATGCCCTAAATTCTGATCATTTATATCCCATTCGACAAATAGTAACACGTTTGCCCCTGTAAAAGTACTTTCACTACGACGTGAGTTATCCAGTAGTAAAAACACTGCCCAGACTGCATATTAAGCTTAGATTGAGGATTTTTTTTCTTAATTTTCAATTACCTAATATGAAATATAAGACAATGAAAGTATTGATATGGTGGTCGAAAATCCAAAATGGAGATTTTGTGTTTTGTACACGTTTTGGAGGGTTATAATTCCAAAAAAGGGGTTTCTGAATATTGGTCCGACTTGCAGACTGTTGGTATAAAACCACTCTATAACTCGAACTAAAATAATTACATTATTAAAACAAACGAGCGGTTTTAACTCAGTCTGAGTTAATTTCCACTCCTTTCCGGTTCCGAAAATGCACTTCTCCTACAGGAGTGAATTTTACTCTTTTTCGGAGTGGGTAAAATAAATAAAAGAAAACAATCTGCGTTCTACACTCTTAAAACGAGCGGTTTTAACTCTGTCTGAGTTAATTTCCACTCCTTTCCGGTGCCGAAAATGCACTTCTCCTATAGGAGTGAATTTCACTCTTTTTCGGAGTGGGTAAAATAAATAAAAGAAAACAATCTGCGTTATACACTCTTAAAACGAGCGGTTTTAACTCAGTCTGAGTTAATTTCCACTCCTTTCCGGTGCCGAAAATGCACTTCTCCAATAGGAGTGAATTTCACTCTTTTTCGGAGTGGGTAAAATAAATAAAATAAAACAATCTGCGTCCTACACTCTTAAAACGAGCGGTTTTAACTCAGTCTGAGTTAATTTTCACTCTCTCCTACAGGAGTGAATTTCACTCTTTTGTTTTAAGAGTGTACGGATTTCAGATTTTTTACACAAGTTCTTAGTACCTGCCTGATGCCAGAAAAGTGTTTTCGAGAAAATCGTGGCTGTATAATAAGTAGCTGCCTTATAACTTTTTTGGTTTTAAATGTGTTACCGAAAAACAAATCGGGCTAAGGACTTCAATCTTCGATCACGGGTTTCCAGTACCTTTGGGACGTCAAATAATCTCACGAACGCAAAATCTCACGAACGCAAATCGTAGCCGCCATAGAACTTTTTAGGTTTTAAATTTATTGAAATTACCTTATAGGGAATAAAATTACATTAAACTTTATTGAGTGGTAATTGAAAGTCATGTAGTCTTACACACCCTTAGTTTTTAACTGAAATACATGTATTTCTTGTCCTCAAGCCAAACACGTGTCTAAACACAACCCAAAACTAAATAACTTTAGTTTTTAAAAAATCTCAAACAATAAATTTAAACTAGAAAATCAACAATAAATTATCTTTCTCCTCAGGCATGTCTTCATTTAAAAAACCTCCGCAAACAAAGTACGTTTTTTTATGAACATGCATGACACTTCGCTTTTACTGTTTATTGGTTTGACAACATTTCAATTTACTAAAAACTCATTTCAAGCTTATCAAGTCGAGTATAATAGGCGAGTATAATAATTGTGGTTAATATATTGTGAGTGGTACAGAAGAAAAAATAAGTAGGTTTGTTTTACCTGTTAAACATAACTATTGTGTGGAAGCGGGTTACGCTTCCACACTGTTATGTTTAACAGGTAAAAAGACGTCAAACACAACATTAATTCTATATTAAACATTTACATGTAAATTTGGATAGTTTCATTAATTTTATTTCGAAAATTCAATAATTATCACTTATCGTTTGCAAAAATTAATTTATATTTCAAAGAATAAATATGTAATATTCTTCGCTTTTAAATAGAAGGAAAACATTTCATATGAACATACAAAGAATCTCGTAGTGAAATATATTTGACGTCATTTCAAACTGATCGATGTCGCAAAAATAAATTTATTTTAATTTATTGTCTAAAATAATTAAAGTTTCTAGAGCGATTGCTGCGAATGGCAATGGTGATTAAATTATAATTAAAATGGCTTCTTATGCTTTTTAAATGAGCATTAAATTTTCAGTTTTTTTACATAATTGAAGTACTTCGAATTCTTTTCTGAAATTTTCAATGCATTCTAATTTCGATGCGCTGAATTTTTTGACGTATCACACTTGTCCGTAGCATTTGTAGTTTGGACTATGAAAGTGGGTGACGGACAGACAGACGGACTGAACGATTATAATACCTTCCACTTTTTACGTTATAAACGCAGTGTGGAAGCTAAAAAGATCGGCCATGGTTTACTCAACTTTAAGGCCATCGAAGCTCTTCGTGACGTCATGCAATCCGTTCGGTTCGGATTGTTTGATTTTCCTAATAAAAAGTACGAAACCTATATTCGCACATGGTCGTCCATAAGTTTCAGGTCCCAAACAGATTTTGTTCCTCTCTTTCGGAAGAGACGACAAACTGAACCAGACGGATAGTGTGACGTCACCTAGAGCTTCTCTGGCCTTATCAGTCGGCCGTGTCTCGGATTAAACAGTTTTTGCCAACAAATATATGTCCATATTTTTTACATCCTATTGAAAATTTCTCTTACGCAGAACGGACAATTCACAATATTTTCCAAAAATGTAAGAACAAAGTTTGATTTTGTTTAGAATCTCATAATAATAGTGTCATAATATATCTATCAATTCATATTTCTTATTTATTATTTAGTAATGCTAGTTATCAGAATGATAGTTTCTAACAAAAGATTTTAACTAAATCAGCTTATTTACATCTTGTTTAATTGAATAAAAAAATATGCGAGATTATTTCACATTATTTTAGTATAACTTATGCCGGTAATTAAATTAGTATAATTTATATTGTTTATTGGGAGGGTCAGTTACATAGGCTTAAATAAATATAAGCACGTCTGTCTGAAACCACTGTAAAGCTCGAACTAAAATAGTCTTCCAATTTGGTACAAGTTCTTAGTACCTGGAATCCTGAGGTTCTCAAAAAAATCAAGCATGCGTAAAGGTTAGTTAGTAATTTTTGTTTAAAGGAGGAATGGGCGCGCTGGACCGCGGGTCTCTAAAACAAAGTGCATCAGTGTTAATCCTATGGCGAAAAAAATATTTTCTCTGCTACATTTCTCCGGCTGTATTGAATATTTTTACAAGCGGATTTTTTATGTGATAAATGTAGCTGACTCACAGGTCCCCACCTTCCCACTTTTTGAAATCGAATAATATATATTTTTCTTAATTTTCAATAAATAATTTTACACAAAATATTCGAAGCATTTTCAAAAAGCGGGAAGATAGAGACCTGTAAGTTATCTACATTTATTATTTAAAATAAAACCGTTTGTAAAAATATTCAATACAGCCGGAGAAATGTGGCAGAGAAAATATTTTTTTCGCCATTGGATTAACACTGAGGCACTTGAGTTTGGAGACCCGCGGTCCAGCGCGCCCATTCTCCCTTAAATATATTGCTGAAACCAAAAAGAGCTACACAGACTTCAAATTTGGTACACGAGTTTCCAGTACCTGGTCTAACATCATATTGAGGTGGGTATTTTTAAAGTCGTAAAACTTTTAAGGTTTTAAAGTTTTTGACCTTATAGAGAAAATTTATAGGATACATAACCTTATAAGATATACCTTATAGGCAAGCACGAGCACACATATATATGTTATTAGCATAGCAATGAGAGTTTATCAATTGAATAAAAAGTACTTGGATCTATCAATTATTCCTCTACGAACTTTTGAAAAATCCACCACAGATTCATTATCACGATTCCACTCCTTAATGAATCTAAACCGTTAATTACAGAATTTAATTATCTCTCACGAATCGATATCACCACTTTTAATCTTAATTGTTTGATAATTACATTCGAACTAAAGATTTTGAAGATCAATTGTGTGTTTGTTAGGTGTGTAGTTTGGTCAACAGATCTAATGTAAAAAAGAAAAAATGAAAAGTACAGGGGGAAAAAACTTCATTAATTAGGAATCATGTCTGCAGCAGGCCTTTTTGGCGACGATAGCGAGTCATCGCCTAAAATGGTGTAAGGAAACCCGTTTCTTACTTGGCTCTTCTTTGGCGGCAACCCCGATTCACACCATGAAAGAAGAACAATGGAGAAACCGGTTTCCTGTCTCCATCGTCCGCCAAGCAGATCGATTATGGAAAGATTCCTGAGCAATCAAGGGGTTCTTCCCCTGGACTCTTCAAATGCTTTCAATGAATTTAAAGAGGCTTAAAATATGTTTTTTGAACATTGGTCCGACTGTCAGCCTGTCTGTCTCCACTCTACAGGCCGAACTAAAAGGCATACGCCCATCAAATTTGTTACACGAGTTTCCAGTACCTGTCGGACTTCATATGGCTCATGCAAAGAGAGTATGCCTGAGAACTACTTAGGTTTTAAAGTTACTGAAATTACTTTATAGGGCATATTTCTACCTTTAAATGTATCGATTTATTGAGTTGTAATTGCATGCAATAAGCATTACCAAAACGTCAATGTTGTTGGAAAACTCCGGTTTAAATGATATTTTGTCCTGTGTGGAGAAATTAAGCTTAATATAAGGGCATAAATTCAACATGATCCACGAACAGAACAGTTCTACTGAAGTTCTACTGAACGAAAAGGTTGTACACAACATTCGTGTCACTATTTGTCAGTAAGGTAAAAAAAATATATTATATTGTTCAAAACAAATGCTGGACCAAGAATGAAAACAATACAGCTGGAACTGTTGCCACTGACGACGTGAAACACGTGCCTATTATATAACCCATTTCGCCTAAATAATGTAATTTAGAACTCTCACAACCTAAGCCTAACAAATCACCTCCGGCTCTGAAGAACAACATTTTCATTAAAAATCCCTCTCTTAAATTACAACCCACCCTCCCTAAACAAAGGAGCCCTTGCCAGATACATTTAGATATATTTACCCATAATTCCACACAAAAGGCTCGCCTTGTAGCTCGTTAATAATTTCTCGTCTGCTTCCGCTGATAATTATTTCCAAACCGGAAGCGAAAGTTGTTAGTGGTATCCCAGAATGCCCCGCTCTCTCTCGGGGTATTTTGGAATTGTGGGGGGAAAAGAACGTGTCGTTTACTGCAGCGTGAAAAGTCTGGAATGGAAGTTTACTGTAGGATATAATGGACTGCGTATTTTTGTGAGAAAATGTAAGAATAGCCGATTTCAATAACCACAATGCTGTATTTCTATTTTGGGGAATATTGTTATAGTTGTAATTTATGCTGGATTTGAATAATCAATAAAGCTCTTGGATTAAAAATTCCATCTGAAGAATATTTGATTAGAACTATGATACATCTATATTAGATTCCACACTACGTTTATAACGTAAAAAGTGGATGGAATTATAATCGTTCAGTCCGTCTGTCTGTCCGTCCGTCTGTCCGTCACCCACTTTCATAGCCCAAACTAAAAATGATACGGACAAGTATGATACGTCAAAAAATTCAGCGCATCGAAATTAGAATACATTGAAAATTTGAGAAAAGAATTCGAATTCGAAGTACTTCAATTATTTAAAAAAAAACCTGCAAAATTTAATGCTCTTTAAAAAGCATAGGAAGCCATTTGTATTAGAATTAAATCACCATTGCCATTTGCAACAATCGCTCGAGACACTTTTATTCTTTTAGACAATAAATTAAAATAAATTTATTTTTGCGACATCGATCAATTTGAAATGACGTCAAATATATTTCACTGCGCGATTTTTTGTATACGTTGATATGAAATATTTTAATTCTATTTAAAAGCGAGGGAATATTACATATTTATTCTTTCAAATATAAATTAATTTTTTCAAACGATAAGTAATAATCATTGAATTTTCGAAATAAAATAAATGAAACTAGCTAAATTTAGCATGTAAATGTTTAATATAGAATTAATGCTGTGTTTTGGCGCCTTTTTACCTGTTAAACATAACTGTTGTGTGGAAGCGGGTTAAGTGTCAGATTCTGTTACAAACCTACTTGTTTATAAGTAGTACTGTTTTCATTTTCTTGATCCTTCTGGAACTACATTTGTTTAGAACAGTACATGTATTCTCACCTCAATGAAACGAATATTTCGTACAAATGTATAAATTGCTGTCCCACAAATGCGCTTAATTTCTCCGCATAAGACAAAATATCATCTGAACCGAAGTTTTCTGACAACATTGGCGTTTTGATAAGGCTTTGCATATTTTAAATTTAATCTAATTACAACCGATAAAGTTTAATAAACCAAAGGAACTAAATCAAGTTGCCCGTAAAGAACAGTAAAATAGAACACAGCAGAGGAAACAAAAATATCCCGTTCATTTCGATAGTGAGTTCGAAACAGCCATTGATATCGCAGGAAAACCAAAAAGAAAAACAGGATATTTACATCATCTGAAACAGCTACATTGTATTCGTTATTAAAAATCAATTAATTGGTTGGAATTACAATTTTAATTCTTGATTGTAATTCCAATCGAAACATTTGTTTTGAATGGGATTGTTTCACGAAGGATCTGGCAACAGCTCCACTGTCTTGTTTTCATTTTTTTCGAATTACTTTTGCCTTGGTTTCCCAAATTCAGTTTTCTAAGAATATTTCAGTTATTTTTTTAAAATTCCAACTTCTTTTAATGCAAGTTTTCCTTGATAAATGATTAAAAAACCAACAGCACAGCAAGAAGTTGTAATTTAAAAAAAATAACAACTAAAACAACTTATTCTTAGAAAACTAAATTTCGAATATCAACAAAAGTAATTCGAGAAAAATGAAAACAAGACCGCAGAGCTGTTGCCAAATCCCACATGAAACAAGCCCATTAAAATTACTTGGTTGGCATTGCAATTCGGTTGCTTGATTGCAAGTAGAATTTTAATGTTATAAATACTTTCATTATACTTTTGCAAGTGACAAATTCTAAATTCAGTTCTCACACAAGCTCGTATAGTGGGAATAACATTTCAGCAACCACGAAAAATCTACTTGAAGATCGTCTGAATAGATGCTGTTGCCATTTTTCGATGCATAAAAGTAATGTATAATGCCTCTTTTACATGAATAAAAAGAATTCAGCATCTGTAGTTTGATAATTTTCCCTAAAATAGCATGAACTTGATGTGTCTAATGGGTTTACAATGGATTTGTTGACATGGTATTGAAGCTGATTTATTATTTTAAAAAAAGGGTATCTTAAATGGATTTAGTTTGATTTGTAAATATCTGTATTACAATGTTTGTGCTTCTAAAGTTGTAACACATAATACAGTCCCTGGACAAATTATTAGACGCACTGTATTTTTTTAGTAATTATATGTTTCTTAAGAGTTTTTATGCATTAATGGTATTTTTTAACTACAATATTATTGATTTTTATTTAAAAGAATTGTTGTAGACTACATAATTGTATTTATTTTTAACATATGGCAACACTGCCATATGTTAAAACTCCAGTCCAGCTACTAGAAAAGATTATTTATGTGTGGAATCATCATCCTCAAATGTAGGAGACAGTACAGTCTTGCATTGATAGCATGCCGCGCAGAATTAAAGCTTTGATAGCGGCTAAAGGTGGCTCAACTAAATATTGACTTTTACTAACATTCATTTCATTTTTCTTTAAAACTTAATAAACTTATGCTTTTCTAAATGAATGCTGTTTTATTGATGTCAAATAAATCGGTAACTGATTGAATAATATAAATAAAAAACAAATAAATTTAAAATAATTAAACGGTACAATATCACCCGGTAATTTATATTTTACACGAAATCTTGCAGGGCGTTTAATAATTTGTCCAGGGACTGTATAGTGAAGAATATTAGTGTTGCGTGGAAAATAAACTTTCCAGGTAGTAGAAAGAAAATTGTTTGAAGAAACAATTATAAAACTAAACAAACATTCAAATGAATTTAAATCAAATGAAACTTTTAAAAAATGTTAAACACTTTATACTTGGGTTTGGAAACAAAAACCTCAAAAATGGTTCAATTGAATACTAAAAATATGGTGAAACATTTCGTTTGCACTTTTTTGCGTTTCGTCATTTTTGTTTCGTCATTTTGAAGCATATTTCTGACTGATGGAAAATATTTTCAAAATGTCTACCGATTTAAGATTCAGTCTTATTTTGAGTTAATCTTGGACAGATTTTAAAAAAATATACACTCTTAAAACAAAAGAGTGAAATCCACTCCTATAGTGGAAGTGCCTTTTCGGCACGGAAAGGAGTGGAAATTAACTCAGACTGAGTTAAAACCGCTGGTTTTAAGAGTGTAGGACGTAGATTGTTTTCTTTTATTTTCTTTTACCCACTCCGCAAAAAGAGTGAAATCCACTTCTATAGGGGAAGTGTATTTTCGGCACGGAAAAGGAGTGGAAATTAACTCAGACTGAGTTAAAACCGCTCGTTTGTTTTAATAGTGTATATATTCCAGAATCTACAAAGTAATAAAAATACTGGAAATTATTTAGATCGATCCAATATAGCATTTTATTTATTAAGCACCAAATTTATAAAGGAGAAATATAAATACCCATTAAATAAATCCTTATGATTTCTGTTATGAGAAGTAACACATGAATCTAAACAAAAAATAATGACAAAGCTCCTGAAATCAATTACATGCACCTATACTCACCTACGAAAATATTTTCTAATACAATTCTTATTAGTGATATAAATCATTTTCTTTATTACATGCATTATACTAACCGTCGGAATCTTTCAATGCATTTGTAATGAGCTAATATATTCCCCAAATATACTTGAAATCACAGCTGCGAATTACGGACAACCAGGTATGTGAAAGAAAGGAAAAATCGATTTTATTTTACCTGTTATTTTACGCAATTTTTTATAAGTAGACTATTTGTAAAAAAACTGAACTCCTCGGCGCAACAGCCCAATAGTGGGCCAAGGCCTACCGTGCCCAATCAGCTTTCGTGACCTAGGGTTCTGGGGTGCTAGGCAGATGTCCCGGTAAGGTGGTCAGCCTCACGCGAAACCCCCAGTGTTTAGTTCCCAAGCATACTTGGTACCCATTTTATCGACCCACTTAAGGGATGAAAGGATGGGTCAACCTCGCCCAATCCCGGATTCGAACCCCGGACCTGTGGCACAGCAATGCAAAGCACTACCACTGCACCACGGGGCCTCTAGACTATTTGTAACTAATGCATTTTTGATAGTATGAGGGGGCTGGGGAGCCCAGTCGGTTAGGCATTCGCCTAGCATGCGAAAGGTCCCAGGTTCGGGTCCGGGCATCACCATAATAACTGCCGACCTATAAACGACCCGTGCAGCCAAAAATGTCCGACGGATAATACCCCGTGTAGAGGGAGTGCACGTTAAATACCCTTCATAGTCCTAACGCTGCGTACGATGTCGCCATTAACGGTTGCGTTGGGTGCCTACTCAGGTGTCGGCTCGTCACTTGAGTGTGGTTCTAAAAATACGGCGCCCGCCGCCAATAGCCCCCGTGTAGCTCTAGTGCGACGATCATTCAAACCAAACCATGGTATGAGATTTAAATGCAAAATTTCAACAGATTTGTACTTTCAAATACCTAATATGAAATATAAGCTAATGGAAGTATTACGATGGGTTGAAAAATCAAAAATGGAGATTTTGTGTTTTCTACACGTTTTGGAGGGTGCTTATTCCGGAAAATAATGGTTTTCGAACATTAGTCCGTCTGTCTGATTAAAACCAAAGAGTTCTATAGTAGGGTAGAGACTGAACCTTGCAACAGCAAGATGGACCAACACGGAGACAATGTGGCATGTGGGGCCCGATGGCCGAGTGGTTTGGATCGCAGGTCATAACGCCAGCAGTCCGCGCGCTGTAACGAGTGCGGGTTCGATTCCCGCCTTTGCCCTGGGTGTACTTCCTTTCTCAGTATCAAAATTATAAATTAACTTGCACTTTTGCCACTCTATTCGTGCTCCGTAGTGAGCCGTGACTGCCGATGGCAGCTCAGTACGAGACGTTCCTCTACCCTACTATAGAACTCTGATTCAAACCACTCTACAACACCAACTAAAACAGCTACGGACTTAAAATTTGGTACACGAGTTCCTAGTACGTGTCGGGCGTCATAGAAGAGTTTTAGAGTTAAGTTGATCTAAACAATTAACGTCGCATTAGAGAAGTTGTTTAAGGTTTGCGAGAAAATCAATCGACAAACGTTAGCCGCTATAAAACTTTTTCTTTGGCGTTAGAGGTTATGCTGAAAAACGAAAAGAGATACACTCTTAAAACAAACGAGTGGTTTTAACTCAGTCTGAGTTAATTTCCACTCCTTTCCGTGCCGGAAATGCACTTCTCCTATAGGAGTGAATTTCACTCTTTTTCGGAGTGGGTAAAAGAAATAAAAGAAAACAATCTGCGTCCTTCACTCTTAAAACGAGCGGTTTTAACTCAGTCTGAGTTAATGTCCACTCCTTTCCGGTGCCGAAAATGCACTTCTCCTATAGGAGTGAATTTCACTCTTTTGTTTTAAGAGTGTACAGACTTCAAATTTGGTATTTGAGTTCCCAGTACTTGTCGGACGTTATAATATTGTGTTTAGAAAATAGCGGATGTGTAAACGGTAGTTGCTATAAATCTTTTTAGGTTTTAAAGTTGTTGAAATTAAACCCTTTGGGTACATAACTACCTGTAAGGGGATTCGCTACCCAAAAATTGGTCAAAATATCGATTTTTCAGTTTTTACTTCTTATTATTCACAATATCTTTCTGAACATTTACTGAAAGTTTCATAATGATATCTTCTGTAGAAAAAAAGTTAAATATTTTCTGGAGTCATTCCTACAAGTTTGAATACGTATTTCGTCTGCTTTCAACTTTTTTTTTTTTATCTCTGTTTAAGCGTTTTTCAATTCTTGTGTTTAATAAATCCCTAAGGCTTTTTTTGCTGATTAAGTTAGAATTTTGAAATTTTTAAGCTGTGTTCTTATATACATGGTTCACAAAATTGTGCATGGAATAAGGTCTACTATGTATAGTTGTTTTTTTAAAATGTTGAAATCAATAATTAGTAATTTTTTTGTGATTTTCAGTATAAATGCATGTTACTTTTTAACTGTAGCTCACATTTATTTTAAAATCCATGCACAGTTCTGTAACAAATAGTACTAAAAACAAACTATAAAAGTTTGCTGGAGTTATTCTCAAAATTGAAAGTGGAGTAACGTTTTTAAAAAGTTCAACATTTTGACTTAAAAAAAGGAAAAACCACTTGTAAATATTTGTTTTTATTGCTAGAAAATGTTTATTTAAAGTAAACATTATATAAAACCACTATAATTTACAAGTTTATGTTATTATTTCTAAAAATAATGATTTGGGTACCGTATCCCCTTAAGTTGTAAAGCGAAACTACTGAAGACATTTGATATTGCAATTTTACAAATATTGATTTAGGTCTAGGTCTCTGGATGCATTTATGATAGATATTGGAAAGCTAGAGAACGGTTACAGGCCATCCAGACTGTTTAACAATTGTTATTGTTCATGTTTATTGTTAATATCGTTCATGTTTATTGTTGTTATATTTCACTTTAATGTTTTACCGATTTTTGTATTTATTGTTCCTCTTTTAATGGTTTGTTTTGCTCCATGTTTTCTTGCGCTGAGTGTTTACACTCTGGCGAATGATGTATATATATCAAGTGCTACTGCTAGAAATAAAAAAAAAAATGATTTAGGTCTATGGAACCATTTCTCTTAAATAGGCATTCTTTCCGGAAAATTTTACATCTATTTTTTCAAAAGAACGTTTATCAAGTATATCCTAAACCTTACCAGCAAAATAATTTCCAAGCTACGTTACGCCTGTGCAAGATGTGCATCATTATAGCTTAAGGACCCGCCGTATTATAAGGGTGGTAACTGAACGAGGTAAGTATATATGGCATTCCGAGCCTCTTATTATAGGTTAGTGCAGATTGTTTTTAGGGCTCTTCGTTGCGACAAATTGCGAGGAAGAAACTGGGTGTGTTAGGGGTGACGTCAGAAGTTGGGGTCACTTGTTGGTTGTGGATTGCTTTAAACTACCTTTAGGCACCTAAGGGATACAGCCGTATAAACCCGTCAACTGAAAGGTTTTTATACATCACACATAAAATTTTAAAATGTATATAATAATTCCTTTATTTTATTTAAAAAATTAAGTTTGAAGGGTTTTTAAAAACAATATATATTACAGAAATTAAAATTTTAAAATGTAAAAAAATATTATTAAAGGTAATTTAAATTTAAAGTTCAGGAAGTGTAAACAACTTTACACATTCGCCAAATTGCGTAAACCTAGGACTCTATCTCTCCCTCCACCCCCTCTTTCTCTTAAGCAATGGGAAAATAATTCTTTTTTTTTATTTAAAATAAAGTAGGGAAAAAACGATTCGTAAAACGAAGTTGAACGGGAGTAAGGGACAGACTTATAGACTTCTGGGTAAAAGTAAAATATAACATAGGTCCTGCAGCCACACTTACAAAAAACTTTTAGATCAGAGGTTTAAATGAAAGTTCAATCGGGGGGATGGGGGTACGGACAGACAGATGGGTAGAATCATCCAGGTAGGTTGACCGGTGACCATATTAACTGCATTTTGCAGCACAATTTAGTTTGATACTCAGCTATCTAGCTATAAAAAAATTGAAAATAGTCTCGGTTTTATTTTTTTTTAGTTTTTTATTTCAAACAAAAAATTTAAATAATGTATGAATTATGTAAATTTAACGAAGATTTTCCTAGTCGAAAAGTGTATCGTTGGAACAAATCTGGTCTGGCTAATCAGACTTTTAGAATGGAAGTTAAAAGAGGGTACAGACAGACAGGAGGACGGAATTATCCCCGGTAATAATACCCCAATATCCATTTTTCTATTATTTCATGTTAAATAATAGAAATATAGCTAAAAACACTTAATTTTACATTAATTCTGACCTACTTCATCATAAGCTCCTCAAAATATACAACACAAACTTACTATACACTGCTAAACTTACCACAAAAAAGTATCGCGTGACCAGCCTCACGTGACCGTGTGTCACGTGAGAGTGGGTTGTCGAGCGAAGAGTGACATCTCCGCTCCTCCTCCCCTCCCGTTCTTTCTCGTCCGAAAAACGAGAGACGGCGAGAACGGGCGGAAACGCGGGGGGCGTGTGAAAAAACACCCCTTCGGAATTTCCTGGACGCTATGACGGACGTCAATTTTTGTGGGGTTTTTTTAAACAGAATTTTGTGCTTTTTTTTGGTGGGGTTGGAGTAGATTTTGAGGATGGTGATCGTGAAAGAAGTGGAGCTGTGGCAAATGCACGATACCAGTTTTACCGACTGAGTGATGGACGATTGGAACGACTACACTCGCTGTGACGTCACCACAAGAACTTCAAACGTTGTCTTATAACTAACAAAAAAAAACACACGGCAACTAATTCGTTGAAACTAGAAATGCCAAATTTAGTCTATCTTTAGGTTCCGAACAGGCTTTGTTCTCCTTTTTCAAAACTCGAACTAGACGTATAGATAGTCACACAGAGAGCTTCTCTGGCTTTTAAGTTGAGTCGGCCATGCCTTAACGCAGCTCGGCAGTCTTCATAAATTACTAACCGGATATTAAAATTTAGAAAATAAGAATTTGTACAATTGTATATATAGCTTGTAGTTTGAGATCAGAAATACCACCAAGTTCTAATAATTCCTTTCATATGCGATTACATCCATTAATATTATTAAAAAACAAAGTAGAGTCAAATAATTAACCAAGCATTTGTTAAGGCTTTTTGCGAAAGCAATTATGGCTTCACTAGCAAACATGATTTGTATTGATTTTTGGAAAAGGCAGCATCCCTGCCTTACTCTAGCCTCGATTGTAAAAATCTGTGGGTTTGGTTTGTTTTGACATGTATCTCGAGTTGAGTTGTTTTCCCATGTGGAATCGTATCGGGATGGTGCAATTATCGTTTGGCGGGTTCGTAATTCTGGGCTCTGTTTTGGGAGATCGCGTTCTATTGGGAATAGGTGGAAATTAAATAGGAATGTGTTAAAATAATTGAAAGTTGGATTTTGGGTGAGATACTTTGTAGAATCTTGTTAAAAAGAAGCATCATAGATATGCTTTTGAGCATCAACCTAAATAAATTATACTTAAGCATACTTTTGAAGATTATAATGTTTCTTTATAAAATAGTAAAGATTTAATAAAAAACTTAAAAAATATGAAACCAAAATAAATAAAAAATTAATTAAAATAGATAAATTATACAGGGTGTCCGTAAAAGAATGTCTGAGTTTCAAATTGTAATAGTATTGTGGTTGAAGTGTAATTGTAATGTGGTTGAAGGTGACGAATAAAGAATAACTCCAACAGTTTCAGATAAGCGCATGCGCTAGTACCGCTACATCGTTTTCCCAGTTGCAGTGTCATCTATTCAAAATGGCGACTTCTGAGCGTAAAGAATTGCATTTTCGTTTGGATGTGTGCCGTATCACTAAAGGCGCACACATTGAGCACTTATAGGAAAAACTAGGTTAGTTTTCCTTCAATGTCATGTATGATTTGCTATATTTAGTATAAAATAAACTCCTGTAATATACCATTAAAACTCGGACATTCTTTTACGGACACCCTGTATAATATTAATTAAATTATGTAGTGGGTGTCAGTATGTCATACGTTTCGAGCAAAAAGAAATCGTAAAAATCTGACGGTGAAACGAAAGTTAAAAACTAACTTTTAAAAGACAGGTAAACAAACGGACAAGTAAGAGTATTAAATATAGGCCTCTGTTATACTTTTTTTGACAAGAGAGAATGTTTTATATAAAATCGTACAGCTACAACAGAGTTAAAAAGTGAGTGCGGACAGGCAGCTGGCAATTTTCATGATGTTAATACCCTAATTTCTATTCACTAATCTATACTGTAAAAATAATTTAAAATTTAAAAAAAAATCCAAAAATGACGAATTTGTGAATCCCATAAACACTTTCATTACCTAATATAAAAACGTTCATTTTAAGTTTTTTAATAAATTCGTTTTCCGTATAAGAGGAACTGTCAGTCCCATAGAGCTAATGCATTAGTTTTGAAATCACAACTTTTGCAAAAGAATTGCTTCGCCATGTTATCCCATTATCACCAGGTATAGTAATCATTATAGCATCAATTTAAAACAAAATGAAAAGAAAATAACATCCGGTTTTTTAATTATTAATTGATAAAACTTTAATATAGTGTCGCCATCTGTTGTATATTTTTAGCATTTTAAAACTTCAAATATATATAATTATATAACTAGATAACAATTTCGTTTCAAATTTGTTTCGTTTCGATGTTATGTCGATTCCCATACCTGGGTAAAAAGGGCTAACATGGCAAAGCAATACTTCTGCGGAAGTTGTGATTCCAAAACTAATGCATTAGCTCTATAGGACTGACCATCCCTCTTAACTCACCATGTGTCAAGCGGAAAGCTCATTTTCGAGTTGCCAATTTACTTGCCAACCGTCTAGGTAGGTATTTTTGGAATTATCGTCGCACTAGAGCTACACGAGGGCTATTGGAGACGGGCGTCGTAAATTATAACCACAGTCAAGTGACAAGCCGACACCTGCATATTCACCCAACGCAACCGTTAAGGGAGACATCGTACGCAGCGTTGGGACTTTGGAGCTTATTAACGTGCACTCCCTCTACGCGGGGTATTATTTGTCGGACATTTTTTGGGCTGCACGGGCCGTTTTTAGGTCGGCAGTTATTTTAGCCATACCCGGACATGGGATCTTTTGCATGAAAGGCGTACGCCAAAGAGTTCTATAATAGGGTAGAGGAATGACTCGTACTGAGCTGCCATCGGCAGCCATGGCTCACTACGGAGCCCGAATAGAGTGGCAAAAGTGCTAGTTAATTTATAATTTTGATACTGAGAAAGGAAGTACACCCAGGGCAAAGGCGAGAATCGAGCCCGCACCCATTACAGCGCGGACTGCTAGTGTTATGGCCTGCGATCCAAACCACTCGGCCATCGGGCCCCACATGCCACCCTATATTGTCTCCGTGTTGGTCCATGGTGCGGTTGGTAGGTTAAGTCTCTACCCTACTATAGAACTCTTTGGCGTACGCCTAACCGACTGGGCTCCCCAGGCCCTTGCCAACCGTCGAAATGAATCAATATTTAAAGGATATTTAATATTCATATAAATTACGCCACGTGCCTAGATTCCTGCTTTAAAAAAATCCCACCAACCCAAAAAATAATAAATAAATAAAAACAGACGATCCACCTTCGTTGCCAGATTTCCATAATTAAGATTTAATAAGCACCTCAGAGCCGAGGTGACGATTACACCCTCAAGAAAACCTCCCCCGCACCTGGGGTGGAGATTATTTGACCCCTCGACTGACCCCACGTGGGGGGAAGGACCCCCACGCAGAAATGCCACAGAGGTTTGAATAATGTGCGAAATTCTTGGCGCATAATTTTCAAAAGTTGTTCTGTGACTAAATTGGTACTCCCAAATAAACCCAACGGACCCGATCCGACTTCCCAGGTCGTCAATTATTTTGGTCATGTCCGGTCCTGAACTTGGGACCGTTCACATGCAAGTCAAACCCCTATCAGTCTTACAGTTTCACTGTTAAAAATTAGTCACTTCTTTTCACCAAAAATATGGTTCCTAGTAGCTGCAACGGCTGTGTGGAGAAAAGTTAAACCATATTTTCGGTATTCGGTTGAACCATTTCTCAGATTTTTGTTTCCAAATCCAGAAAAATGGTTTAACCAAACACCGAAAAAAAAGGTGAAACATTTCATTACACAGCCGTTGCAGCTACTAGGAACCAATATCATGGTGAAACCAAGAACAAAATTTTTAACAGTGTAGAAGACGGACAAATAGCATAAAAGTTAGGTCTCTGATGACATGCCATTCCAACAAAATAAATTTAAATGGTATGGTAAGAAAGGAAATTGATTTGAATGGACGGACAGACACGGACGGAAATTTTCATGATATCGCTACCCAAGCAACTTTACTTAAAAACAAGATATAAAACAAACTACTCTTTCCTGTTACTTTTATATTCTTGATATTCTTAGAGTACGAAAAGAGAGATAGAAAGAAAAAAGAATGGTATCCGATTGTCATACCTCTAAATACAAAAAGAACTTTTAAATTCGGTCTATTAAAACGCAAATTGAAAGGGGTACAGATGAACAGAGACACGCAAAAGAGAAGACAAAAAGCTGTAGATTACGTTACAAGGTCACTTGTTCAAGGTAGGTAGGTAGGTTTGTATTATCGTCGCACTAGAGCTACACGAGGGCTATTGGCGACGGGCGTCGTAATTTAGAACCACCACTTGTTCAAGACTCAGATACACTGCTCAAAACAATTAGGGGAGCACTTTGCGTACTTTTGTTTACCCTTTCAGTTCCAACTTCTTATTTTTTATTCTAAGAATCTAAAATTTGTGAAATAGATTCATTATGCATCCAGAATGAAATGGTAAAAAACAGGGGAAAAAATCTTAATTTTTTAACTAAAATTTAAGAGGGAAAAATTGGAATCATAACTTTTGAATAAATTATAACAATAATTTTTTTTAACTTAATTTTTTAAAAAAAAAAAAGGTTAAAATCCATTTTTAAACATCTAAGAATGCAAACGTAAAGAATTTAGGGACAACTTATTTCAAAAAAAAAGTTTGTGAGTGAAATTTATTGTACCATGTTTTTCATATTTTATTTTATTAAAAAAAACATTTAATTATTCAAAAGGCAGGATTCTTCCATCTAACGATAAATAAGAGCAAGCTCAACTTAGTGAGAAAAAAAAATCGCAAGCTGATGATTAAAAATGGAATCATTGGGGGTGAAAGGGTTTAAACCATGCGTTCCCCTAATAGTTATGAGCCGTGTACAATGAGACTTTTTGTGGGTGAACGGTCTTTTGGACTTGGTCTAGTTGATATAAACCAAGTGAAATAAGAAACAAGAGACTCAAATAGTTCTCGTAATAAGAAACATTTAAATTATTTACACATTTCAGCATTTCACAAAGACAGCAATAGACTGGAGTCCCCCTCAGCACGAATGGTATGGCGCTAAGAAACCAGGCGAGATTTCTAAATTGCAACTATGCAGGCAAGACCAAACTGCTCTCTCCAGATTCAGGACGGGACACGCAAAGAGTTTGAAGTTTGAGGCCGGAACCAAGCTGTTCCCTGACTGCCCCTGCTGTCGTGGAGGTGCTCAAGCAAGTTCCGAACACATACTCCATTGCCTCAGTTTGACGTGGAAGGACATCAACGACGACCCATTTTTATTTTTGGACTTTCTCAGGGTCACACACATCATGGAACTGATCTAATTTTGACCCAGGCATGTGTTTAAAAAAACACATTTCACGAAATACAACAAAGCGCCAAATAATGGGCTAAACGTTCATTTGGGCGCATTTCCGAACGCAATCACAGCTTCACATGGCAATCCTGTTTCTGCATAACTTTTTTAACTAGACAACACCTATACATTATGCTAACCTCCAAAAGGAAGTCCTGACCTCCCCGGTTATCGTTTGCATGTGTGTATATCGGAATCTGGCAACGCCTTGGGAGGGTGACGTATGTAATGGGTTAGTTTATTGGTGTGGTAATTATTGTAATTGAAGATGTGGTAGATCATTAGGTAAATTAGGTGTGTGCTATTTGCGGGAGGTTGGAGGAATTATTTTTATTTTAGTATAATTTAATTTTGCAAAAATTCTACTCATAATTATAAATATTTACTTTTGGGTATTTGCTTCGAAAAATTGAGCAACTACAATAAATAAAACAACAAAACTCTTTTTTTTTCTATTTAAGAAAATAAAGTTTTGAAAAAAGCAAGTTTCATAATTACACAATTATTGCTTTTTTACTATCAATTACCAAATATGAAATATATGGTAATGAAAGAATTACGATGGGATCGAAAATCCCAAAGAGAGATTTTGTGCCTTTCACACATTTTAGAAGGTGCTGATTACGAAAAATTAGTTTTTGAAGGTACGTCCGTCATTCTGTCTAAAAGCACTCTACATATAGAACTAAAAGAGTCACGGACTTCAAATTTAGTACATGACTTCCCAGTACTTGTAAAACGTCATAATAAGAATGTCAAGAAAATCGCACATGCGCAAAAGGTTACGGCCATAGAACGAATTTGTAGTAATTACAGATGTCAACAATGTCATGAACGAATATTCAATACTTCTTAAAATAGATTGGTTGGGAAAATTGTATTCTTTTGATTCTACACGACATAAAATATTTTTCTCGTTAAATAGTTAACTTTTTCATTAAAAAAAACATCAATATAGCCTCCACCAAAAGATAACAAATTGTTATACACTGCTCAAAACAATTAGGGGAGCACTTTGCGTACTTTTGTTAACCATTTCAATTCAAACTTTTTATTTTTATTCTAAAAATCTAAAATTTGTGAAATAGATTAATTATGCATCCAGAATGAAATGGTAAAAAACACATAGAGGTAGGAAGGAGGTGTAGAGAGGTCCACCAGTTGAGAGAAATTGAAGCAGGGCTGTCAGGTTTTTCGAGCTACTGCGCATAACATACTGGCACCGAGGTATCCCAAGATGCACCGCTCTAGCCTGCTTCATTTGTGCGCTACTGCGCATATAGAAGGACCTCTCTATTCTCCTTCCTAGCTCTATGAAAAAACTGGGGGAAAATCTTAATTTTTTAAAACTAAAATTTAAGGGGAAACAATTTGAATCATAACTTTTGAAAAAATTATAACAATAATGTTTTCAAAAATTTTTTGTTAAAAAAAATGCTTAAGTCGATTTTTGAACATCTAAGAATGCAGAAAATTGTTTGGGAGGTAATTTTATTTTACGATGTTTTTCATATTTTCATTTAATTAAAACAAACATTATTTAATTCTTCAAAAGACATGATTCTTCCATGTAACGATAAATAAAGCAGTGTAGTTACCGCACTTCAATATTTTAAAAACATAAAATTAAATTGCATGTTGTCAAATGGCAACAGAGGAATAAACTGTCTTCACGTACAGCAAAAAAAGTTATAAGTCATTTTAATATGACGTCACACTTTGGTTATGGTTATTACCATCAAACTCAAAGAAGTAGTAAATCGCCAACATATAGATTTCGGTATTAAACTTTCCACTATGGTTGAAACATAAAATTACTTTTAAATATTCTTTTATCTTTAAACTTAACTTCAAAAACTGAAGGCATCGATATAAGCCAGTCGTAAAATTCTTCAATTGTCTTACATGCCCGCGATAGCTGAAAAAACACTGAAATAAAATTATTAATGGATATTTTAAACTAAACCACGCGAGGAATTTTTATAAATACTTTATCAAAGGGACCCGCAAACCGCAATTAAATTCGTTGTGGTTAAGAACGAGGTGATAAATACAAGCCTACATTTTGCTTTGAAAAACCTGTAACGAACATTTTTATTGGTGAAAGTAGTTTAAATTGTAGGGCCACTATTTTTTGGTATTTTGCACATAACACAAAAAGTAATATTTAAATATTGAAAAAAAAAAAGCTTTGCCACTTAATTAGAGATGAATGTTACATTGATTTTGTATATTTAAAAACCGATCATTTCTATATTTTTTTACAATAATTGAAATTTAGCATAAGATACTGGAGAATAACTTTCAAATACCCCAGAAAAATCATGCACATATTATTTATGTAAAAAATTTTTAAAAATAAAAATGGTGTTATGCAATTAATTTTTTAAAACAAAAACTTTTAATTTAATATTTGCTGTTGATCATCAATTTAAAGGTCTTAAGCCCCCAAAATTCACATGTTTTGGTGCTATAAATGCACAAATAAGTTTAGTGGAAATTTTTTGTAATTAATAGTACATTCTAACAATTTTTTCTATTCAAAATGCCCTTTCACATATACGGTTGAATATTTGTGAAAGAGCTACGAAATCGTGTTGACCACAGTAACAGGAACGTAAAACAAAGCATCCATTTATAAATGGATGTCAGGACATATTGTATTTTTATAAAACCTTGTATGCCTTAATTTTACAGTTTGGCAGATAATAGAGTTGCCAAATTATTGTTTCACAAGATTTTCAGTCTAATTTTACCAAGTTTGGACCATTGACTATAATTATCAGTCCGCAATCACGCACACATATGCAATTGAAACACTAGAATCCCTGGACAAATTATTAGACGCACTGCAAGATTTCATGTAAAATATTAATTACCGGGTGATATTGTACCGTTTTATTATTTTAAATTCATTTGTTTTTTTATTTTTATATTATCCAAGCAATTATACCGATTTATTGGACATACATAAAACAGCATTCATTTAGAAAAGCATAAGTTTATTAAGTTTTAAAGAAAAGTGAAATGAATGTTAGTAAAAGTCAATATTTCGTGGAGCCACCTTTTGCCGCTATCAAGGTTTGAATTCTGCACGGCACGCTATCAATGCAAAACTGTACCGTCTCCTGCATTTGAGGATGATGATTCCACACATAAATATCTTATAATAAATAGTTAATATAAATTAATCTTAATCATAATTAATCATAATTATTTTAAAATAAATACAAATATGTAGTCTACAATAATTCTTTTAAATAAAAATCAATAATATTGTAGTTTAAATATACCATTATTGCATAAAAACTCTTAAGAAACATAAAATTACTATTAAAAAAATACAGTGCGTCTAATAATTTGTCCAGGGACTGTAATTTCTATCCACACTACATATTTTACTCAAAATTAATCCTCTACTAGTTACCTTTATTACAAACCAACCTACGGCAGTTTTCAATAGAAAGTAGGGAGGGACTGAAAAAATATACGACAAGACGGACTTTACAAATTTTGATAATATTAAAGCCCCCATGAAAACATGGACATTATCATAAATTCTTTAACGCGTTCTAAATTCTTGGCGCGTTTTTAGGAGGGGGGTGGGGGCGATGGAGTTATGCGCCCTAATCTTTGGCTTCTGCCATTTCATCGCCAATAATGGCGCCATAATTCCATAGTTATGGCCCGGTTGTGGATATGATAAACATGGGCTATTTGTGAATAACAGTTGATAACTGATTATGTACACTTGGCGATATGTTTCACAAAACAAATTTCTTTCTAGTAGCTACAACAGCGGTGTGGTGAAATGTATCACCATAGTTTTGGTATTCGGGGATCATTCGTTCACCCTTTCTCAGGTTTTCAGTTCCACACTGCGTTTATAACGTAAAAAGTGAAAGGTATTATAATCGTTCAGTCCGTCCGTCTGTCTGTCACCCACTTTCATAACCCGAACCACAAATGCTACGGACAAGTGTGATACGTCAAAAAGTTCAGCGCATCAAAATTAGAATACATTAAATATTTCAGAAAAGAATTCGAATTCGAAGTACTTCAATTATTTAAAAGAAACTGCAAAATTGAATGCTCATTTAAAAAGCATAGGAAGCCATTTTTATTAGAATTTAATCACCATTGCCATTCGCAACAATCGCTCGAGAAACTTTAATTCTTTTAGACAATAAATTAAAATAAGATTATTTTTGCGACATCGATCAGTTTGAAATGACGTCAAATTTATTTCACTACGAGATTCTTTGTACGTTGATATGAAATGTTTTCATTCTATTTAAAAGCGAGGAATATTACATATTTATTCCTTGATATATAAATTAATTTTTGCAAACGATAAGTAATAATTACTTAATTTTTGAAATAAAATAAATGAAACTAGCCAAATTTAGCATGTAAATGTTTAATATAGAATTAATGCTGTGTTTGGCGCCTTTTTATTTATTCGATATTTTTACTGTTGCCATTTCGTCAAACGTACGAGAAACTTTAATTAAAATAAAAGTAAAACTCTTGAAAAAGTATTTATTTATGAATATAATTTAGTTTGGATTGTTGTAATATCACAATAGAGTTCTTTTGATGGTTCATTATATATGTATGAGGAAGGATGCATAGAGAATTCTAACTTTGAATAAAAAAAATAAGCAAAAGTTCGCTTTTATTTTTAAAGCATCAATTTTACTAATTATTTATTATTCTCTTTTCGAAAGAAAGTAATGAATACGGGAAATTGTGGCAACTAAAAGATTTTTATTACAAAAAGTGGCATCATTATTTTTCGAATTTCAAACAAATTCAGCAAACGATAATGAGTAATTATTAATTTGCGAAAGAAGATTAATAAAAATAGTTAATTTTTGGCGTTTAAATGTTTGAATTAGAAATAAATTATAGGCTGAAGGACCTGTTTGGCGAATTTTGTTCAGAGGTGTATAAATAGTGCGTTTTTTGTTGAGCACAAATACTGTGTGGAAGCGGTTTAAGTGACAGATTCTGTAACAAACCTACTTGTTTGCTTTTAAAGTCTATAACTATAACAAGATTTAACAAAGTACCAAAAAAATGTAGTAAAACTTCACCACACAGATTTGCAGATACTAGGAACCTTTTTTTTTTTTGTGAAACCTACCACCAAATTTGCAACGATGTATTTTATCAGCGATTTCATACGTAACTTCAATTCTAATGTTTTGTGATGTGTTACATACTTCTCTAATGAAGCTTTTACTTAATAAAGGCTCTTAAAATTTATTAGTAATTATTCGTAAGAATGTCATATAACTTTGAGTAAATATTTACAAATGTAAGGTGTTGTTAAAAACCTCACATTCTTCCATTTCTTCACAGTTATCATTCACTAAAGGATATATCGACTTTTTTTATTGCATTTGTGAGGAAAAATTTAAATAATTGATTGGAATTGCGATTCAAACACTTGATTGGAAGCAATAATTTATTAGTATTAGAATTTAAATTATTGTTTCGAATTGCAATTCGAATATTTGATAGGAAATTGAATTCTAATGCTTGATAGAAAATTCCATCAAAACAATTTATATTGTTTTTCTAATAGGAAGGAATGGCATACATGAAAGCTAGAAGAGAAGAATCCAATTGAGAAAACTAGTAACAAAATACAACAACGCTCTTTTCCTTCGCATCCACCGAGATCGCGTCCACCAAGCGAGGGTAATTGGTTTTTATTGCGTCATAAGACCCCGCTAAATTGACTTTATCATAATTATTGTGGCGTTTAACAATAACAACCTCCGCCATAGAAGGCCGCTATCGAAATTAACGCAGTCCGATCGTGTTATAGTAATTTATGGACTTTTAGGGAACCCTTTCATTACGTAGCTTAAATGGTCGCATCTCAGGAAGCTTCTACTTGTTCTAATGGGTAGATTTTTACATGGATATCGGTATAGGTAACTGTTATTGGAATTAGGCGATTGATGTTGTAGGTTTACCTGTGATATTTAAGGTGATTCTTTTGTCTTTGATAGGATAGTGTAGGTGGACTAATGGTATAAGGCAAAATTTCCGGACAGGGTCTAAAGTTTAAGCTTTTCCAATAGAATTCATTTAAAAATATAAAGGATCTGTTTATGCTGTTGTTGTTGTTACTAATGCCACTTGGGAAACCCAAGCTCTTCCCGCGGAGCGGTAAAGAATTAAGGCAAATGAATGCGGTTCCTGAGGAGAGATGCCCGTGTCGAAACTACACGTCAGGAATCCGTCTTGGCATCGTGCTGACAGATGCTGCCATCTATCGCCACCCCCGCAATTTAGACATGTCCCTGAAGGGAAGGGAAATAGTCTCCAGGGACCTGTACCCGTGGGAAACTGCGCCATGACCGCCCACAGGACTTTCGGACCCACAGATTTAACAAGCACGTACTCCGCTTATACTCGGTGGATCTTCAGTGGTATCGGGACTCGATCGCGGGACCTTACGATTCCGAGAACGAGAACTTAACCACAAGGCTATCCACAGCCCTTGGATCTGTTTATTGCAGTGTCTAGTCATGACCTAAGAAGGATGCCTAAGAAGGATTCTTGACATAAAGTAGTACCATAAAATTAATAATGAAGAGCTTCTAAGGAGAACAAAACAGATACCAATAGAATTTGAAATTAAGAAAAGAAAGTGACGTTGTTTTGGGCATGTATTGCAAAAAAAAATGAACAATTCAAGACAAGACAGGCTTTTGATTGGAATCCCCAGGGACACCGAAAGAGGGGAAGACCAAGAGACACTTGGAGGCGAACTATCGAAAACGAACTGAAGGAGGTGGGGACAACATAACGGGAGGCGAAACATATGGCCACCAACAGAGTGAGATGGAAGAACCTGACGGAGGCCCTATGCTCCAGCGATGGAGTGCAAGAGGGATAAGTAGAAGTAGAAGTAGTCATGACCGACTCAACTAATAAGGCCAAACAAACTCTATGCCGCCACACTATCCGCCCGGTTTGGGTTGTCGGCTTTTCCGGAAAAAAAAGATTAATGGAATCTGTTCGGAACGTGAAAAATACAGGGTGTCCGTAAAAGAATGTTACTACTCAATTACTACTGATCGTTGTCAATGATGAATGGATTTAATTATGTGCTTAATGTAATGTGAAATCGTACCTAAATTATCATGTAATACAGGGTGTTCGTAAAAGAATGTCCGAGTTTTAATGGTATATTACAGGAGTTTATTTTATACTAAATATAACAAATCATACATGACATTGAAGGAAAACTAACCTAGTTGTTCCTATAAGTGCTCAATGTGTGCGCCTTTAGTTTAGGCCCTGCATAGTAAGCTGTACATGGATAGGTTTCGTACATTTTTTTTTCTTTATAAAAGCCGACAATCCGAATTGTACAGATAGCATGACTTCACGAAAAGCTTTTGTGGCCTTAAAATTGAGTAAGCTTGTTGCAAATTAATAGGGTCATGACCGTTCATGGGCGACGTTTGATGATCGTTAATTCAATTGGACAAATTTCGCCAAAGAAGGGGATCGGACGCTATATCTTAGTTACACTCTATATAACGGGAATTTTGCAACTAGGCCCTTTACCTGTATTTTAACTGTTATACCAATCAAGTTAACATTGGTTTTTATAGTGTTGCCGACGATATTACATCAACCTTAAAGTGAATACCAAATTTTTTCGACTTGTATATACTACACTATTTAATATAATCTAGATGGCTGGTAGTAACGTTGAAGTAAATCAGCGCCATCTAGAGTGGAAGTTTTTTTTTATGTTCATTGTGCAGAAGACCACTACAGTCATATTTGGCTCATATACCACCTTTTCACGCACAGTGGGTCATTCACTTTAGACGTTCAATGTGATTTAAAAATCTTTATTATGGAATGCGTGTCATTGTTTTGGGAAACTGAATGGGTTTTGAAGTGTCGCGATGTGAAATGGCATTGTAGTTGATTATGTGAAACCTAGGAGGATATAATGAACTTTCTATGAACGAATGATTCATTCTATCCTCCTAGTGTGAAACTGTTGTTTAAATTAGAAATCACTGTTCAGTTTCAGAAAGAGGTATTGGTGTGAAAGTTGTGCGTTATAGCCGTTACTGATAAATTATTGATAATGGTTGTCATTTTCACCATATTCATTATAGCGATATTAAAAATTGATTACTTCGTCCATAAGCAAACATCATAATGGTAGATAACAATTTCTTTTAAGTTGGAAAACTTTTGTAGGCTGTAAAATGCAACTTCCGTTTGTCTGTTTGTTTGTATAAGACACGAGATCTAAAGAACCAAAGCAACAGATCGTCACGAAATTTGGGAACAAAATCTCCGGAACAAACATAGGCTAATAATTTTTTTTCGAATCAGACCATTCCTTCTATCGTTTTCGAACGTTTTTATGTTTCTCATTCAATGCATTGAAGACCTTAGAGGTTTATTGCTCCGTCAACAGCACGTTTTCACGGATTGTTTATTTAGTTTTATTTTACACATTTTTTTAAAAACGATTTTTAAGTATATTTAGTATAATTACAGCTAAAAAATTAGAAATAAACATCTAAAACAAGCTGTCAAGCTGGAAGAAAAGGTAAATTCGACGCATTGACCGGAGACCGGTATGTTGATGGTGACTGGTTAAATTTAGTCATGGTCACAAAATCGTCTGAATTCCTACATCAAAACAAAATCCCTGACCATTGACTGTCGTTTTCGGCGCAAGCCAATTATGGAATTCTCAGCTTGTCTCTCTATTAGAAGGATCCGCTAACAGTCGGTAGTTGTGTCCTATCGTGTTGCTCTCGAAAGAGGTAGAAATGACCACGGCCAACTTCAATAACAAGGCCAGAGAAGCTTTCCCAAACATGAGCGTAGACGGAGACTTTGAGCGTAGACGGAGTCATTTCTATAAGTTTTAATACGTAATTCGTCTGTTTTCAACCTTTTTTCTCTGTTTTGCGTTTTTCAATTCTTGTGTTTAATAAATCCCTAGAGGCTTTTTTCTAATTAAGTTAGAATTTTGAAATTTGTAATATGTGTTCTTATATAAAAGGTGCACAAAATTGTGCATGAAATAAGGTCTACTATGCATAGTTGTTTTTTTAAAAAATGTTGAATTTAATGATTTGTAATTTTTTTGTGATTTTCTGTATAAATGTATGTTACTTTTTAACTGTAGCTCACATTTTAAAATCAATGCATAGTTCTTGATAAAATAGTACTAAAAACAAACCATAAAAGTTTGGTGGAGTTATTCTCAAAATTGAAAGAAGAGTAGCGTTTTTAAAAAGTTTAAAATTTTGACTTTTTTTAAATAAATGAAAAACTACTTGTAAAAGTGTTTTTATTGCTCGAAAATGTTTATTTAGAGTGAACATTACATAAAACCACTATAATTTACAAGTTTATGTTATTATTTATAGAAATAATGTTTTGGGTACCGTACCATTGGTAACGTTTTTACCAATCGTCGTTAATGGGTTGATAAGGGGCCAATTCTTGCTAGTATGGAGGCAAAAGTTTTTTTTTCTCTAATGGGGCTGCAATATTGGCGGTCAAGCCTTTTTGCAGACTCGGCATATCCCCAGAACTGAGAGCCATTGGAGGCAAAAGTTACCTTGAATTAACATTCTGGGAGCTAAAGGTTAACCCTTTTCACAATATCGTAACCAAAAGTCAATTTTATTCACTTAAAACCATAGCCAGATCGTATCTCTCCAAAAAACATCCCATGCGGTCACTCCGGAAAAGCATACTGAACAGTGCCGAGTACTTGTTTTGCACCTAAATCGCTGGATGCCACCGGACTACACCCATCCAGCTTCCGCATGTGCGGTTGGGGTTTGTGACTGCTCATTTTGAAGAAGAGCTGACATGATTCTTGTTATTATATTATTGATGCATGTAAGGATAATAAGCTTTGTGGTATCCTTCATAAATGAGTAAAATTGAGCCGGTTAAGGGGGAATGGGCGCGCTGGACCGCGGGTCTCCAAACTCAAGTGCCTCAGTGTTAATCCAATGGCGTAAAAACTATTTTCTCCGCTACATTTCTCCGGCTGTATTGAACATTTTAACAAACGGGTTTTTTTTATGTGATAAATGTGGCTGACTTACAGGTCTCTTATCTTCCCAATTTTTTAAATTGCTTCGAATATTATATTTTGTGTAAAATCATTTATTGAAAATTAAAGTATCAAGTTTTGTATACATTATTTTAATAAATGCTGCGTAATTTGCATGGTCATGTATGTGTCTCTTTGGTCTTTAACTTATGAAAAGTTATAACATTTTACTTTCAATAGAATTTCTTAATATAGGATGTAAAGTGGGGCCCAGTGGCTTATTCGTAGTGCTTCGCAATGCCACGCCACAGGTCCGGGTATCGAGTCCCGGATTGGGCGAGGTTGACTCAGCCTTTCATCCTTTAAGTGGGTCGATAAAATGAGTACTAAGCATGCTTGGAAACTAAACACTGGGGGTTCCACGTGAGGCTTACCACCTTACCGGGGCATATGCCTAGCACCACAGAACCCTTGGTCACGAAAGATGGAATGGGCACGGCAGGCCTTGGCCCACTTACGGGCTGCTGCGCCGAGGAGTTAGGATAATAAGCTTTGTGGTATCCTTTATAAATGAGTAAAATTGAAAAGAGTCTTTGATACAGATACGTATCAAGTTTTGTATACATTATATTGATAAATGTTGCGTAACTTGCATGGTCATGTATGTGTCTCTTTAGGCTTTAAAAAAAACTCCTCGGTGCAACAGCCCATTAGAGGGCCAAGGCCTGCCGTGCCCATTTCAGCTTTCGTGACCTAGGGCTCTGGGGTGCTAGGCATATGTCCCGGTAAGGTGGTCAGCCTCACGCGGAACCCCCAGTGTTTAGTTCCCAAGCATGCTTAGTACCCATTTTATCGACCCACTTAAGGGATGAAAGGATGGGTCAACCTTGCCCAATCCGGGATTCGATCCCAGGATCTGTAGCGTGGCAATGCGAAGCACTACCACTAAGCCACTGGGCCTCCTATTGGGTCTTTAACAGATACAAAGTTGTAACATTTTACTTTCAATTGAATTGCCTTATATAGGATGTAAAGTAATGAAGGTAGTGTGATGAGGGCAAAAATCCGAAATTGCGTTTTTATGGTTTCCTCACGTTTTGGAGGGTGCTGATTAAAAAAAAGGTGTTCTTGATCATTTTCCCGTCCGTCGGACGAGCTATATGAGCTTCAAATTTGGAACACGAGTTCCTACTATTTGCTGGATGTCAGAATAAAGGCTCAGAAAAAAACGCGGGGTAGCTGCCATAAAACTTTTTAGATTTTAAATGTATTTCTGAAAGATGACAAGAGGCATAGACTTCAAATTTCATATACGAATTCCCAGTACCTGTGGAACGTCATATAGTTTTTGAAAAAATATCATTTGTGCTAATGGTAGCTACCGCAGAACTTCTTAGGTTTAAAATGAATCAAAATTTACTTATCAGATAGATAATTAAAGTTACATAATTACTTTTAAATAAATTGAATTATTGAGTGGAAAGTGCAAAGTCGTGTAATATTACACACCCCCAGTTCATTTATAAGGTCTCCATTTTTAGGGACAGATAGACCTGAAATCTTCAAAAATCGAACAACTAGTAAAAGAAAAAAAACTTACACTTCCCATCTTCGTCATCTCACCGGTCACCAAGGAAGGGACAAGGGCGTGGTCACGCTTGACCGCAGGACCACAACTCCGGGATGTGGTCACCTGACGTCACACGACGTCAAGCCTGACGTCTTCTGTCGTCATCGTTTTGACGGTCGGTCGGCTACGATTAAGTGAAGATGCAAGCACGGGCCGAAAGCGTGTCAACTTTGAAGAAAGTTGACATGGTTGGTTTGGTAATGGTGTGTTAGTAAGGTTTTGGGGAGAGTTGTATGTCCTTTTCAGTCCTGAAAAAAACCGTACACATAACTTCTTTAGATAAATATATTTTCTAACCTCTGTATATATATTCACATATTTTTCAAACTGTTATATATTTAAAAACATGTTTTTCGCCAGTAATTGACAAAAATAGTTTAATTTTTGCTGAGAGACTCGTTAATTTATAGCAATTTATGGTTTTGAGTGGAAAAAAAATACACAACTTTTGGTAAACTTTCAGATTTTTTCAATCTGCCAATGATTTTTTTAGTACACTTGTAAATTCTATTCATATCTGAAACAAATTCTTCACATACATTCTTAATTTAAATATATATTTTCAACAATTATAATATTTAAAAGTATGTTTTCCAGATAATTTTGAAAAAACTAACGTTTAATGTTTACAGAGTCAATTTAGTGGAATTTGATTTTATAATAGATAAAAATACCAATTTGTGTGTGCTATAAATAAAAAAAAAGAGATCTGTCATGTTTTTTGTGTCTATTGTAACATTTGTTTAAATGCAAAATGTCTCATACATTATACACTGAAAATTTGCAAGGTCTCCAAAATCTGCTCTGGTTGCGTCATTAGCCTACTTTTCTTTTTTTAATTCGAAAGAATTAAAAAAATTAAAAAGTAGGTATTGACATGCGGTCGATGTCCGTTTGTATGTCTGTCCGTCCGTACCCACCTTCCAAAATCAGTTCTATCATTCCGATCTTAAAAATTTTTTTTTGTTAGAAAGCTATGACCTCAGAGACCCAACTTTCATACTTTTTGTCTGCTTGTCTGTACGTCCGGATGGACATAAATCCACTATCTGTCGGCGAATTTCCCATTGAATTAGCATTGAAATTCAATTTTGAGACATTTAATCGCTGTTGCCAAATCAACAATCGCATGGGAAACTTTATTTAAAAATATTTGAAGCAAAATAATTTTTTCATGAATCATTTTGGAATGACGTCATAAAATGTAGCACAATGTATCTTCTTCTTGATTGTTCCTTTATTGTTTACCAAGAAAGCGGCAAGGCATATTTTTTTCATACAATTCTGCTTAGTTTTAATTTACATTTATTTTTTAAAGCCGTTTAAAGTAGTTTCATTTATTTTTGTTATTAAAAAATATTTAATTAATCTTCGAACTACAAATAAATCGAGCAGACGATAAATAAGTTATTTGTGAAAGAATATTAAGGAAAATAGTTGATCTTGGCTTTTAGAAGTTTAAATTATAGCTGGATGCTGTGTTTAGCGATTTTTTTTCTAATGTGTGTAAATCTAGTGTAGAAACGATTGTTGATGATATTTACTGTTATGAACCTAGTTGTTTTCCGATTAGAATTTCAGTAAGTATTTAAGTTACATGAAAGTAGGCTATTTTAGTTCTTTAAAAACTTCTTGTTTTTGTATACAATTAATACGTTAGTTGTTTCAGTATTTTTTGAAAGCTTGAACACATTCTAATTTGTAATAAATAACATTGAGAACAATTGTGCAATGAAGTTTAAACAATTATTTTTGTAGAGACCCACTATAATTAATTATTTTTCTCATTTCTTTACCTTACGGAAGATTACTGTGTTCTCATTAAATTGTAACATTTGCTAATGTATACCTATTTTTACAGCATGCATTTTAAATCGTACAAAATCCCATATTCATATCTGTAATAATTTTAAAATAAACAAATCATTCAGCCTCTTTAGTTCAAAATCAGGTGCAATTAATTTAATATTTAACTAGACTCATTTTGACGATGCGTCCAATTAATAATAGTTACCACCTGTGTTTGATTGACAGAAAATACAATTAGCATCGACATTTAATTAAAAACCTGAAAAGCAATTAGCAATATATGTCGATAACATCGATAATCAAGAATAGTTAGTTTGACAGCTAACTGGCGTAAAAGGCCGCAAAGTAATTCGTTTAATTGCAATTATAAAATGATAATTTCATAATGTGTATCCTCAAATTTTATATCTGAAGGGTTTTGAACTATAAAATGTGTTGAATAATGTTAATTTTTTTTTCAAGTAATCAGGAAACTGTGCATCATAAATATTAATAAAGAAAAATAATCTTCAGATATTTAAGTGGCTTCAGTTGCGGCTCAGTTAGATCAACCAGACGTTTCGCAGTGCAGTTTAATTTGTTATACAACTGTATTATTATCGCTATAAAAATTCGGAAAATTGTCCTCGTTTAATTTTTTTTTATACGAAAACACCGTAAATAAAATAAGATTTATGAAAATTTAATGAGAATTTCTAAGTCAAACAGCTAATCACTAAAACAAATCTGGCCAGACTAAGCCCAGTATTTATTAAAAATTTGCGTCTGTCATTATGTAGTCTTGCTTTGGAAAAACTTTGGAATGATAATTATATACAAATATGCACGATTCAACTCATAGGTTGGTCACTGATATAACCGGTGGATAATTGAAAGCCACTATCGCGGTCTTAAAGCAATAGTAATATATGAACCTAACAACTTTGAAAAACATAAGGGGACGCGGTACCCAAAAATTGGTCAAAATATCGATTTTTCAGTTTTTACTTCTTATTATTCACAATATATTTCTGGACATTTATTGGAAGTTTCATAATGATATCTTTTGTAGAAAAAAGTTATTTAATATTTTCTGAAGTCACATTCCTATAAGTTTGAATACGTATTTCGTCTGCTTTCAACCTGTTTTCTCTTTTTCGCGTTTTTCAATTCTTGTGTTTAATAAATCCCTAAGGCTTTTTTGCTAATTAAGTTAGAATTTTCAAATTTTAACCTGTGTTTTTATATATATGGCGCACAAAATTGTGCATGAAATAAGGTCTACTATGTATAGTTGTTTAAAAATATGTTGAATTCAATAATTTGTACTTTTTTGTGATTTTCAGTATAAATGCATGTTACTTTTTAATTGTAGCTCACATTTTAAAATCCATGCACAGTTCTTGAAAAAATAGTACTAAAAACAAACTATAAAAATTTGGTGGAGTTATTCTCAAAATTGAAATGGAGTAGCGTTTTAAAAAAGTTCAAAATTTTGACTTTTTTAAATAAATGAAAAACTACCTGTAAATATTTGTTTTTACTGCTAGAAAATGTTTATTTAGAGTGAACATGATATACAACCACTATAATTTACAAGCTTATGTTATTATTTCTTGAAATAATGTTTTGGGTACCCCTTATTGTAGTTTAAATATACCATTATTGCATAAAAACTCTTAAGAAACATAAAATGACTAAAAAAAAAATACAGTGCGTCTAATAATTTGTCCAAGGACTGTATGTACAAATATGCACGATTCAACTCATAGGTTGGTAACTGATATAAGAGCCTAGTGGTCAGCGTCTCGGCCTCGGATCGGAAGGTCCTGAGATCGAGTCCCGGTACCACTGAAGACCTACCGAGTATATGCGGAGTACGTGCTCGTTAAATCTGTTGGGTCCGAAAGTCCTCTAAGTTCCCATACCAAATCAATACATCTGGGGGTGACAAGCCAATTCTGGGGATCCTCTAGTTGGCCTCTGTCTCTAAAAATTAGATGGATCCACTTATGTGTGTGTGTGTGTGTGTTGTCTGTCTTACTTGACGAAGGTTTATAAGCGGGTCGCTGACCAAGCACACAAACCTGAATATATATGTCTACCAACCAACTGATATAACTGGTGGATAATTGAAAGCCACTATCGCTAACTTAAAGCAATAGCAATATATGAACCTAAAAACTTTGAAAAACTTACCCCGATTAAATGAAGTATGTTTGAGTTAAAGGACTTAATTAGGAAGGATCATAATTAGGAAGGATCAAGGTTAAAGGATCATAATTAGCCTGATCAGATTTGTTTCAGTGATTCACTTTTTACGATGAAATCAATTATTTTTTATAAAGCAAATTTTATTTTGCTTCTGCTTGAAAAAAAACTATAAAAATCGAGACTGTTTGCCCAATTTTTAAAGCCAGACAGTAAACAAACTCAAACTGTATGCGAATTTCAGTACTACTGGTCACCCTACTTAATTCTTCCAGTAATTGGAAACCATAAAGTTTACCAAACATATTCAGACTTATTATAGGCAAATTCTATGTAACTATAGTGTAAGTTGCAAGTTAAAAATGCTTCGAAATGCGAAAAAAAAAAGATCAAATTAAATAAAAACACGTTACATCATTTAATTGCAATAAGTGTAGATCAGCTATTCCGCTAATTTCCTTTCATTTAAAGTTAAAAATTGATTATCACTTTTTACACACGTGATTTATACCATAGAAATGACAATTTTGATTGGAATTAACCAACAGTAAAAGTGTTAAAACAGGTACAAATGGAACCAAATTCACAATTCAACAATACCGTAAAATTATGTGCAAGACTATTTAATACTTTTAATTTCTTAACCCTTACTGTTAGAGTGCACCATAGAGTAGTTAGTTTAAATATTGAAAGTATTGCTGCCTTTACCTTTCCATAATCAACGCACAGTTCAGGCCATAAGTCCCTTTAGTTTTATTTGTAGCCCCTTAGTCCCCCACATAGATCCTTCTTCTCTATGAACCCTCTTTTTAAACCAACCCCGTCAACCCCTAACATGCAGACTCATAAAACGGTTGCAAGTGACCACCGATGTCATTTATCACCAGCAAAGACGTCAACCTTAAACGAAGGAGGTCACTTGTGTTTCTTGACACCTTGGACCAACGGCTCTGGGATTCACAGCAAGAGTGGATTAAGTCAGGTTAAAGTTTTAAGTTGAAATACAGTTACTAGGGCTACACGAAGACTTTTGTAATTTTGAAACACAGTCAAGTGGCGAGCCGACACCAGAGTAGGCACCCTATGCAACTTTTTTAAGGGCGACATCGTACGCAGCGTCGGGACTTACACTCTTAAAACAAACGAGCGTTTTAACTCAGTCTGAGTTAATTCCACTCCTTTCCGTGCCGAAAATGCACTTCCCCTATAGGAGTGGATTTCAGTTTTTTTCGGAGTGGGTAAAAGACATAAAGAAAACAATCTACGTCCTACACTCTTAAAACGAGCGGTTTTAACTCAGTCTGAGTTAATTTCCACTCTTTCCGGTGCCGAAAATGCATTCCCCTATAGGAGTGGATTTCACTCTTTTGCTTTAAGAGTGTAGGAGAATATTTATCGTGCACCTCCTATACATTGGGTATTGGCAACGGCCCATGTGTTGTATGTCCAATTCGTCGGATTTTTTGACTGCACAGGCTGTTTCTGGATCGGCAGTTACTTTAGCAATGTCCGGACCCAAACCCGAGAGATTTCGCTTGCAAAGGCAAGCCCCTTACCGACTGAGCTCCCCAAGTCAGATTAAAACTGAAGAAGAGAAAGGAAATTTCATAGGGAAGTGACTGTACGATTTTGATACTTCCGTTATAACGTGACTCAAGGCGACGTCGTACGCGGAATTACGACTTGGTGATGGTAGACATATTTTCAGGCTTGTGTGCTTGGTCACAAAGACCCGCTTATAAACCTTCGTCAAGAAGGACGGACACGACAACACACATATAAGACAGATGCTGCCATCTATCGCCACCTCCACAATTTAGACATGTCCTGAGGGGGGAAATAGTCTCCAGGGACCTGTATCCGTGGGAAACTGCGCAATGACCGCCCACTGGACTTTCGGACCCAACAGATTTAACGAGCACGTACTCTGCATATACTCGACAAACACAAACATCCATGCCTTACCGGGATTCGAACCCGAACCCAGAGGCTCCAAAGGCTAGCTCCCTAACCGTTGCGCCGCCGGCACTTAAGTTTTCGTACACCCATTATGCGAGTACTTACTAAAATATTTATTATTGAAGAAACCATTTAACACTTTCACTACGCAGGATTTTTGTTTCCGCGTAATATGTGATAGGAATATCATCATCGAATCCTTAGTTGTACGGCCGCCTTTGCCCTTTCAGAAGTGAAAGGGTTAAAGGAATTAAAATTATGTGTGTCTATAATTATCCATAATACTACTGTCTCCAAATTATCCCAAACATTATGAGGGATACGCAATTTGGCTAAAGTGGAAACTTGTTTACCCTGCATCAGTTTTGAATATTCAAATTTTAGACGTATTACTTTTTTAGATTTAAATTTTTTTATTTCCATTAGTAAATAGTTTAAACTGGCTCCTCTATATAGTCTAGCTGCCACAACTTGGCATCCCAAAATTTTGATTGTGGAAGATTCCACTTTGAATAAAGGTTTTAAGACGAAGCTAGGAGGCGGGATTGCCAGCTCAAGGCGTTTGGCGAAAGAGGGGATTGTTGGCTGAGTTCATTGTAAATAATGTATCACACTAGAACTACACATCAGTTATCGGTGATAGAAGATTGTTGTTGATTGCTGGTAGCGGTTAGCGAGTATACGTGTATTTCTTTGTTATCTTGACTTGATCATTAATCGATATACGAGTGAACCCGATGCAAGTTCGATCTACCCTTCGATTGATAATCTGTTTCTAAATCTTAAAGAAATATACACCCATAAAAGCAATGAATCGCCAAACATAGTATCTCTTGCCCAAAACCTTCCTTGCCTTTTTTCGATCGAGGTTTCATAATCAAAATATTTGGGATGCCAAGTTGCGGCAGCCAGACTATACTTCAAATATGAAAATTGAATAAAATTATAACAGTTTAATAGAAATGTATGGCCTCTGACAGTCCAGGTTATACGTCTGTATCCTTCAGATGGTGTAAAATGACCACCCAAAATTCTACCGGACATACACCATGATACCTCAAAACAGCAGATATCCGCAACGACCAAAAGTTAACAGAATTACGGAAACTTTTCGCTTGCTTGGACACCCCCCTCCGGAGGAAATTTTGTGCAGCAGCAGAATATGGGGAAAGAATGACATCGTTTGTAGTGGGTGACTTTTAGATTAGCAAGCAATTTTCAAGTAAGGGTGCTTAGCTTTGCGTATTACGATTTGGGTTGTACGACTTTGAGTTGTACGATTATTTATATTCTACCTCTTAAAACAAAAGAGTGAAATTCACTCCTATAGGAGAAGTGCATTTCGGCACCGGAAAGGATTGGAAATTAACTCAGACTGAGTTAAAACCGCTCGTTTTAAGAGTGTAAGAGCAGATTGTTTTCTTTTATTTCTTTTACCCACTCCGAAAAAGAGTGAAATTCACTCCTATAGGAGAAGGCATTTTCGGCACGGAAAAGAGTGAAAATTAACTCAGACTGAGTTAAAACCGCTCGTTTGTTTTAAGATGTACACATTAGGAAGAGGTTTGAAATAGTATACTGGTACTGTTTTAATTGGAACTAGTAGGTGGTTACTGAAGTTGTTTTCTAACCCCATGGCATAATAAACACTAAGTTGTATAATAGGGTACTTGACAGTATCGCTAAAATACCTTCCAATATTAATTAAATTATAGTTTGAACCCAAATATAACAAAAGTATATATTTTTTGCAATATAAATCTTTAAATAATTAATAAAAATCATTTTAAAATGGATTTTTTTTCATCGGTACGTCACGTGATCACAAACACGTCGATTTGGCTGACGTCACTAGTATGTATAAACAACCGGTGTGATGTTTTTTTTTGTCTGTAATAAACGGTTTTAATGTAACTTACTATTAAAATAAAATTATATAGATAATGGGTGGAGGTTTAAGAAGCGGATAGTTCAAATTTGCTTAAAGTAGATTCCAAAATGGTGTCTCAAAGTTTGTTTATAGTTACTAGTGACATCATAGATACCACGTGACAGCCACAAAGCGTTTTCGGGAGTGATTTTTCGTCCTAATTTTAAAATTCATTTTTTCCCCTTTTTATGGGGTATTTGAAAAAAAAAACGGTCTAATATTTTTAGCATAGAATATTTTAAGCCAATAAAAAATTTATAGTCAAGTACCCTATTTCAATTCCAGTCTTATCAGAGATGTACAAAGACTTTGATATGTTATTGTAAGATTATTTTTATAAAAACATAATTTTAAAAAATGTTTATGATCATTGAGTGAAAAAGTTTATATGCAAGGTAAAAAAAAAAAAGAACTGGTATAATCTCCATAAAGTCATAGGAGACGATACGAAATCGCCTTTACGAAAGTTTATTATGGGGCTGGGGGCCCAGTCGGTTAGGCAATCGCCTAGCATGCAGAAGGTCCCAGGTTCGGGTCCGGGCATAGCCAAAATAACTGCCGACCTATAAACGGTCCGTGCAGCCAAAAATGTTCGACGAATAATACCCCGTGTGGAGGGAGTGTACGTTAAATATCCTTCAAAGTCCTAACGCTGCGTACGATGTCGCCCTTAACGGTTGAGTTGGGTGTCTACTCAGGTGTTGACTCGTCACTTGACTGTGGTTCTTAAATACGACGCCCGTCGCCAATAGCCCTCGTGTACCTCTAGTGCGACGATAAACTAAACTAAAGGTTTTTTCATGGTTATCACTTTCAATTACCTAACATGAATTATAAGGAACGAATTACGATGGGATAGAAAATCCGAAATGGAGATTTTGTATTTCTAAACGTGCCGGAGGGTGCTGATTCTAAAAAAAGGCTTTTTGAACATTTATCCGTCTGCGTGTCAGGCACCACTCTACAATTCGAACTAAAAGATCTCTACTGACTTCAAAGTTGGTACACGAGTTCCTAATACCTGTCGGACGTCCCAATAAGGTTTTCGAGAAAATCGCATTTGACCAAAGGCTACATTTACTCCTTGGGTTTTAAAGTTTTGAAATTCCTTATAAGCTTTGACTTATAAGTTCACTTTGACTTATAAGTCAACTTATAAGGACTTATAAGTCGTTATAAGTCCTTTAAGTTAAAGTACCTTATAAGTCCTTTTGAAATTACCTTATATATCGGGTATAAATTACGTTTAAACGTATCGCTTTATTGAATGGTATGAAAGTCCTGTAGTGTTACGCACCACTAGGTTTTATATACAAAACTACCCAGTCTGATCGTTAGATGGCAGTGAGATATTGTAGGTCCCTGAAGCTTCCGCACTGTTAAAAAATTTGTGCTTGGTTTCACCATGATATTGGTTCCTAGTAGCTGCAACGGCTGTGTGGTGAAACGTTAAACCATATTTTTGGTATTCGGTTGAACCATTTCTCAGGTTTTTTTTCCAAATCCAGAAAAATGGTTCAACCAAACACCGAAAAAAAGGTAAACATTTCACCACACAGCCGTTGCAGCTACTAGCAACCAATATCATGGTGAAACCAAGCGCAAAATTTTTAACAGTGCGAAATCACATTGGTCTAAAGCATTTTGAGTTCAATGCAATTCACAAATTCGATTCAGTTAATCAAACGATCATTTAAGTAAGTCATAATTTCGAAAGAACCAGTTGTCCATAAGTAAGTAGGAACCTAAACACTTGAGCAACCACCAATTCTTATTTGATTCAAACATAATTAGCCATAACAACATCCACGTAAACTACAACATCCAAACACACCGAAAACTGCTTTATAATCCGTATTGTTTACTTCAAGGTGAGGTCTACCCATAGATATCATAGTTAAAGTATTAGATTGGTAGATCACGTGACCTCCAACGGGACGGGCATGTAGGCCAAATAAGGGGCATAATGGCCAGTGTTGCTGCCACTTTAAGGAGAAAAATACAATCTAATTCTAAAATTACACAAAAAAATACTAGAAAAGGATTTGAAGTCACTAAAAAGAACCAAAATGCAGCTAGTATTTTTACGATATTTTTTTGTAAATGGTATTTTTTCGTAGTATTTTTCTCCTTAAAGTGGCAGCAACACTGGCCATTTTGCCCCCTTATCTGGCCTTCATGCGCGTCCCGTAGTTAGCAATGGAGGTCACGTGATCTGCCAATATAATACTTTAACTATGATATCTATGGGTCTACCATTGCAAAACTGTTACGGCAGGGGTGGTGTCAGGCATCGAAATACGGAAGCCAAATGCACACAGACTGAATGTTAATCTTGCCGATCCTGATGGGTAATTCATCTCGTTGTATTTCTGATTTCTACAGCCACGCCTTTGAACTGGGATTATGCTATACAGACATCCGTATGGTTTGGATAGTACAGAAGGAACCAACTGCATGGCTTCTCAACTTTAAAGCCACAGAAGCTCTTTTTGACGTTACGCTATCCGTCCTTTTCGGATTATCGGCTTTTCCGAAGATAGAGCATGAAACCTATTCGTGCACGGTCTATTCGGCAGATTTCGAACAGGTTCACGGCCAACTTCAATAACAAGGCCAGAGAAGCTCTCCCAAACATGAGCGTAGACGGAAATTTTGACGTCACTGTTCCCAGTGCCGAAGATCGAGAAACTAGATCGGACGCATTCGGAACCCTAAAATTGTGGTCAGCCGTGAACGAGTGGTTCCGAACAGGTTTCGGGACAGGTTGTCTTTATCTTTGGAACAACGTCACTCGGAACTATGACGTCAAAATTTTCGTTCCCGAGCGTGTTTGGGAGAGCTTCTTCGGCTTTAGTAGTTGAGTAGGCTGTGACAGGTTTCGTTTGTCTCTTTCAAAATAGCAGATAACCCGAACCGGACGGATAGTGTTACGTCACGTCACAAAGAGTTCCTGTGGTCTTTTTAGTGGAGTCGGTAATGTTAAGGGTTATTCATTCGCAAAAGTTTGATCAGAGGGGAAAATTGGACCCTACACTCTTAAAACAAAAGAATGAAATCCACTCCTATACACTCTTAAAACAAACGAGCGGTTTTAACTCAGTCTGAGTTAATTTTCACTCCTTTCCGTGCCGAAAATGCACTTCTCCTATAGGAGTGAATTTCACTCTTTTTCGGGGTGGGTAAAATAAATAAAAGAAAACAACCTGCGTCCTACACTCTTAAAACGAGCGGTTTTAACTCAGTCTGAGTTAATTTCCACTCCTTTCCGGTGCCGAAAATGCACTTCTCCTATAGGAGTGAATTTCACTCTTTTGTTTTAAGAGTGTAGGGGAAGTGCATTTTCGGCACCGGAAAGGAGTGGAAATTAACTCAGACTGAGTTAAAACCGCTCGTTTTAAGAGTGTAGGACGTAGATTGTTCTTTTATTTCTTTTACCCACTCGCAAAAAGAGTGAAATCCACTCCTATAGGGGAAGTGCACTTTCGGCACGGAAAGGAGTGGAAATTAACTCAGACTGAGTTAAAACCGCTCGTTTTAAGAGTGTAGGACGTAGATTGTTCTTTTATTTCTTTTACCCACTCGCAAAAAGAGTGAAATCCACTCCTATAGGGGAAGTGCACTTTCGGCACGGAAAGGAGTGGAAATTAACTCAGACTGAGTTAAATCCGCTCGTTTGTTTTAAGAGTGTAGAGGGCCTAGAATAAAACCCCATTACAAACTTTCTATTTGAGAAATTGATTAATCCATTCATGACGATTGGCAAAATAATTTGTAACGCAAAAATAAGTATTCTGTTTAAGTTAACCTTCATAAACAAAATATTAGGTTGATGAAGAATATAGTCCTGAACTATTTTATGTAACTTAAATTAAGCTACATAAAAAACCAATTTAAAAAACCTACAGTTACTGTTTTTATGTAGAAATGAATGTGTTAATGAATGTTTAACTAGGAATGTGAGACACAACTTTACAATACCACTTAATAATTCAAAATTTACACGCTAATTTTGACCGACCGATTAGCACATGCATATTTTTAATATTTCCATCTATTTTTTTTAAATCTGAATTTCTAATTGCAGAAACACAGTACTAGCTAAAAACATAGTTGGTTCCTTTCAGACTGAAAAAATTAAATTAGTTCTGTACAAAGACAAATCGACGGTTCTTGTGTTTGAAACTCCGAAGAAATTACGAGGCGTGGTTCGGTTGCAGTTTTTGTTTACGCGCGTGGCTGTTGGGGGGTAAGAAGTGTCAATGGATTTATTTTTTGGGGTCTGCCCATTTGACAGCTGTTGTAGAATCTAATTAGTAATGAAGTAAATTGAAAGTGATGGATTTTATTACGGTGGGTAATTGAAAGATGTATTGCTTCTTGGTTGCCAAAATAAGGAAAAAAAATACGGATGCATTTGTTTTGAAATTGTGTGAAGACATGTTATTTTCAAAACAATGAATTTATTATAAAATAGGTTTGTAACAAACAAAACAAGTAGGTTTGTAACAGAATCTGTCACTTAACCCGCTTCCACACAACAGTTGTATTTGACAGGTAAAAAAGCGCCAAACACAGCATTAATTCTATATTAAACATTTGCATGCTAAATTTGGCTAGTTTCATTTATTTTATTTCGAAAATTCAATAAATATTACTTATCGTTTGCAAAAATTAATTTATATTTCAAAGAATAAATATGTAATATTCCTCGCTTTTAAATAGAATGAAAACATTTCACATCAACGTACAAAGAATCTCGTAGTGAAATATATTTGACGTCATTTCAAACTGATCGATGTCGCAAAAATAAATTTATTTTAATTTGTTGTCTAAAAGAATTAAAGTTTCTCGGGCGATCGTTGCGATTGGCAATGGTGATTAAATTCTAATGAAAATGGTTTCTTATGCTTTTTTAATAAGTATTCAATTTTGCAATTTTTTAAAAATTTTAAGTAATTCGAATTCTTCTCTGAAATTTTCAATGTATTTTAATTTCGATGCGCTGAATTTTTTGACGTGTCACACTTGTCCTTAGCATTTGTAGTTTGGGCTATGAAATTAGGTGACGAACAGACGGACTGAACGATTATAATACCTTCCACTTTTTACGTTATAAACGTAGTGTGGAAGCTAAAAGATAGGGACTTAAAATTTGATACAAGAGTTCCTAGTACCTGTCGAAGGTCCTAATAAGGTTTTTGAGTGAAATATGCAAAAGGTAGGTGCCATAAAAAAAAATTTTGGTTTCAAAGTTACTGAAATTATTCTATAAGGTACATAATTAACTTTGAATGCATTTATATATTAAATGGTAATTGAAAGTAGTGTGGTGTTATACCCCCACTCCTTTTTTTAAATAAACTTTCAATAATACATAAATTTTTATCGGGATTTGAAAGACTGGCTATTAAATTGTTCGTGCAGTCGAGAAACTAACTTCTACAACACAGCAAATATAGACGACAAAATATTCTACATGACTATGTTCATATATACGACTATATTTTCGAATACAGATAGGAACAAGGATAGATAGCAGTTGGAGTGGGGGATTCAAAAAATAATTGATCTTCTATCCCCCTCCCAGCCCAAAATCGGTACAAAGCAACCCCGCTGTTCCAAAATGTGCCGGCGGATGGTGCTAATCGAGATTCACCAACAAATCTTCCAAAAAAAAAGTTTTTTTCCCCTCCTCGTGAGAAAAAAAATTATAAAGCAATAATAAAAATATACACAGTAGCGACTCTCCAGGATGGAGGCTTGAATGTGGCAGGGATGATGAAATGGAGAAAAACTCGTGTAAAAGATGGTGACGAAATGGAGACGTAATTTCTTAAGCAACAAGCCCAAATCTTATTGACTTAAAAAAATATCTCCAAACAGTCAATCGATGTACGGTGCACATAAAAATTTAGTGTTAATAAATGGGTATGCACCAAACTGTTCTTAGAACTGCTTCCGCATAAAATTAATGAGTTTAAAAAAGCGTCAAAGTTAGCATTTAATTCTATATTAAACTTTTAAAAACCGTCAAAATTAAACTATTTTCCATTGATAATTCAATAAATTCTTATAGTTTGACGTAAGCGTATCTAAACGAGTTGATTTTGAAATACCATTTGAAAAAAAGAAAATAAAAAGAACGCCAAAAATTAGAATTAAAACGTCATTACTCATTAATGAATTTCTTTCACGTCGTAAATGGCAACAGCTCCAGCGGTCCTGCATTTTTTGTCTGGAAATACTTTTGTTTTGGTATTCGAAAAGGAGTTTTCTAAGAATAATGTATTTATTTATTACATTTTTTAAGAATAAAAAACCTGAAGCAAGTTAAGAAGTTGGCATTTTAAGAATGCCAACTTCTTGTCAAAATTCTTTGTTAAAGAATGTTTGCTCAGAGAAAAAAGTTTCTATTCATCTATGATGGTTATTTTGAGAGTGAAACCGAAACAACCAGGGAAATCGCAATTTGCGGAAAAATAAAAACAATATCATGAAAAAGCATTTTACATGAAAATATATACGCGTGTAGGGATTTGCTCGTGAGTGAAGGGCTTAGAAAACCCATCCTCTAGGGCCTATCAGCAACTTATTGACAGCTTCAAAATATTCCAACCACTATTGCATCGCACTCTAACCTTACCACGTTCATTGATGAAAAAAATGAATCATTGATGAAAAGCCGGGAAAAGCCAACAAAAGCCGAGGATGACATCAATTTCGGCGGTTGGATTGATTTTCGATTGGCCGTGTCTTATTCGGAGATCATTTGAGGATTGGCTCAGTGGCCAATTGCAGAGGGGGAGGCAAGGGGGGTCATGCGTTTTTGATGTTGCCGGTTTGTGATAGTGTATTGATATTAGTGTTTGAGGTTCATCTGTGAAACGCAATTTTTCTGGTAATATTTGCCGTACTCAGTCGCATACTTAATTTTGTAGCATGATTCAAAGCGCGTTGTAAAGTCGAAAGCAGCATGTTATTACTGTAAAAAATATTCTACCTTGCACTTTAAAACAAACGACCTGTTTTAACTCAGTCTGAGTTAATTTCCACTCCGTTCCGGTGCCGGAAATGCGCTTCCCCTATAGCAGTGGATTTCACTCTTTTTGCGGAGTGGGTAAAAGAAATAAAAGAAAACAATCTACGTCCTACACTCTTAAAACGAGCGGTTTTAACTCAGTCTGAGTTGATTTCCACTCCGTTCCGGTGCCGAAAATGCACTTCACCTATAGGAGTGGATTTCACTCTTTCGTTTTAAGAGTGTAAATGAAATAATACTACTTTTAACTTTAATTATACTAAACACATAAAGCCTACTACATTCCAAAAAGCCAAAAGTACTTCATTTCTTTAAGATAGGCTACTGTTATTCTATACAATTTGTTGGCAACAAATTTAATTAAAAATCAGCTCTTTTTTTTTAAATAAATAGTCTTAGGTTTTAGTCACAAGACAACGTTTTAGAGAAATATTTTGCACCGTAGTGGAAAAAAAAGGACGCATATTTTATGTTTGGAGCAGATTCGCGCATTGCTTACGTTCGATTACCAAGTGTATACAGTATATAGCGATACGACTCCAAGTGCATGCAGGTATAGCACACGCACACACACACACGCACACACACACACACACACGAAACCTCACATTACATCGACGCTAAATGGCGCAGATTTAACACTGCTTTACTACCAGCTATCTATTAATATAAAAATATAGTGTATTAAATAAGTCGAAGCAACACGATCAACACTTTGATTTGACGATGCTTTTCTGCATACGTGTTTTGTCCTTGTTCTGTCCTTTTTTATTGTGCTATTTTGTTATGTCTTTTTCTTAAAATGTTTTTACTATATGATTACTAATCGTTTGTTTCTTTTTCAGATGTTTTAGATCCTGATATACAGCGTACTTGTGGCACCCATTATCCAGTTTTATAGCGAGGACTTTGTCCAGATTTAATCCCAGTCTGAAGTTAACCCCTTTATGGAAAGCTTTCGATGAAGGAGTAAGGGCGCTTCGCGCCGACACTCGTCGGTTACTGTTCGATTTCCGATTTCAACACTTTGAGACTCTTACATGACCTTGCTTCTTTGCAAGTATATATTCTTTAATCTATCGTTGTCCCACTGTTAATTTATTCTTGTTTCATTTTCCTTATTTATACTTTTTTATTTGTTTACTTATTGTTTGCTTTCTTTCTCAGAACTTTATAGAACATGCTTACGCGCATCCCATTGACACGTGTTTCACCTTGGTAGGCTTGTGGCGGTTCACCACACACGCAACCTCAATATGCAATCAACAACTAGGTGGCGCTGATTTACCATCTCGTTCCTACCACTATTCTTGATTACAACGTTTATAGTAGTATATAAACCGAGGTAGCTCATCTCCACCTTGAGGATCCTTTTGGTAGACTGTGGGTTACTGAGGCAGCTACAGGCTTAATTTGAATTTGTAGTTCATCCCCTTTCGGAACATTTGATGACGCAGCAAGGACGCTTCGTGTCGACTCTCTCCAGGCAAGCCTCAATTTCCAATTTTTTTTTTACCTGAAGGTACCTTTTGGTGGGCACTTGTTGTTGTAATATCTTCATCAACACTACTCATCGTATTTCTCCAAGGAATCCATATTTTTAATCTAAGCGTTTTATTATTTGACCCAAAACAACGTTAACGTCCACCAGTCACCTCAACCCTTCGCTGGGCAATCCATAAGACACCCCGCCGACTAATCGCCTTTAATAAACATATTTCACACAAAGGCGGAACCCGAAAAACTCAGCCACTTTCCAATTAAGCCAACATACAACGCCTTTGAAACAGAACGAAACAACAGACCCCGAGATATGATTAGTATTTCATGCGCGTAGCGATGCCCACTTAGAGCCACAAGAACACCAGCAAAAAAGCGTCTTTGAGGTATTGGATAAATACGGATCCCAATAAAGGATTACAAGATTGTACATACTTGTGGATGGTGGTACAATGTAACCAAAAATTAATTCAGAACACAGCGCTGGTAAAAGTAACGCTAACGCGGGTGCTGTAACATTCAAGCACATGTAACTCGACTACAGTTCAGTTTGAGTCTCCCGCTTAGTAGAAAGTTGATTTGAGTTATATCGTTGCACTAGAGCTACACAAGGCAAGGGCTAATGGCGACGGGTGTCGGAACTTAGAACCACTGTCAAGTGGCACCAAACGCAAATTTTGAGGACGATAGAGCCGGACTTTAGAGCATATTTAGAGTGCACTTCTTCTACACGGGTACTATTTATTGGAAATTTTGGCTGCACAGACTATCAATAGGTCGGCAGTTACTTTGGAAATTATTGGGCCTCAGGGCCGGATTTAAAGATTTGCCGCTTGTAGGCTACGACTGAATTTATTTGTGTTTTTTTTTGTTCGGCGTCTGAATGGTGATTTTCCTTCCCTCACTCACGTTGTAAGATATCCCAGGTATAGGTTTCTTGACTATTGTTTTCTGTTTACATATTAGAATCATCGATGTAAGTTTACACTCTAAATCGAAAGCGAAACAATAGGCGAATTTTTTTTAATCTTTTTACAATTTTTCTTTCAACTTCCAAATCCGGGGGGAAAGGGTGCTTTTGCCCAAGCAGCAGCCATGTTTGCTACCAAATATTAGTACTGTATATACGTTTACGGTTTACGCCTTAATGAAAATTATTTGTTTTCTTTCTTAAAAATATCAGTATTTTTATAATAATTTTTTTATGCCGAATGCTGCTTTAATTGGTCATAAAATTTGCTGCCCCAAAAAATTCGCCGCTCTAGGCTACAGCCTACTTAGCCTATTTAGACATCCGGCCCTGTTGGGCCTGGACTTGAGACCTTACGCATGCCTTCCAAGAGCCTTACCGATTTGACTCGGCCACAATTTTTAATCAAGACTTAATAACGTATTCTGGACCAAGTTCTGGTAGTCGTATAGGCAGTGTGACTAGATTTGTTTCAGTGATTAACTTTTCGATTATGAACTCATCACTACATTTTCACAAATCGTAATTTATTAACTGTGTTTTTGTGTGAAAAAACTTTTTAAAAATAAAGCAGACAACTTGAAAGTTTTTTACAGCTAGATAGTAGAGTAACTAAACTGTACTGCGAAATGCAGCATGTCTGGTCACCCGACTGATAGGCCACCAGAAATGTTTTAGTGTAATTATCAAACCAATATAATAAACTTATTGCATAGTAATGACACACTAGAGTTTATTATTTTCCTCTCCTAATGACATATGATTTTACTTAAACTAATCATACATCCAGGGCTCGACTTACAACTTTTGGGGCCCAAGGCCGCAAGCCAGTTTAATGGAGCCCCTTGCCAACATACATTAATCCGTCCATGAATTTTTTTTTTCATTTTAAAATTGTACGAATAAATAACCTTTATTATATTAAGTACGCATGTAAGCTTTGCTTTTTTACATACAACTCTTTTAATACATACAAAAGATATGACATCAGATACCTATCGTATCATGTTAAATCATTTTATCTACATACATAATTTTTATTCACTTGATCACATGGCTGAGGCAGTTGATTTATAACATTAACAAGGAATAAAAAAAAATAGTGGCTTGGGTATAAAAAATTAATAGTAATTGGTTCAATTGTATTATGTTTATTATTATTTTTTTCTATGTGGCAACTATTTTCCCTCAATAATATTCTTTTAAGAAAATTTTGGGGCCCTTTCGAAGTGGGGGCCCTGGGCACGTGCCCCGTTTGCCCTGCCAGAAATCAGACTCTGCATACTTCTTCAACCCCCAACCAAAACAACAGTAGGATCGCACCAACACCATCTAAAGCGGAAAAAGCCCTTCGCGTAGTTTTTTCATGAATGAACCGTGCGTACGGCCACTGACTTCTCGACTTGATTCATGAATTTTTTTTTCTACGGGCGTGTCCGTTGTCCGTGGCGCGTGTCCGGACGAAATTCGGGCGTCGATGGGTTAAAGCTGCGCAGAGGAAGTGACCCGGGGTCAGATGCGAGTCTCCTCTCTCTCGCAGCTGTGAAGGTTCTTGTGTGGGTTTCGTTTGGTGAGGTTTGGGCCGAGAGTCGAAGATGATATTAACTCATTGGCGACGATTTTGTGAGTGTTCGAGTGAAAACGTTAATTTTAAGTTTTTTAAATAGTTTTTTGTGTAACTAAATTCGTCCTCCATAAATTAATAAGAACAATGTCCTTCATTTGCCTTATATTTTGTTCACTTATATAAACTCATTTTCACGTGGCAAATTTTCTTGTAATGAGATGGAGTTCATAATATTCAGTGTACTATTTGTTGCTTTTTTATGCTAGTTGAGTTTTAGCTTCCACACTACGTTTATAACGTAAAAAGTGGAAGGTATTCTAGTCGTTCAGTCCGTCTGTCTGTCCGTCACCCACTTTCATAGCCTAAACTACAAATGCTACGGACAAGTGTGATACGTCAAAATATTCAGCGCATCGAAATTAGAATACATTGAAAATTTCGGAAAAGAATTCGCATTCGAAGTACTTCAATTATGTAAAAAACTGCAAAATTTAATGCTCATTTAAAAAGCAATTGAAACCATTTTTATTAGAATTAAATCACCATTGCCATTAGCAACAATCGCTCGAGAAACTTGAATTCTTTTAGACAATAAATTAAAATAAAGTTATTTTGCGACATCGATCAGTTTGAAACGACGTCAAATATATTTCACTACGAGATTCTTTGTACGTTGATATGAAATGTTTTTCATTCTATTTAAAAGCGAGGAATATTACATATTGATTCTTTGAATATAAATTAGTTTTTGCAAACGATAAGTAATAATCATTGAATTTTCGAAATAAAATAAATGAAACTAGCCAAATTTAGCATGTAAATGTTTAACATAGAATTAATGCTGTGTTTGACGCCTTTTTACCTGTTAAACATAACTGCTGTGTGGAAGCGGTTTAAGTGACAGATTCTGTTATAAACCTACTTGTTGTTGAATTTTAATCGTACTAGAGCTGCACGAGTGCTATTGGTGATGGGTGTCGTAGCTCAGTACAAATTTTTGAGTTACCTAATTTGTACCGGTACCGATATTGTTTTAAAATTTTATAAATAAATACATTTCCACCCTCCAAATATGTTTTCTTATTTTTATTTCTTTTTCATACCTGGGTGAAAAAATGCTTACTTGGCAGATCAGTATTGCACAAAAGTTGAGCTTTTAAAATTAAGAGGGACTGTCACTCCCATAGATGTATTGCATTAGTTTTGAAATCACAACTTTTGCAAAAGAATTGCTTTGCCATGTTATCCCATTTTTACCAGGTATGGGAATCATCATATCAATTTAAAACAAAATTGAAAAGAAAATAAATTCTGGTTATTTAATTATTAATTGATAAAATTTTAAAACAGTGTCGCTATCTGCTGGGCATTGGAGGCATTTTAAAACTTCAAAAATATATAATTAAATAACTAGATACCTTTTTCGTTTCAAATTTGTTTCATTTCGATGTTATGCTGATTCCCATACTACCTGGGGAAAAAGGGCTAACAAACCTTCGCAAAGCAAACCTTAGCATCGCAAACCTTAGCAAAGCAAACCTTCTGCGGAAGTCATGATTCCACAACTAATGCATTAGCTCTATGGTACTGACAATCCCTCTTAAGGGATTAGCCCTACAAGAGAGACTGACCATCCCTCTTAACTCATCAACAACGATTGATTAGAAAATTCACCACTCGAAAATTATAAATTCGCTTAATATTTTTATCTAAATAAGTCAAATCAACGCCACAGGTTTGACCAATTTAATGTAAGGATACGTACAATTTGTGTAAATGAAAAAGAGATTTGAAAAAACAAATTAAAGTTTTAGTTCTGTAATAAAGGTGTTAATGTTAAAAAAAAGGGTCGCCAATGAGTTAGAACACTACAATCTCAGTATATGAGGAAAACAAGACAAAGAATTCAAATTTCAAGTCACAAAAAAAGAACCTAAATAAGCAAAATATGAACAAATGAAGACCACAGTTATGTACAATGTATGAAGAACAAAAAAATCACGGAAAACTAATTACAAAAATAAATGTTAACGTTTTTATTTAATAATGGATGTGTTAATGGTATTCTAATAAGTCGTTAATGAGTTTAAATAAGCCTAGGTCAATATCACTCCCCTGAGAAAAACCAGACAAAGAAATGTACAAATTCCAAGAAGTACTTTTGTAAAAAAATATTCTAAATAACCAAACATAAAACAAATTATTCCACTTCTGAACAATTTGTGCAAAACAAATTAAATTACATAAAAGTGAGTTTTGAAAACTAAGCCAACGCTTTTATTCAGTAAGGTGTTCACAAATAGGTCGTTAATGAGTTTAAAAAATGTTTAGGTCAAAACCACTTGGCTGAGAAAAACAAGACAAAAAATGTACAAATTTCAAGAAGTACTTTCGTAGAAATAGAATCTAAAAAACAAACAAAATATAACACACCACTCTTCTATTATATAGGACAAATTAAAGAACATAAAAAAACTAATTTTTATAAACCTGAAGTTACCGTTTTTGTTCGGTAACGAAGGTGTTAATGGCATTTACAAATAGGGTGGTTAATGGGTTTAAACAAGCCTAAGTCAATATTATTCCAACGAAAAGCAAAACAATGAAATGAACAAATTCCAAGAAGTAAAGACACAATAAAAACCCTAAAAACAAAAGAGGAAGTCCACATCAAAAACAAAAGATATAATTTCCCTCTTCCAAAAAAAAAACAAAAAAAAAAGCCAAAATAATCCGACATATTTCTCCCAGTGGGCGTCAACGCCAAAAACTCCGCCAAAATGTTGCCACAGGAAATTGTCTTCAAAGCTATAATTGACCTCATGGATCTCACACAGTGTGCAATTATGGTCTGTTGCAGTAAAACACAAGTTTCGGACTAGAGAAAAACAATTATAGAGATGGTTTTTTTATTTTCTGGTTTTTCTCGGTTTAATAACTGGTTGCATCGTCGTCATATCATATGTGGGAGGGTGGGTATTTTGATGGGATATGGTTGAAGTGCGGTTGAGTTATTAAAAGTAGTGTTTGCGATATAAATCTCATGCGGGTGATATTTGGACTATGTCTACTTATATATCATAGCAAACAAGTAAAAAATTAGTTTTTCGGTACAGTACTAGATCCGTTTTTGTGTAAATTTTTCTCATTTAAAACGATCAGTTGGCTTGTTTCAGGTGATTGCCATTCGCAACAATCGCTCGAGAAACTTTAATTCTTTTAGACAATAAATTAAAATAAATGTATTTTTGCGACATCGATCAGTTTGAAATGACGTCAAATATGTTTCAAGACGAGATTATTTGTATGTTGATATGAAATATTTTCCTTCTATTTAAAAGCGAGTAATATTACATATTTATTCTTTGAAATATAAATTAAAATCAGTTGGCTTGTTTCAGGTGACGTAATTCCTTCCAACTTTCCGAACTGAGATTCCATTTAAAACAACCATTTAATTTCCACAATCCAAAAATCGAGAACATTAAAATTCAAAATATTTTAGCCAATTTTTTTTTTGTATTTTATTTTTAATCCAAAAATACCATTCGAATACTTTTATAGAGTAATTTAAAAATTAAATTACATTCTTATTGATTAAAATTAATAAATTAATATATTAAATAAGTTTTTAAAAAAATATATTTTTACTTTTATCAAAAGAATATTAAGATATGAGAATAGGATGAATATGAGATTAAAATTAATAAATTAATATTTTAAGTAATTAAAAAAAATATATTTTTACTTTTATCAAAAGAATATTAAGATATGAGAATAGTATGAATATGAGATTAAAATTAATAAATTAATATTTTAAGTAATTAAAAAAAATATATTTTTACTTTTATCAAAAGAATATTAAGATATGAGAATAGTATGAATATGAGATTAAAATTAATAAATTAATATTTTAAGTAATTAAAAATATATTTTTTTACATTTATCGCCATACAACTACACAAGGTGAAAATAAACTAAAATATTCTAAAATAGAATTTAAAAAAACAGAAGTACACCAAACAAAAAAAATGGTTTCAAGTACCGTTCAACAACGACAATGTTTTTAAAAAAATAGATAAAATATCAAGAAACAAACACTAAAAAGTCTTAAATTCGAATCCATCTTTTGAAAACTCATCGACAGCACGATGAATAACTTGGACAAAACGGTATCTGAATTTATATTTTAAACAACTGATAAATGGCATGAAAATATATTTAGAATTTTTATTAATTACTGAATTATTAATTGAATTTTTAAAAATTTAACTAAATTGGCTCAAAATATAAATTTATTAAAACATTATTTTTTATTTACGAATGAAGGGTCCAGTTGCCATAACTCACATTTATCCTCATTATAACTAAGTTATAGGGTTCGGTAGGTAGGTAGGTAGGTTTGAATTATCGTCGCACTAGAGCTACACGAGGGCTATTGGCGACGGGCGTCGTAATTTAGAACCACAGTCAAGTGACGAGCCGACACCTGAATAGGCACCCAACGCAACCGTTAAGGGCGACATCGTACGCAGCGTTGGGACTTTGGAGCATATTTAACGTGCACTCCCTCTACACGGGGTATTATTCGTCGGACATTTTTGGGCTGCACGGGCCGTTTATAGGTCGGCAGTTATTTTGGCGATGCCCGGACCCGAACCTGGGACCATCCGCATGCAAGGCGAACGCCTAACCGACTGGGCTCCCCAGCCCCTATAGGGTTCGGTTTGTCCATTGACGACTTTTAATAAAGGTATATTCAGTTAGACGAAATCGCCAAAGAAAGAGCCGGACTACATATCTTAGTTATACTTTAAAGAATGGGAGTTTCGAAACTAGACCTTTCACATAAATTAAGCAAATACTATTTTAAAAATAGTGAATTTATAACGAAAAATAAGTTAAATTAACCGATTTAGGGCGACAATTTTAAATTGAAGAGCTTTGTGGAAGAACGTGCTAAATAACATTAAAAAAATGCGGCTCATGCTGAGATAAGTGTCCCCGTAAGCCAGATCGCGGGTTCGGCCGCTGAGTCGGATTTTGATGGAAATGGGCGCGCATGCATATGATTAGTGCTGTAAAGCCTGAGGTCATTTGCTTGGGTCTCGCAATTAAACCGGCATATTTAACATCCACAGAGACTCAGATTCATTTAATCTGGTCAATTTAGCAGTCGCCTATATGGTCACAAAATGCTCTCATTGGGATATGCGAGTTGCAAAGCTTGACCGCAATATTGCAGCCATGAAAAAAAAAAACATAAAAATGATATTGTTGATACATATAAATTCTCATACGATACAGTTCCTTTTCAAACTTTATTAGTACTTACGATATGCAGTACCTTCACGCATGAGATAACTAAATACTTTAAAACCCGTTTTTTCGTTCTTTTTGTCACTTAGCACGTTCTTCCACTAAGTTCTTCAAAAAGAATTAAAAGATATTCTTAGCGCTCTATTGTTATTTAAGGGATGTTTGAATAATCTTCGCATTAGTGTTACACGAGGGCTATTGGCGACAGGGGTCGTAATTTAGAACCACAGTCAGGTGACGAGCCGACACCTGAATAGGCACCCAACGCAACCGTTAAGGGCGACATCGTACGTTCGGGCGACATATTTAAAGTGATTTCCCTCTATACGGGGTTTTATTCGTCGGAAATTTTTTGGATGCACGGGACGTTTATAGGTCGGCTGTGGGGCTGGGGATCCCAGTCGGTTAGGCGCTTGCCTAGCATGCGAAAGGTCCCAGGTTCGGGTCCGGGCATCGCCCAAAATAACTGCCGACCTAAAAACGGCCCGTGCAGCTAAAAAATGTCCGACGAATAATACCCCGTGTAGAGGGAGTGCATGTTAAAACACGCTCCAAAGTCCCTACGCTGCGTACGATGTCGCCCTTAATGGTTGCGTTGGGTGCCAACTCAGGTGTCGGCTCGTCACTTGACTGTTGTTCTAAAATACGACGCCCGTCGCCAATAGCCCTCGTGTAGCTCTAGTGTGACGATAATTTAAACTAAACTAAACTATAGGTCGGCAGTTATTATTGCCCTAACCTGGGACCTTCCGCATTCAAGGCGAACGCCTTAACCTACTGGGCTCCTCAAGCCCCTCTATTATTATTATTTAGATCCTAAATATGTATGAATTGAAGAGGTTCTAAGAGGCAGTTGATATCACAAACATACTTAATTATTTCCAAAACCATTGTACTAAAAAGTGATCAAATATCAATTGACTATCTTGTCAAACTAACGCAAAGAGTCAAAGACAAACAAAAACGACTATTCTTTTCTGAAAAGTATAAGCACAAAGAAAGGAACACATTGAAGAAGACAGGTGAAAATCTTTAGTCACTAAAGAACAAAGATGTTAAAGAAAGATATATTTGTTATTTTTATTGGTTCTTTTATATTTGAAAGAACAGAGAGGTTGGTGATAAATAATTTTTAGTATCAAAGAAAATTGTATTTTTCATTGCTTTAGAAAATATATTTAGTCTGATTCTAAATGTAGCACAACACCGAATTTTATATTCAAAATTATTTTAATTTTTAAAGATCAAGTTTCTTTTAAATTGTTGGTGATTTTCTATGCAATCTTCAAACTCTTATATGTAATTTTTGAGGTCTTTTTTGTTGCTTTTAGCTTCCACACTACGTTTATAACGTAAAAAGTATAACATATTATAATCGTTCAGTCCGTCTGTCTGTCACCTACTTTCATAGCCCAAACTACAAATGCTACGGACAAGTGTGATACGTCAAAAAATTCAGCGCATCGAAATGACATGGAAAATTTCAGAAACGAATTCGAATTTGAAGTACTTCAATTATTTAAAAAACTGCAAAATTGAATGCTCATTTAAAAAGCATAGGAAGCCATTAATTAAAATAAATTTATTTTTGCGACATCGATCAGTTTGAAATGACGTCAAATATATTTCACTACGAGATTCTTTGTACGTTGATATGAAATGTATTAATTTTATTTAGAAGCGAGGAATATTACATATTTATTCTTTGAAATGTAAATTAATTTTTGCAAACGATAAGTAAAAATTATTGAATTTTCGAAATAAAATAAATGAAACCAGCCAAATTTAGCATGTAAATGTTTAATATAGAATTAATTCTGAGTTTGTCACCATTTTACCTGATAAACACAACTGTTGTGTGGAAGCGGTTTAAGTGACAGATTCTGTTACAAACCTACCTGTTTGTTTTTTAAATGGTATTTAAAAATTATTTTAGTTAGGTTTTGAAGTATCAAAGATATTGTTGTTGTATGTTGATATGTAAAGTTTTGCTTCTATTTAAGAACCAAGAATATTACATATTTATTTCTCGAAATATTTATTTCTCGAAGGAATAATTATTGAATTTTCGAAAGAAAATAAACAGAGCTTGTTAATTTTAATATAGAAAATAAAATTAAAATATATATTAATGTTTAGTATAGAAAATGTTAGTGCTTTTTTCCTGTTGAGCACAAATGTTCTGTGGAAGTGGTCTAAGTGACAGATGCTTTTACAAACCTACTTGTTTATATAATTTTAAGATCTTAAAATTTTCAGCATTTGTAGATTAATCTGCCGAAAAATTAAATATTCCAAGTACTCCTGTCCCACACGCTTTTAAATAATAATTAGTCAAATATTTTAAAATCGAACGAAAACAAAAACCACCGTTGCCAATTAAAAACTCTAAAACACAGTCTGTGTAGACTAATCTGCCGAAAAATTAAATATTTCAAGTACGCCTGTCCCACGCGCTTTTAAATAATAATTAGTCAAATATTTCAAAATCGAAAGAAAACAAAAACCACTGTTGCCAACTAAAAACTCTAAAACACAACCACCTGGGGTTCGAAAGCGTAAGGGAACTTTGAGAGATTCGATTCTCTACTGTCTTTTTTCAAGAACTCCTACAAAAGTAAAACTAATAAAACAGTGATGAAATATGGCGTTCCGTTCAATTGGGTTTTTCAAAAAAGATGAGGAATTTATGGAGCGTTACGATGCCAAGATGCTCCTAGGAGCAGTTTGGTTTTTAAATAGTACAAAAGAAGTTTGTTTTGATGAGCATGCGTTGGTTATTGTTTTTTTTTATTTAAACTTTGAGAGGTCTTAGTTTTCTGAATATAAATTGAAACTAGCAATATAATTTTTCAGTATTGCTTATTTTTATAATCGGTTTAATATAGTTTAGTTTGAATTATCGTCGCACTAGAACTACACGAGGGATATTGGCGACGGGGGTCGTATTTTAGAACCACAGTAAAGTGACGAGCCGACATGCGAGTAGGCACCCAACGCAACCGTTAAGAGCGACATCGTACGCAGCGTTGGTACTTTGGAGGATATTTAACGTGCACTCCCTCTACACGGGGTATTATTCGTCGGACATTTTTGGCTGCACGGGCCGTATATAGGTCGGCAGTTATTTTGGCGATGCCCGGACCCAAATCTGGGACCTTCCGCATGCTAGGCGGACGCCTAACCGACTCGGCTCCCCAGCCCCCATTTTTATAATCTGTAAAATCGGCATGTTGCACGTCTTGAGTGGCAACAGTCCCAGCAGAATTGTTTTCATTGTTGGTCCTTATGGAATAAATTTTATTTCGATACTCGCGAAAGTAAGTTTTCTGTGCATCTTTTTTTTTCATGAACGATGTGTGCTAAACTTTTATTCCAGTAGAACTAAAAAATTTTTAGTTCGTAAATCACTTTAAATTGCTTTTCCCGCAATTTCGCTTCATTTCTAAGAATAAGACAGAATATCATCTAAGCCGAAGTTTTCTAACATTGGACGTTTTAGCAATACTATGCTTATATAGTTGAAATTTAATAGAATTAAAACTAATAAAAGTTTTGTAAATAGCGTGAATAAAAACAAGTTGCATCCTAATGGGTTTGTTTCACGGAGGATCTGGCAATAACTCTGCGATTTTGTTTTCATGTCTCTCGAATTACTGTTGTTTTGGTATTCGGGAGTGAGTTTTCGAAGAGAATATTTTAGTTGTTAATTTTTTTTAAATTCCAACTTCTTTCAATGCAAGTTTTCCTTGGTAAATGATTAAAACAACCAACAGCCCAGCAAGAAGTTGTAATTAAAAAAAAATAACAACTAAAATAACTTATTCTTAGAAAACTCAGTTTCGAATATCAACAAAAGTAATTCGAGAGACATGAAAACAAAACCGCAGAGCTATTGTCAGATCCTCCGTGAAACAAACCCATTGTTTTACTTTATTAAATAATGTTTGTCGTTTAAAATTTTATAAAAACACTATCAAGTCTACGGTAATAAATTTAATAATCATTGAAAGTGATAAGTATTTATCAAAAATAAATTTCCCATGCACACTTTCATTAACTTACAACACCTAAGAACAAAGAGAAAAAAAAAAGAACACATAAATTCTCAGACACACCTCATGCTAAAATCAATCCGCGAAACATTAGTACTAAATTAAATTTATTGACCCAAGTCCCATCAATACATGAGCAGATAAGCCTAAAAGGGGGGGGGGGAGTGTTTTTTTTTTAAACAACGAAATTGTCTCAGACCTTACGGTGTCCTATTTTGACAAAGTTCTAAAGGCTTCTTTTGGTAATTTACCCATTAACGATGATTTTGTGGATACCATTAACGCCTTTATTTACGAATTAAGGGGAAACGGTACCCAGAACATTATTTCTAGAAATAATCAAATAAACTTGTAATTTATAGTAGTTTTATATAATGTTCACTCTAAATAAACATTTTCTAGCAATAAAAACAAATATTTACAAGAAGTTTTTCATTTTTTTAAAAAAAATAGTCAAAATTTTTAACTTTTTTTAAAACGCTACTCCTATTTCAATTTTTAAAATAACTCCACCAAACTTTTATAGTTGGTTTTTAGAACTATTTGTTCAAGAACTGTGCATGGATTTTAAAATGTGAGCAGCAGTGAAAAAGTAACATGCATTTATACATAAAATCACAAAAAAAATTACAAATTATTGAATTCAACATTTTTTTTAAAAACAACTATACATAGACCTTATTCTATGGACAATTTTGTGCGCCATTTATATAAGAACCACAGGTAAAATATTTTTCAAAATTGCTGACTTAAATTTACAAAAACGCCTTAGGGGTTTATTAAACAAAAGAATTCGAAAAGACCGAATTACAGAGAAAAAAAGGCTTGAAAAGCGACTAAGTAGTATTCAGACTTAAATTTTTCGTAGATAAATGTGCTGAAACAATGGTCTATATTTGTCTTGTATTTTTTGTTTGTTTGCAACTAAACACCTTCAATTATCTCTTACCCTTCTTCCAAACCAAAGAATACTTTAAACAAAAAAAAACTTTTATTAATATTGCAGATATCTATTTATTATTTACATCCCCTTTTGCGTCATTAGTTCCAGGTGAAATAATGAAAATCCCGTTTTGCAGTGTTTAATCATTCCGGGAACCCCGCTGCGAATGGGATCGATTGGCTGGATATGGACGCTGATGGACAGGTAAGGGGTGTGAAATGTCGGGGTGGTTTGTCGCATTTTGGTCATGAAGGGATGGGTTTTTTTGGATTACAAATGAAAATTGCAATTTACGTTACCACGATACCTCTATACTAGGCATTCCTTACGCTTGCAGTACTTCATTACACAAACCTAAGTAAGTACAGGTACAGTACACTATAAGTACAGTAATCACACATACGGTACAGTATAGTACAATACATAGTACGGTTCATTATAAGTATAACACAGACAGTAAGTATTGTTCACTACACATTAAATTATACTACACAGTACAAAACACAATACATGTACACTACATACGTACACAGTACACTGCACTATACAATATACTAAGATACGTACACAGTACACTTACCTACCCTGCACATTTCTACATGTGATATTGTTACGATCTGATCTAAATTTTAGTAGATTTTTTTTTGCAAATATTAAAACCACAGTAAAAAAATCAATAAAATCCAAAATTATTTATTTAAAACGACACTAATAAGTTAACTTTTTTTATTAAAAACTCACAATGAAATTTTGAAAAAAGGCGTGTGACGTAAAGGTATGAAAAACGAAACATAATATAAATGTAATGAAATGTACAGTAATTCAAACGCATACTAAAAGTGCATAAACAATCTTTTAAAATATTTAAGAAATTTATAAAAGGAATTTAAAATTTCTTGATTCGAGTCAAAAATGGCCGACGTGTTACAACAAACACATTTCAGAACTTCATAGATTACATTTTATTTGTCTATAATACGCACGCGATCCTATAAGGTTCCAAGGCGTCAAATCATAATTAAAAATAAGCGATAGAACAGCATTTTTGTATCGGAAACTCATTTAGAACGATTTCAATCATTCCGAAAAACAAAAACTTCAAAACAAAGTCAAGGTTTTTTTTTATCAAAAAGTAAATAAGGTAAGAAAATGCCAGGATTATTTTTTGTTTATTTATCAGGAAATTTAAACTAAAATGGGGGATTTTTGTTTGTGTTATGAAAGGTAAATATGAGTGAAAAAAACTTTTCGACTTCAAATTGCAAAAGATATTTGACTTCTTTTATTTTTATTAATGTAGAAAAAGAAATTCGGAAAGGAGATATTTGTTTTTGATTTGTACAAACAAGATGTTTCTTGAAAGTAAACAATCCGTATATTTTTATTTAATTTGTGGAGAAAAAAAATGATGGAAGTTTGTTCTTAAAAAAAAGAAAATATGTTTACTAAGTAAACATTTATTTTTAAATGACGGTTATTGTTATCGGGAAAAAAAACTATACTGACTTCCTGTAAATTGTGCGTAGATGCCAAATTTAAGAAATATATAAAAACATATACGACAAAAAGTGGAAAAATTCTCCATTATTTCTTTAACTCATAAAAGATTATTATATTAAGTATTCTTGCCATTTTAAAACAAGATTTCTGCTTAGTTTATCAAAATAAACGTACTAAAAGACAAAACTAGGAGTGTGTAACATTACACGACTTTCAATTACCACTCAATAAACGAATACATTTAAAAGGCTATTATGTACCTTATAAGGTAATTTCTATAACTGTAGAACCAAAAAAGTTTCGTGGCAGCCAACATTTGCGCATGCGGGATATTCTTCAACCCTTATAACGTCAAACAGATAAAATGAAAACATTTTTAAACAATGCAAAAATGAAAACATTTTTAAACAATGCAAAAATGAACATTTTTAAACAACATAAAAATGAAAACATTTTTAAACAACATAAAAATGAAAATATTTTATAAAAACATAAAATGAAACATTTTTAAACAACACAAAAATCAAAAATTAAAAAAAAATCAAAAAATGTAAAACATTATATTTAATAAAAATAATTTAAGCTATATTTTTTTGAAAAACTCTTCATTAACAATATATTTAAAAGTAGAAACACGTTTTTTGAATTAAGTACTTTCTGGCTTTTTTAGTACTGATCTGTAGAGTCGCTTCAGGACAGGCATGTCAAAACCCAATTTCAGAAATCTGCACTCTCCAAAACGTGTAGAAAATATGAATCTCCATATAAAATTATCTTGTGAACATATCTACTTTTAATATATGTTGAAGAATGTTTTCAAAAAATACAGATTAAATTATTTTCATTAATATATGTTAAAATGTTTTCATTTTTATGTTGTTTAAAAATAGTTTCATTTTTATGTTGTTTAGAAATGTTTTCATTTTTATGTGTTTAAAAATGTTTTCATTTTTATATGTTTAAAAATGTTTCATTTTTATGTTAAAATTTTTTTCATTTTTATGTTGTTTAAAAATGTTTTCATTTTATGTTGTTTAAAAAGTTTTCATTTTTGCATTGTTTAAAAATGTTTTCATTTTTGCATTGTTTAAAATGTTTTCATTAATGTATGTTTTTTAAAACACAGCATATTAAAAGTATGTTAAAGTGTTCATTGTTGTGGTAAAACTTATTGATCTAACTTATCCGTAGAACTTAAACGAAATTTCATGAGGAATTGGTTTTTAATCACTAACTAAATTAAAAAGCAATTTTTACGTCTATACTTTTTTTATGATAATAATATAATATGTGTAGTTATCAATTATTCACACCAATAAAAACACCATTACAGTAACTGTCATTTTCAATCATTTTGCGCCAAACCCATTTCAACAAGTTATCTACAATACCGCTAAATACAATGCAAATAATATTTTCCTTTTCTAATATCTTTGAACAAACTTATTGCAACAAAAAAAAGCGTAAAATATAACAATACCCCAAATTTTCTTCAGTAGCATTGTAAAGGTGTTGTTCTAATGTCAATATAATACCTAAATTATAAGGTATCACATAACGCTGTTGGCTAGAGATATTTGTTGCAGAAATACAGTTTTGTTAGCTTTTTACTAAAGCTAAATTTTTTCTATCTATTGTTATAAAGAGCTTATCATATGGGAAAAACGCAAAAAAAAACTCATACAGTTTCAAGCGTAAAGTTTTATAAAACGTTTAAAAAAATATTTTTAAAGAAATTATCTTGAAAATAAATTGTTTAAAATCCATGAATAATTTTTTTTAAAACTACGTTGTTTTAAAAGTTGTTTTATTTTTCTAAAAAAAGATATTTCTGTGCGTTTAACTTAATGATATAACTTTATAATTATCCTAAAGAAAATGTATACCTTTTTATACCTATAATTAATTTTGTAATATGTAACATATTATAAAAACGTATTACACGAAAATTAAATATGTACATTGTACACCTAACAAAAAAAAACGATACTGTCACTTCCAATCAATCAAATGCCAAAGCCAATCCAACAAGTCATCTTACAACAACACCAAATACAATACAAATAACAATTTTCTTATTCTAATCCTAACTTCTTCAAACAAAATTATACCCACAAAAAAGAATAAAATACAACAATGGCCCCCTTTTCTACAGTAGTTTTGTCATGGTATTGTTCGATATGTTGATAGAACACCTAAATTACAAGGTATCAAGTATCCCTATTCATCTGACTTTTTTTTTGCAGTTGTGTTTTTTTTTATTCATTTTGTTCAACTGTTGGGAAATAGTCGAGGTGGTTTTCGTCTTGGGTTTCGGTTGGCTGCTCAAGTGTGACGTCATCTTTGAAATAGGTAAGCACTGCCATCTTTTGGAAGATTGGAAAACGAATTTGGATTTCTTTAATTTAATACATTAATATTTATAAAAATTAACCATTGTATAATTCGCAGAAAATAAAATATTGCTTACATGACAATCAAATAAAAATATATAATTATTTTATCAACCCAGTTTGATATTAAAATCTTCATAAAAAATATATTCAGCAGCAATTTCGATATTTATAATAGTACCTATATTTTACTTCCCCACTAGAAGCTTTTATAAAACTATGTTCGTATGACACCCACTTTCACAGTTCAAACTACAAAAACTACAAACAAGAGCAATACGCCAAAAAAAAAAGCAAATCGGAACTAGAAATAATTTAAAATCTTTAGGAAAATTAAATTCGAAGTACTTCAACTATTAAAAAAACTTCAAAATTTCATACCCTTTAAAAAAACATAAGTAGGAAAGATTAAAAAGGAATTAAATAAAAAGGTTTAATTAAAACTACTTATATTTAGTGTGTTAAATTTTAACTTTAACAACAATAATTTTACCTAGATAAGTTATTAATCATTAAAGTTCAATTATTTTATAGTATTGTTATAGATTAAAATTAACAACAATTAACAATTTCGTATCGACTTTTCAAAACTCGTCACGCCAGCCACTGTATCAACACAACACATACATTTACAAATGCCAATACACCACATCCAATACTGTAAAACCATTTTCTCCTTGCTAGTACTTTATGGACAGTGAAGATAGATTGAAGGAGCAGTTAGTTTTGGAGGCTTGTAATGACTTGATTTTGTTACACTCTCAATTAAGAGGGACTGTCAGTCCCATAGAGCTAATGCATTAGTTTTGAATCACAACTTTTTCAAAAGAATTGCATTGCCATATTATTCAACTTTCACCAGGAATGGGTTCACCAGGAACACCAACTTAAAGCAAAATTGAAAAGAAAACAACATCCGGTTGTTTTATTATTAATTGATAAAGTTTTAAAATAGTGTCGCCATCTGCAGTAATTTTTGGCATTTTAAAACTTCAAAAATATATAATTAAACAACTAGATAACATTTTCGTTTTAAATTTGTTTCATTTCGATGTTATGTTGATTCCCATTCCCGGGGGAAAAGGGCTAACATGGTAAAGCAATACGTCTGCGTCAGCTGTGATTCCAAAACTAATGCATTAGCTCTATGGGACTGACAATCCCTCTGAAGTTCAAGTGGAAGCAGAGCACCAATCGAAAGAAAAAAGGAACGAAAGCAGGAAATTTACGTCATCAGAAACAAGCCAATTAACTACACTAAAAAACACAAATATCAAAACAAAATGAACTTGCCGACCCGGTGGAGCAACGGTTAGGGAGCTAGCCTTTGGAGCCTCTGGGTTCGGGTTCGAATCCCTTTAAGGCATGGATGTTTGTGCTTGTCGAGTATATGCGTAGTACGTGCTCGTTAAATCTGTTGGGTCCGAAAGTCCTGTAAAAATTGAAGATAAATCATTTCAAGAAACCGTTTCATAATTTTAAAGTATCATTTCCAATCACATCATACAAGATATTTTACTTTCAATTACCAAATATAAAATATTAAGTAATGAAAGTAGTGCGATACTGATCGGAGATCCAAAATGGAGAGTTTGTGTTTTCTACACGTTTTGGAGGGTGCTAATTCTAAAAAAGTAGTTATTGAACACTGGTTGGTCTGTCAGTCTGAAAGTACACTATATCTTGAACTAAAAGAGCTACGGACTTCAAATTTGGTACGAGTTACTAGTACCTGACGGACGTCATAATAAAGTTTTCGGAAAAATCGCGCATGAGGAAAGGGTACACTCTTAAAACAAACGAGCGGTTTTAACTCAGTCTGAGTTAATTTCCACTCCTTTCCGTGCCGAAAAGGCACTTCCCCTATAGGAGTGGATTTCACTCTTTTTGCGGAGTGGCTAAAAGAAAACAATCTACGTCTTACACTCTTAAAACGAGCGGTTTTAACTCAGTCTGAGTTAATTTCCACTCCTTTCTGGTGCCGAAAATGCACTTCCCCTATAGGAGTGGATTTCACTCTTGTTTTAAGAGTGTAGCTGTCATAGAACTTTTAAGGTTTTAGACTCCTTGCAATTACCGTATCGGGTATGCAGTTACCTTTAAATGTATTGAATTACTGAATAGTTATTAAGTAGTCGTGTTATACATTTTTTATATTTTCTCTAAAATATTTTTTACATAAAAAAAAAACTTTCAAAGAATTTGTAAATAGGGGCTTCATTTTACCAGCTTCAACAACAACAATTCTATCTTACTGACCTCTCCGAATGAGTCACCACCGACGAGTTTTTAACGGGGGCTTCATAGTTTACGCCCCCCTAAACACGCTAGGGGGGGGGGGGGGTCTGTATTTTGGTTGAAGGAACGCAACACAAGAGCTATACGAGGGGCTATTAACACGCAAGGGGGCGTTTAGGGGGAAGGTGTAATTCGACACGCAAAGCTTGTTCCAAATTTTCGCGCTCGTTTATTTTCGCTACTGTGGGAATGAGGTAATTTTCACTTAGAAAATAAGGGACAGTATGGAAAAGAGTTATCCGGGAAAAAATATATTTAACACTCCCGGTTCTAGTTTGCTGCTATTGTTAGATGAACGACAATCAGCTGCACTGTGTATAAATAAACACTTATTTACACTTTTAAATTGAATAATTACGTGTTGCATTAAGGCGATACGGTACCCAAAAATTGGTCAAAATATCGATTTTTCAGTTTTTACTTATTATTCATAATATCTTTTTGAACATTCACTGAAAGTTTCTTAATGATATCTTCTGTTAAAAAAAGGTTATAAAATATTTTTCGGGTCATTCCTATAAGTTTGAATACGTATTTCGTCCGCTTTCTACCTGTTTTCTCTGTTTCGCGTATTTTCAATTCTTGTGTTTAATAAATCCCTAAGGCTTTATTGCTAATTAAGTTAGAGTTTTGAAATTTTTAACCTGTGTTCTTATATAAATGGTGCACAAAATTGTCCATGGAATAATGTCTACTATGTATAGTTTTTTTAATGTTGAATTTAATAATTTGTAATTTTTTGTGATTTTTGGAGATTTTCAGTATAAATGCATGTTACTTTTCAACTGTAGCTCGCATTTTAAAATCCATGCACAGTTCTTGAACAAATAGTACTAAAAACAAACTATAAAAGTTTGGTGGAGTTATTCTTAAAATTGAAAGAGGAGTAGCGTTTTAAAAAAGTTCACCATTTTGACTTTTTTTTTAAATAAATGAAAAACTAATTGTAAGTATTGCACTGTGTTACAATAAACACTCTATTACACTTTCGAAGTGAATAATTACGTTCTGCATTAAAAGATCGATTTCTCATTCTGTCGAATGGAATAAGTTCTCGATGATAATGAATTTACTATTTATATCGTAAAACCCTTTGATAGTGTTTGCTGGATCTTTTTTGGAGCATTGTTCCAGGAGATCTGTAACAATTTTGGCGTTTGGGGGGGAATATGGATGGTAAGACGGGCTCCTGTAAAATGTCATAGGTGTTGTGTTCAAGCCTCCCCCTTCATACCTTGACCTTCTAGACGAGGAAAAATATTAGGGATTATTAATTTTAAGAGATTGCAAAGCTGCCGTGCAAGCTATCAAAAAGAGACAGTCGAAGATGATAGCGGCTATACATGACGGAATGTTTCAACTTTCAAATTTGAACAAGAAATGCATTTTGCAGTGGATTCCAGCACACGTGTTGGTATCGACGGAAACGAGTCTGCTGATATTCTGGCAAAAGAAGCAAGAAAACTCAACATTGACGTTCTTCCCCAAACAACTTTTAATGACGTCAACTAAGTGGCCAAAGCAAAATTTAACAGCAGAAGTGTTAAAATTAAACACCAAATCTGCGAATTAAACACCAATAGGGTAACTGCGACCACTCTAAAGGGATGGAAATCCAAAGAGATGGAACTAGGAAATACTCCAGCTGCAGAAACTGCCCCGCCTCGGAACTGGATCCAAAACATTTTTTCTCTTGTCCAGCCATCCTGGCAAAATTGCAGCAAATCACCAACTTGCCCTACGAAGACCTTTATGAGGACCACTGTCTGCAGATCGCCGAAGCAGTCTGTGAGACCTTTGGTCCCATATAATATTTATCCATGGACAATACATCATCATCATCGTAAAACGCTGAGATACTTGTGAATATTTGAACCACCTGTGATAAGTTTTGTTTAGATGATTGAGAGTGTTGAGACGTTAGACTATTGGCATTCGTCCATTATTTTTAAGTTCTGTTTAAGTAGCTGAATAAACTTGAATGAACTATTATATAATATAATGGGCATATTTCACGTACTGAGTGGCAACTGTTCGAGTGGTTATTGTTTTCATTTTTGGTTCTTCTGGAATTACATGTGCTTTGGTAATGATTCAAATTAATTATTTCAGCCTAATATAAAACAAGTAGGTTTGTAACAGAATCTGTCACTTAACCCGCTTCCACACAACAGTTGTGTTGAACAGGTAAAAAGGCGACAAACACGGCATTAATATTCTATATTAAACATTTATATGCTAAATTTGGCTAGTTTCATTTATTTTATTTCGAAAATTCAATAATTATTTCTTATCGTTTGCAAAAATTAATTTATATTTCAAAGAATAAATATGTAATATTCCTCACTTTTAAATAGAATTAAAACATTTTATATCAATGTACAAAGAATCTCGTAGTGAAATATATTTGACGTCATTTCAAACTGAACAATGTCGCAAAAGTAAATTTATTTTAATTTACTGTCTAAAAGAATTAAAGTTTCTCGAGTGATTGTTGCGAATGGCAAATGGTGATTAAATTCTAATAAAAATGGTTTCCTATGCTTTTTAAATAAGCATTCAATTTTGCAGTTTTTTAAATAATTGATGTACTTCGTATTCGAATTCTTTTCTGACATTTTCAATGTATTCTAATTTCGATGCGCTGAATTTTCGACGTATTACACTTGTCCGTAGCATTTGTAGTTTGGGCTATGAAAGTGGGTGACGGACAGACAGACGGACTGAACGTTTATAATACGTTCCACTTTTTACGCTATAAACGTAGTGTGGAAGCTAAAAATTGGAATTGCTAAATAATTTTGGACAGTGTATGTATTCATAGCGATTTATTTTGATTTTATTTTTTATTATTGTTTTATGTTGTGTAATTTATTGTACTGTAATGTGTACAATAGTTTTACCTAAATACGTAAAAAATAAGAAATATAAATTATCCGGTACATATAAAATATCAAAAATATTCGTGGTTTTCACCGCGCATGACAACTTAGTTTTGAGTTGTCTTTAATAACATAACTCTTTTTAGATAAAGTTCTTACGATTTCTATGTATAATGGAAGAAAAATAGAAGAATTCTTAGAACTTTTTCCATATACTTTAAAACCTAAAATAATTATTTTTTTATTCAAACAATAAGCCAAACCCCATCCACAATAACTCTTCCCAACTCCCAAATTAAAATTACAACTCTCCAAAAATCTGACACACAAATTACTATGTCCCTCCTATGAGGAAAAGACAATAGTTATTAGCGCAGACGATTTTAGCTGTTTTTTGTTTGGCGAGTGGGGGGCAAGGCCGGGTGTATCGTTTGCAGACAGGTGGGAGTCGCATACCTTGACCTCGATGGGTGTGGGAGTGTAGACGACTTTTCACAATATCGTTTGGTTTGAAATATTTAGTTAGGGTTAATGCCACCGATTCCCGGTTATTTAAGGGTTGATTTAGACATATTATTTCACGAAATATGAAAAAATTATTTAATGTTTTATATAACACTAGCTTTATAAACCCGGCGTTGCACGGTTTACCCTTAATAACGGTGATTTGTTTTAGTACTAGTGCTAGTAATACAAATAAATGCATACTTTATTTTTCTTATTCATACATATTTTTTTTCTAATATTCTATTGCTATTTTCTATTTCGCAAAGGCAAATGATAAAGTCGCCAAAGTATTTAACCGCCGACACAAGAAATATTTCCAATAGTATTCCAACTAATTATGTGGTCCTTTAACTGTTTGTACTGTGTTTTTTCGCCAAAATTTTCCGCTTGTTGCAAAAGATTTTGTTTAGCGAGATTTGCGCCTGCAAAATGGAACACTACCCCTTTTATATATTACTAATAATAAGTTTATGCTTTATTATTTTTAAGTCATAACAAAGTTAAGTTTGGTTGTATAACTTCACATTAGAGCTACAAATTGACTATTGGCGAAAGGCTAATATTTAGTAAATGTAGAAGGCTATCAAATGAAGGAATGGTATTTACTTGCATATGGAACAAGGTCCGATTATAACGTGCATGGAAATCTTAATGTACTATATAATAACCTAAGTGTATGTTATATCTTGTGGAGATAAAATCTGCGTGGCACTCAAATACATGACATCTCAGTCAGGTAATAACTGAAACGAAAAAACTTATAACTCACAACCAAAACAATTCTTTCCCAAAACTCAAAAATTCGACAGCAAACCATATTTATTACCAAACGATATCTCATATATAAAAAAAGAACAACCCATTTTCAACAATGACAGAATAAAATGAAAAATGACCTTTCCGTTGACAAACTTCTCTGATATGACACGAAAAAAAAAACAATAAACACAGAACTCTGCAGAAAAGTTAATTGAAATGGGACACAGTTTCGAATGGGTGTCGACTTGAAGGTTAGAAAAATATCGAGATGGTTGGCGAGTAAAATAGTCGCCAAATTAATTTGATACGCCAAGTTATAGACAAATAATATTGGCTTGTAAACTAATTTGTACGGAAGATTTATGGGAATTTTTCGTTTTAGTGGGTAGGAGGGATAAAGTCTCAAAAAATATACAAACATCGCCAAACGGAATATTTCCAATGATAACCTTTAAACTGTGTATACTGTGTCTTCTCGTCAAACAATTCCGTTGGGCGCCAAAGATTATGTTTTGTGAGATTTGAGACGGCAAAATGGAAAAATACCCAAGTTTCCATAATTTATCGTTATACTAAAGACTTAAATTTTTATTTGTTAATTTTAATTTGTTTTGCACAAAAACAGCACCAAACAGTTAGCCAAACCCTTGTTTGGGCCTATTTCAAAGCTATCAATGGCTTCACTTGGCAAACCTGTTTTTGCATAAGTTTTTAACCAGGCAACATCTGCATTTAAACTCTATCCTCCAAAGGATGTCTTCGCTTTTAGAGAACAAAAATAATTGTTTTTCCTAAATAAGAAAATCAATTTTTTGGGGATTAAGAATGTATTGTTTTTGATAATGATTAGAATGATTTATACATAGTTGTCATGGAGATTTACGTAGAATTTTTCAGTAGCAATGCACTTCAATCTGTTTTGACTACTCAATGCAATTAAAAATCATTCGGAAAGAATAATTCTAAACACGGTGTTATTTAGTGCAAAATAATAAGTATTGCAGTGCGATTGGTCTCAGCCTATTATTATATTATAGACTTCTTTAAATTTAAAACAAGTATGTTTGTAACAGAATCTGTCACTTAACCCGCTTCCACACAACAGTTGTGTATAACTGGTAAAAAGGCGCCAAACACAGCTTTAATTCTATATTATACATTTACATGCTAAATTTGGCTGGTTTCATTTATTTTATTTCGAAAATTCAATAATTATTACTTATCGTTTGCAAAAATTAATTTATATTTCAAAGAATAAATATGTAATATTCCTCGCTTTTATATAGAATGAAAATATTTCATATCAACATACAAAGAATCTCGCAGTGAAATATATTTGACGTCATTTCAAACGGATCGATGTCGCAAAAATAAATTTATTTTAATTTATTGTCTAAAAGAATTAAAGTTTCTCGAGCGATTGTTGCGAATAACAATCGGGCTTAAATTCTAATAAAAACGGCTTTCTATGCTTTTTAAATGAGCATTACATTTTGCAGTTTTTTAAATAATTGAAGTACTTCGAATTCTTTTCTGAAATTTTCAATGTATTCTAATTTCGATGCGCTGAATTTTTTGACGTATCACACTTGTCCGTAGCATTTGTAGTTTGGGCTATTGAAGTGGGTGACGGTAAGACAGACAGACGGACTGAACGATTATAATACCTTCCACTTTTTACGTTATGAACGTAGTGTGAAAGCTAAAAATAAAAGGTGAAAGCTAAAAATAAAGGTTGTACAGCTTTAAATGGACCCAAATTACTTTTAATTTAATTTATGGACTTTAATGTACTAAAGGTGATTTTGTTTTTAAACAATAAATTGTCAGCTGTGCAACGCTTTGTATGTTACAAAGCAAAATTTTCTTTTATTGTACAAAGAACATATTTAAATAATTGAAATCTTTGAAAAAATATTTAATAAATTTTGACATCAAAGAACATTTTTTTCTGGAAAGATGAAAAGTTGAACTTGTTAATTTCCTCTAACGCAGCAGAGCAGTTCAAAACTAATGCATTAGGTTTATGTATTGGACTGACTGCTCCTCTTTAAAATGTTTAAAGTTGATAGCTTTACCAGAAAGCGCAATTCTAAACATTGTTATTTTTCTAAAATTGCGAATTTAAAAAAAAGTGTTAATTATAAGATAATAGAAAAATTGTTAAAAACGTGGCACTGTTCCAGGTAAAGTTCTTAAAAGTACATAGTTGTTTTTGTTCTTACCAATTTGTTTGTTTCAGGTGACGTAATTCCTTCCAGCTTGCGTTCCTTTTTTAGTTCCCAAGCGTCATTGATTCACAAATCGAAGCTCGAGAAAGAATTTTTATTCAACATTTCTGTTGCCATAAAAGCCCTTAAACGGGCTGTTTAGGTCATAGTTTTCAGTTGAAAATCTGCATAAGAAAGAAATACCTCAAATAAATCAATGGAGTGTAAGTTTTTATATTCACACAAAATGTTATAGTATTCACACAAAATGTTATAGTATTCACACAAAATGTTATAGTATTCACACAAAATGTTATATTAATTTTTTATTCTGCAAAACTAAAACTTACAATTAATTAAAAATCGTTCTAATCACAAACTTTGAAACAATATTAACACAAACAAAACTCAATATAAATGCAGTTAAATTAAAACAACTAATCCCCGGTCCAATCAGAATCACCCAAACGATTTGGGGTTTTTTTAACTCTGAATTATTAAATCAAACCTCCTTCACTCGCAACTAATCTAATTTCCCCAAACTTAATTCACTCCAAAATCTCCTTTTCATCACTAAGCCTAAAGTTTTAAAATGTTTTTTTTATGTATTTAAATTGGCAACGACTAATTGTAGAACTATCGAACGTTCTAGAAGGTTCTCTTAATTAGGTTTATCTCATTAAAGCTTCCCTCTCGGCGATTATTGTTTGATAGGCCACTGAATTGATTTATTCATTTCAGAAACGCGCTTTAGAACTTTAATTTACCATTATACTTGAAGGGTTTCTGAAATAAATTATTCCATCACTAAACTGATTCTTGTTTTTTAGAAACACTACTTCGGATTTTGATTTAAAATGGTACTTAAAGGGTTTCTGAAATAAAACAAGAAGTTTTAAACAAGGGCCTCTGCTTAATCATTATCAATTAGAAAGGCAAAAACTTCGAATTTGGAAATCTTAACAGAGTTTATGGTGATTTAAGATAACAAATGGATGTTAATTTGAAAGTGTTTAAGGAATGTCACAGTTTTGTTCATTCTAATTTATTTTAGAAGAAAATCTTATTCTTGGGGATTTTACGCCAAGCTTTTAATTTTGTGCCGAAAGGTGCTTTTACTGATTAAATGGTAACCATGTGATTGTGCTCCTGATTAAAGTTGCGATTTCGTAACTCGCTAAATAAAAGGTTTTTCTAGAAAATAACAAGTAGGTTTGTAACAGAATCTGTCACTTAACTCGCTTCCACACAAAATTTGTGTTTAACAGGTAAAAAGGCGCCAAACACAGCATTAATTCTATATTAAACATTTACATTCTAAATTTGGCTAGTTTTATTTATTTTATTTCGAAAATTCAATAATTATTACTTATCGTTTGAAAAAATTAATTTATATTTCAACGAATAAATATGTAATATTCCTCGCTTTTAAATAGAATGAAAATATTTTATATCAACATGCAAAGAATCTCGTAGTGAAATATATTTCACGTCATTTCAAACTGATCGATGTCGCAAAAATAAATTTATTTTAATTTATTGTCTAAAGAATTAAAGTTTCTCGAGCGATTGTTGCGAATGGCAATGGTGATTTAATTCTTATAAAAACGGCTTCCTATGCTTTTTAAATGAGCATTAAATTTTGCAGGGTTTTTTTTAAATAATTGAAGTACTTTGAAAATTTCCGAACAGAATTCGAACTCGCTGTATTCAAATTTCGATGAGTCACAAAAAAATTACAAATTATTGAATTCAACATTTTTTAAAAAACAACTATATATTGTAGACCTTATTCCATGCACACTTTTTTCCCCATGTATATAAGAACACAGGTTTAAAATGACAAAATTCCAACTTAGTTAGCCAAAAAGCCTTAGGGATTTATTAAACACAAGAATTGAAAAAAACGCTAAACAGAGAAAACAGGTGGAAACCAGACGAAATACGTATTCAAGCTTATAGGAATGACTCCAGAAAATATTTAATAACTTTTTTCTACAAAAGATGTGACAGCACGGTGATATTGTGACGTTGGACATCCGGGCAATTGTTGGCCTATTTAAGCAATGTGCACTGTAAATATTTTGGAGTTATTGTTTTGATTGTTATGTTTTATTAAAGTTTGTTGTTACGAAATGACCCGAATGTTGACCCGATCCCAACACCACTAGCTCCCAAAACTGGTGTCCCAGACGTTAGGATATGACGGCTTCAGTCATTTTCGTTAATTTTAACTTTTATTTAAAATTCTAAATTTATAATTAGTTTATTTTATTTAACGGTTAACCACTTAATGGTTGGTAAGTGTAACTTCTCTTTGGTATGCTGCTTTGTGTACTTTCAAATAGTGTATTTTACTTGTATTTTGTATTAGTGCTTTTGTAGTTTTTAAAAAATGTCAACCAGTAAATATGTTACCGAACCTTCGGAGACTGTCGAAGCTAGTGATATTCATAAAATTTCTGCTCGTTTGCCTTCTTTTTGGCCGGAATCTCCTGAACTTTACTTTGCCAGCATTGAGGCAAGTTACAAATTAAGCGGAATTGTTTATGAGACTACAAAGTTTCTATCCCTGGTAGCCGCTCTGGAAAAACAAACTATGCTGGTCGTAGCGGATTTGATCCGTTCACCGGATCCGGAAACACCGTACACGGTTGTTAAAGATAAGTTGATTAAGGAGTATACTGTCTCTGAGGTTCGGCGCATTCAAACTGTACTCAAAGACTTGTGTTTAGAAGACCTTAAACCTTCTGCCTTTTTGCGTAGAATGCGTGAGCAAACCGGTGCAGGTTTTTCGGAAAGTGGCTTGAAATCTATTTGGCTATCGCATATGCCCATCTCTGTCCAGTCTATTTTAAGTACACTGGACGATAAGGATTTAGCTGGCTTGGCTACAGTTGCCGATAAAATTTTTGATGTAACCAACTTCAATTACAAAGGTTCAATCTCAGCCCCTCAAGGTTAAGCACGATACCGTGCATCATATTCAGACTGTAGGGCCTCCCGTTTGCTCAAAAGCTAGAAGGTTGCATCCAGCTAAATTTAAAGCAGCTAAAGATGAGTTTGCCTTTATGCTCGAGCACGGGATCTGTAGACCTTCTAAAAGTCCTTGGGCCAGCCCTTTACACATGGTCCCTAAAAACAACTCTGACTGGAGACCTACGGTTGACTACCGCATTTTGAACTCTAAAACTCGTCCTGATAAGTATCCATTGCCTAATCTTCAGGATTTTACTCAGGGTTTGGCAGGCAATAAAATCTTCAGTAAAATTGACTTAGTCCGTGCATTTAACCAAATCCCTGTCTTCGAGCCTGACATCGAGAAAACTGCAGTTATTACACCTTTTGGGCTTTTTGAGTTTGTATTTATGCCTTATGGATTATGTAATGCTCCGCAGACTTTTCAAAGGTTTATCAATGAGGTCCTTTTTGGCCTTGATTTTTGTTTTGCTTACCTCGACGATGTTCTCATTGCAAGCAGGGACGAGGTTGAACATGTTAAGCATTTAAGAATAATTTTTGAAAGATTACTTAAATTTGGTCTTACAATTAATGTCGATAAGTGTACTTTTGGAGTAAGTGAAGTGTCCTTTCTTGGCCACTTGGCGGATGATTTTGGATGTAATTTGATTTTGTAGCTCCCAAAAAGATACCATTATGAAATTTTCAGTAAATGATCAGAAAATTATTCTAAATAATAAGTAAAAACTGAAATCTCGATATTTTGACCAATTTTTGGGTACCGTATCCCCTTAAAGAGGTATTTGTTAAAATATAAATTGTTATTCCTACTTCATTGGATATTTCTTTGCATATCCATTAACGCAATTTTCCTTTCCCAATGAATCTCAAGCCGCTAATCGCAAAATTCAAAAATCGCTGTCCTCACAAAAAAATCGATATATTAGCACTTTAACCCTAATTGATAAAAAAAAATACTTCGAAAAGAAAGATTTGCCAAATGACAACTGGAGAGGCTACGCTTAAGGGGACGTCACAGCTAAGGGATGCGCGATCTTTCACGAGAACGAATTCACGTGATATTAATATGAAATATTCCAATTTCAACAATACTGTTTGATAATTTTAAGTTTTATTTAAAATCTTCATTTGGCATTAATTGCTTGGTAAAATTTACTCTTCTGGATTCTAAAAAAAGTTCCGAATTTGATAGTCCTATGGAGATCTAGATCTTTAATTTTGTAGTTTAAAATGAAAAATAAATAAATATTCAGGAATATTTATGTACAAATGTGAAGTTTGTATTTCACATGTAAAAAAAAAGTCGGGATTTATTCCGATATACAAACATCCAAATAAATATATATATAATTCTAACATCAGAAGTGCTTATAATATCCTGATGGAGAGGGTGCTGACCAGAGAATAGGAGAATCGATTAGCATAATAAAAGTTTACGTAAATATACAAATGACCCTTATCAAGGGTACACCCTTACAACGGCGATTTTATTAAGTTAGTAAACATATAAAACACATACCACAAAACCTTAATTACAAATGACCCTTCACCTCAAGGGCGGCCCTTTAAAAAAATGTCAATCAAGGTAGGTACTCCCCCGGGTTCGATCCATCAGCGGTTAACAGGGAGTGTCGGCCAATCAGGTCCGCCCCTGTGGTCTATTAATCTTAAGCCCCATTTGGGAGGCATAGGGCGCCACCACTCCGATGACGGAATGTTATTAGTTAATTACGGGTTACAAGAGGGGGGTTGTTAAAGAGTGTTAAAAGTAAATTTGGGGTTGGTAATGTGGTCGAGAGGTTGCCTTAACGTCGTACTAGATTACGCTTGGCCTGTTGACTGGGCGACTGAATGGTTTAGGTTTAGTTTGAATTATCGTCGCACTAGAGCTACACGAGGGCTATTGGCGACGGGCGTCGTATTTTAGAACCACAGTCAAGTGACGAGCCGACACCTGAGTTGGCACCCAACGCAACCGTTAAGGGCGACATCGTACGCAGCATTAGGACTTAGAAGGATATTTAACTTGCACTCCCTTACACGGGGTATTATTCGTCGGACATTTTTGGCTGCACGGGCCGTTTATAAGGTCGGCAGTTATTTTGGCGATGCCCGGACCCAAACCTGGGATCTTTCGCATGCTAGGCAAATGCCTAACCGACTGGGCTCCCCAGCCCTCGGACGACTGAATGGTCAGAGAGCTAGCCAGGCAGTCAGAGAATCCCGGACTCAAATACAAGCATATGGCCATGTATCTTTAAGCAGTGTGTTTGTCTGTATTTGTCCCGAGTTCACTGCGGCATATGTGTCAAATCTGAAGAGTCGAAAGTTCCAAAGAAGCGCACGATGGTGCCACTAGGTTTGCTGTGGGTGGCCATTCAGTGTCAACATCGTCACTTGACAAGGGTTCTTAATTATTATGATCGTAATTGACTGCGATAAAGTTCAATGAAGGCTAGAAATAGACAGCCGCAAAACATACAACCTTTGGTAAGATGCCCATTGGTAAGATGCTTAAAATTGCAGAAGAATAGGTTAAAAACAACGGTAACATACCAGGAACTTGTAAAACTTATACGGCTGATAGGCAGCATTGCACTTTGTGTTTAAAGAAGCTCTGATTTTAAAGGGTTTATAAGTATTGCGTGCTCAAGTTCTTAAGGGCAGGTGAACAAAACAAGATGTTCTAAAAGGGGTTCCCCTTCTTCGTCACTTAACCCTTTAACGACGATATTGGGAATATCATTAACATCTTTATTTTTGAATAAAAACCTTAATTTTAAGCTTTTTAAATTCGATTTTCGCCTAACTGAATTTGTCTTACATAAGTTGTTTATGACTATGGTCTTCTTTCGACCTATATTTTGTTTATGTAGATAAACTGAAGCAAAAATATCATGTTCACGTGGCAAATTTTCTTCCTAATTGCCGATAATGGGTAAAAGACGAACCTCTTTCACCCATTCGCAACTGGGAATAAAGCTCATATACAGTCCCTGGACAAATTATTAGACGCACTGTATTTATTTTAGTAATGATGAAAACATACCAAAGTATGCCATATCATTAAAAAAGATGTCGATATATGTATTACGTATACACTCTTAAAACAAAAGAGTGAAATCCACTCCTATAGGGAGAGTGCATTTTCGGCACAGGAAAGGAGTGGAAATTAACTCAGACTGAGTTAAAACCGCTCGTTTTAAGAGCGTAGGACGTAGATAGTTTTCTTTAATTTATTTTACCCACTCCGCAAAAAGAGTGAAATCCACTCCTATAGGGGAAGTGCATTTTTGGCACGGAAAGGAGTGGAAATTAACTCAGAATGAGTTAAAACCGCTCGTTTGTTTTAAGAGTGTAGCGTATAGTATTTTCTATTCAATAGCTTAAGTTGAGGAACACAAATGTCCTTCTAAAGGTATTTTGTTCATCATTGATTGATGCATGAAATCTTGCAGTGCGTCTAATAATTTGTCCAGGGACTGTAGTTGAAAGTCGTATTACATTGTAGGATAGATAAATCGAAAAACTTTTACAATGATTAATAATGTTTCAAGCATCCAGGGCCAAATTTCTAAATAGGCTAAGTAGGCTGTAGCCTAGAGCGGCGAAATTTTAGGGGCGGCAAATTTTAGGACAAATTAAAGCGGCATTCGGCATAAAAAAATATTATAAAGATACGAATATTTTTAAGAAAGAAAAAAAATAATTTCCATTAATGCGTTAACCGTAAACGTATATATAGTACTAATATTTAGCAGCAAACATGGCCGCTGGGAGGGCAATTGCACTCTCTCCCCCAGATTTGGAAGTTGTAAGAAAAATAGTAGAGCGGTTTAAAAAATTATTTCGCTTTCGATTTAGAGTGTAAAGGTACATAGATGATTCTAATATGTAAAAAGAAAAAAAGTCAAGAAAACTATATCTGGCGAAAAATCGATCGTAGCCTACAAGCGGCAAATCTTTAAATCCGGCCCTGCAAACATCAAGTTATCCATTATAGAATAAAGAATTTGCAATCCTATCCGAACAACGGAGCGAGAGATATAATCTACTCAATAGTAATTAGACCCTAAACTACGTCTCCCATTTCGAGATTGTGCCTCATTTTAAAATCTATCTAGTCATCTATATTGTCCATCTTTCAGTGGCCGCCATCTTGAATATCGGAGAAAGAAATTAGATAAGGATGAAAGTGTGTTTCCTAATAACCCTCTAATTCTTTCTTTGAGATGTGATTTTCGAACAATTAGGGCCTAAGTGGGTAGTGGTATTGATTTTCTCTTAAATTGCAGTAAGATTACGAAGTATGGAATTAACGGCTTGAAGTCGTTAGAAGATATACTGCGTCTTAATGGATAACAGTAATTGTCGGAGGAATCGTTGTTGATTAAATATCTTTAAAAACGATTTTGTAATATTACCGTTGGACTTGTCTTAATTCTTTATTTCGGTGTTATAAGGCAGATTATACATCGTAAAAAAACAGTTGCTTATTTGGAAGAAAATAAGCAATTCATAGCTAAAAAAATATATCCTGATAAAATGAAAACAGGGCGTGTTCTATGGGTTTAAAAATTAATGAAAGCAAGACTAAACAAGTAGGTTTTTAACAGAATCTGTCACTTAACCCGCTTCCACACAACATTTGTATTTAACAGGTAAAAAGGCGACAAACACAGCATTGATATTCTATATTAAACATTTACATGCTAAATCTGGCCAGTTTCATTTATTTTATTTCAAAAATTCAATAATTATTACTTATCGTTTGCAAAAATTAATTTATATTTTAAAGAATAAATATGTAATATTCCTCGCTTTTAAATAGAATTAAAACATTTCATATGAACGTACAAAAAATCTCGTAGTGAAATATATTTGACGTCATTTCAAACGGATCGATGTCGCAAAAATAAATTTATTTTAATTTATTGTCTAAAAGAATTAAAGTTTCTCGAGTGATTGTTGCGAATGGCAATGGTGATTAAATTCTAATAAAAATGGCTTCCTATGCTTTTTAAATGAGCAATTAATTTTGCAGTTTTTTAAATAATTGAAGTACTTCGAATTCGAATTCTTTTCTGAAATCTTCAATGTATTCTAATTTCAATGCGCTGAATTTTTGACGTATAATACTTGTCCGTAGCAATTGTAGTTTGGGCTATGAAAGTAAGTGATGGACAGACAGATGGACTGAACGATTATAATACCTTCCACTTTTTACGTTATAAACGTAGTGTGGAAGCTAATATATGATAATTTCACCCGATCAAAAGAAAACCTAAAAGTATTGCCATTGAGAGTAAAACCTTTGAAGGTGTGTCGCACTTTAAATATCTGAGGACTGTTATTAGGAAAGACAACAGTCTTTATAAGGATATAAGAGAGAGAGAGAGAGTGCAGGCTGGTAATCGTGCCATCTATGCCAATAAAAAATATTCCAAAATAGATTGATTCATGAAATATAAAACTCCATATTTATAAAACACTTATAAGACCAATTGTAACTTATGCATGAAAAAATTTTGGGAGTGAATTTCATTTTACCATGTTTTTCATATTTTCATTTAATTAAACAAAAATTATTTAATTCTTCAAAAGACATGATTCTTCCATCTAACGATAAATAAGTGCGAGCTCAACTTAGTGAGAAAAAAAAATCGGAGGCTGATGATACCAAATAGAATCATTGGGGGTGTAAGGGTTTAAACCACGCGTTCCCCTAATTGTTTTGAGCAGAGTAGATAGCGAATAAAAAATAATTAAACAATATTGTAAAATGATTACCTTGAAATTCAATTTCTTTAAGATCCTTCGTTTAAAAATTCGTTAAAATTACTACGAAGTTTAGGCTTAAGATTCAACTCGATTGAAGAGTCTGACATATGCACATGCGCATGCGCGGGAGGAACAGCAAACGATTTGTTAATAATTAACAGAATAATAATGTCTTTGATCGAAACAAATTCCTTCTGAAAATGAGAAAAAAAAACTTGCAGAAAGACTAGTTTTTCTAACAGTGTGTCAACGAGGTTGTTTCAGATTGCGTTACTCTTCTTCTTTCATTTTTTTCTTACTGTGATTTCCTTGGTTGTTTCGATTTCACTTTCAAAATGATCGTTTTTATAGTCGGATGGTCTTTTATTTTAGAGTTCTCTACGTGCAATTTGTTTTTATTCCTACCATTTATTAAACTTTATAAGTTTAATTCGATTAAATTTCAGTTATGCAAAGCTCTACCAAAACGTAAAGTTGTTCAACAACTTCGGTTTAGATGATGTTCCGTCAATAGGGTACTTGACTAGAAAAAAATTTATTGGCTTGAAATATTCTTATGCCAAAAATATTAAGACCCGTATATTTTCTTTTTTTCAAATACCCCATAAAAATGGGGGGAAATGAATTTTAAAATTAGGAAGAAAAATCATCTCCCGAAAACGCTTTGTGGCTGTCTCGTGGTATCTATGATGTCACTAGTGACTATAAACAAACTTTGTAACACCATTTTGGAATCTACTTTAAGCAAATTTGAACTATCCGCTTCTGTAAAACCTCCACCCATTATCTATATAATTCTTATTTTAATAGTAAGTTAGATTAAAACCAGTTTAATTACAAACAAAAAAACATCACACTCCGGTTTGTTTTTACATACTAGTGACGTCAGCCAAATCGAAGTGTTTGTGATCACGTCACGTACCAATGAAAAAAAAAGCCATTCGAAAATGATTTTTATTAATTGTTTAACGATTTATTTTGCAAAAAAATATATATACGTTTGTTATATTTGGGTTCAAACTATAACTTAATTATTATTGGAAGGTATTTTAGCGATACTGTCAAGTACACTCTTAAAACAAACGAGCGGTTTTAACTGAGTCTGAGTTAATTTCCACTCCTTTCCGTGCCGAAAATGCACTTCTCCTATAGGAGTGAATTTCACTCTTTTTCGGAGTGGGTAAAAGAAATAAAAGAAAACAATCTGCGTCCTACACTCTTGAAACGAGCGGTTTTAACTCAGTCTGAGTTAATTTCCACTCATTTCCGGTGCCGAAAATGCACTTCTCCTATAGGAGTGAATTTCACTCTTTTGTTTTAAGAGTGTACCCTATTGACCGAAATTCAGGGGCACCAATTTAATGTGATTCATGAAACGCGAAAAGCTTTAGTTCTATTGAAAGAGAAGTTCGTATTCAACATTCATTTCAGTAAGTTAAGGATATATATTGTATCTTTAAAAACAAATGCAATGGGAATATTTCTTGTGGTGTCACGCTCTTCATACTACTATTTCAGTGGTTGTTTTGTTTTCTTTCCCTACTACTTGAAACAAGCTCATTGTTTTTATAACGTCACGCGCTCCGAACTGCGATTTCATTAGTTGTTTTGTTTTCTTTCCCTACTACTTGAAACAAGCTCATTGGTTTTTATAACGTCACGCGCTCCGAACTGCAATTTCCATGGTTGTTTTGTTTTCTTTGACAAAGTGTTGAAACAAGCGCATTCACCATATTATATTTTTAAAAACAAATGTAATTCACCAAAAATGAAAATACCGCTGGAACTGTTGTCGTTAACTTTTGTGAAGCATGCCCACTAAGTAATCAGTTAAAACGAACATGAATCTCAGTATTTTATTCTGAAGTAAAACATTTTGTAAGTGAATGGATGAAAAATTTCATCATTTCAAACCCGATTTTAAATCCCGCTATACATGTATCAAAAAGGACAACTCTATATCCGATAGAATATGATACAGGGAAATTCGGGAAAGAAAAAAATCGTCTTCACCCATCGAAAAAGCCATCAATTTTAAAATCAAGGAAAAAGATGTCTCGTTCGTATGTTGGCTTCCTCTAAAAAATGACCAAGTTCGAAAATCTGTAACTGACATTGTATTTTTCAGATTTTTTTATATATTTTTTCTCTGCAAAAACTTCAAAACATTTCACTCTATAATAAAAATATTTTTTTTATATATTTCACCATTCTTCACCCCTTGGAATATATATATTTTTTGCGTGGCGTCCTTTTCAATTTTCGCTGAGATATCATTCTAAAAAAGTCCGCCATTTTTTTTTCTTTGTGTCGTCAGCTAAGCCTACTTCTTGTCGCCCATATATTCCCTTTTTTTTTAGCAGCAGACGATATGCGAGACGCCATATTGGGTTGTGGCTAATGACCCATAATGCATCGGGAGGGGTTGGTGGTCAAGAGGCATTGTCGTCCGTCTTTGAAATATTAGGAAGGCCGGGGTGGCAACAATTGTGGAGATATTTCGGTCGGATACGTCGCTGTGACGTCATGCGTAAATGTGTCCGGTTTAAGCAAATGATGACATCACAATCAGTCAAATATTGGAGATGTACATAGGAATCCTTAATGTAGAATGAATGCGATAACAAATTTGAGTGGATATAAATGTGGTGTTTATTTTCGAAATATTGATACGATTTTACATTTTATGAACTAGTATATTTTGTTTGGAAATTCTAACAAATTTTATGGGAATGTTTCAGCTGACGTAACGCTCTTGTTTTCATTTTTCTCCTTACTGCTATTTCAATGATTTTGCTTCGGTTTCACTATCAAATGGCTATCGGCTCTTTTCTATGCAAGCTGTCTTTAACAAATGTTTTGAACAACCAACAGCACAGCAAGAAGTTGGCATTAAAAAAAATTTAATAAGTAAAACATTCTTAGAAAACTCATTTTCTAATACCAACACAAAAGTAATTCCAGTCAACAAATGAAAACAAAGAGATGGAGCTGTTGTCATCCACGAAGTGAAACAACCCTATTCTATTATCGGATATTTTTGTGTTGCTATAGCGGGTGAGTTACGAAAAATTAGGTTGTTTTACGGACGTAGAACTTTCCTGCTTTCAATCATGGCTTTCATCGGCGATTTTGGTCATTTGTAGTAAAGTTTGTAGTAATTCATGTAACGATAATTTCCACCCACTACATTATTTACCAATCGAGAACTTATTTTTATTCCTTGGAACTGTTGCTATTCAAGTAGTGAAACATATCAGGAGGAGGGGGAGATACTGACAATATCACTACAGATGGTTAATAAACTGAAGAGACAGGGTTCGAACCACGGACCTTGGACCTTACCACAGTCTATTACTCTTAATACGGGGTTAAAAACAGAATGAAAACTGTTTTAAACATTAAACAGCCTATTTTTAACATTAAAACTTATTAAAGAAAAGAACAATATTTTTCTGTAAAATTAACAGCTTACTTTATAATGTAAGCAAATAACTGCTAAAAGGTGCGTTACATGGTCAAATTCTAACTAAAAAAACTTTTAACTTTAAACAGCCTATTTATACAGTAAAAAATGTCGAAAGAAAACACTTTCTCTGTACACTCTTAAAACAAAAGAGTGAAATTCACTCCTATAGGAGAAGTGCATTTTCGGCACCGGAAAGGAGTGGAAATTAACTCAGACTGAGTTAAAACCGCTCGTTTTAAGAGTGTAGGACGTAGATTGTTTTTTTTTACCCACTCCGAAAAAGAGTAAAATTCACTCCTATAGGAGAAGTGCATTTTCGGCACGGAAAGGAGTGGAAATTAACTCAGACTGAGTTAAAACCCCTCGTTTGTTTTAAGAGTGTAACTATACAGTTTTTCTGTGTAAAATTAACTCATTTTTTAACAGTGAAGGCAAAGTAACAGTCAAAGCCTCGGTAATTAACAAAAAAAAGGAACAGGAACATTTGAAATGTAATTAATAACATGTCGGTCACACCGTCCCTCGCACCGAATACACAATTAGCGAGTGGTAACTCATGCTACACGACCGCAAATTTGCGGGCTAACACTACGAGAGGGGGATGGAGGTGATGGATAGCCCCCCCCCCCCTCCCATCACTTCTCAGTCCCCTTATGATTGATGCCATAGCTGCTAGCAGGAAAACGCCAAAGACCCGACTGAAATAAATCGGGCATGTAGCATTAAAATGGAGTATTTGGGTGCGATTGCTGTGTTTCTAAAATGGTAGGCAGTTTTTGGAGAAACGGCAATGTTCTATTTATTCATAAAATTTTTAATTTAATTTATTCTGCAAAATTATGATCCGCGGTAAAAAAAAAATAATTTTACAACTGCAGTGCGACGAAATGTTTTTTACTACTTTTGGTATTCTGTTGAACTATTTAAATATTGTTAAACTATTTATTAAAATATTGTTTAAACTACTACATTTATATTTTCACTTAGATATAATTTTATATAAAAAAAAATTGTAGTGGTCCGCGCACACGCAAACTTAAATAACATCCACGCTAGATGGCGCTGATTTACTAAGCGTTTCTACCAGTCATCTATAATTATAACAAATATTGAAGTATATAATCCGAAGCAACTCGCTGTTCACTTTGAAGTACCTTCTGGTGGATAATGGTTGTTGATATATCTTCAGCTACACTACAAATTAATATTTATGTCTTTGACGTAAAAGTACTCTCACATCTAAACTAGTCTTGGACAAACTAGTCTTGGACAAACTAGTCTTGTCCAGTATCGCTGAACTACTGTACGCTAATCAGAGCTTTAAGGGGGAATGGGCGCGCTGGACCGGGGGTCTCCAAACTCAAGTGTTAATCCAATGGCGAAAAAACAATTTTCTCTGCCACATTTCTCCGGCTGTATTGAATATTTTTACAAACGGTTTTTAAATAATAAATGTAGATAACTTACATTTCTCTATCTTCGTTCTTTTCGAAATTCCTTCGAATATTTTATGTAAAATTATTTATTGAAAATTTTAAAAAATATTCAAACCCGTTTCAAAAAGTGGGAAGGTCGGGCCCTGTAAGTCAGCTACATTTTTCACAAAAAATCCGCTTGTAAAAATATTCCATACAGCCGGAGAAATGTGGCAGAGAAAATATTTTTTTCGCCATAGGATTAACACTGATGCACTTTGCTTTGGAGACCCCCCCGGTCCAGCGTGCCCATTCCCCCTTAATAATCAAAACTTTTAATGTCTTTAAAGGAAGCCGAGCTCATGCACTAAAATTATATGACTTGGGTATCTATGTTTATTCCTAATGTTCAGTTCATCCTCATCTTAAGTCTTTGACGAAACCCCAACGCAGATCGTATTCATTTGACTGCGCAGGAAGTAATTTTCGCACTACTTTTTCTCACTACATATTTATCATAAAAAGGGCCAATGTATTAGACATTTTAATACTCGACATTGGACTTTCTTGTGCTAAAATACAGTTTCTATTCCTGGTTGTGAAAAAAATTGTGCCGAAACGAGTCTGCGGTTTGTAGGATACATCAGTCATATTTTAAAAGATATTGATAGGTTTCGCTATGTTCGCACCTTACGCTGTCAAAAATAGACATTTCTAGCTCTTTTCTTTCAAAATATAACAATTTTATGTTTCGTAAAATTAATTTATTTTAATCAAGATTAACCATCTTTTATTTATATATATATAAAGTGAAGTATTTTTTTCTCTCGATATTTTCGGAACGAATAGGCTCAGAAACTACTCTAAGAAACTACTCTACTAAAAAAAAATTAAAAATGTGCGCAAAGGTAGGTTTCAGTTTCGATGTTTAACATTTTCTATGTAAATATTTTAACAAAATAAACTCATTACAGTAGCCAACTTAACGTATGGGTTTGTTACACGTCGGGAATGGCAACAGCTCTAACGGTTTGTTTTCATTTGTTGTCTGGAATTGCTTTTGTTTTGGTATTCGATAGTGAGTTTTCTAAAAATACTTTGTTTATAAAAAAAAATTATAGGCAATTTCTTGATGAGCAGTTGGATGTTCAAATCATTTTTTAACGAAATCTTGAAAAGAAAGAAAAGTTTCTTATCTATATCGGTCATTTTGAGAAGGAATCTTAATTTAGTTTGACTTATCGTCGCACTAGAGCTACACGAGGGCTATGGGCGACGGGCGTAGTATTTTAGAACCACAGTCACGTGACGAGCTGACACCTAAGTAGGCACCCAACGCAACCGTTAAGGGCGACATCATACGCAGCGTTAGGACTTCGAAGGATATTTACCGTGCACTCCCTCTACACGGGGTATTATTCGTTTCGGAATTTACATTTTCGGCTACACAAGCCGTTTATAGGTCGGCAGTTATTTTTGGCAATGCCCGGACCCGAACCTGGGACCTTTCGCATGCTAGGCGAATGCCTAACCGACTGGGCTCCCCAGCCCAATGAATCCTAAGCAACCAATGAAATCCCAGCACGGTGAAAGATGAAATCAAGAGTGTTACATCATAAGAAACATTCAAATTTTCCTACCCAATATAATGTATATCTCCTCTCCAAAAATAATTCTACACCACTTCGAAAACGAACTCCAATCCCCCCAACATCCTAAAAATCTTCCAAAGGTGCTAATCGAAAATACTGAAAATAACACACACAAAAAAAATCGCCAAGCTCCCTTTACTTTTCACAAACCAATCGAAGCCCTGCTTACGAATCAAGAAACGCGGGAATCGCTGAAATGATCACAGGTGCTCTCAACGGTACCGATTTTGAAGTTATTGTTATAAAACGTTTGGTTGAAGTTGGTGTATTTCGGTCGGTAAGAGGAATCGCATTTATGAGCAAGTCATGATTGATTTTGAAGTCAATAATTCAAAATATTCAAATATTAATGAAGTAAAAAAAAATCAAGTTGTATTTCAGAATTTTGCATCAGAAAAAAAAACCCAGGAAACTCTGAAAAACACTTGTTTGAATAATACGAAAAAAAAAATTCCCAGTTATTAGAAGTTATGAAACAACGAAAAAATTGTGCTGCAACTCAATAAGAATGCATGGTAAGCACAAAAATTAGGTCGAAGATGCAGCACGCATGTTTTCTACTAAAATGTAACCAAGCATCAGCTCTTTAAGAGGGACTGTCAGTCCCATAGAGCTAATGCATTAGTTTTTAAATCATAATTTTTGCAAAAGAATTGCTTTGCCATGTTATCCCATTTTCACCAGGCATGGGAATCATCATAACATCAATTTAAAACAAAATTGAAAATAACATCCGGTTATTTAATTATTAATTGATAAAGTTTTTAAATAGTGTCGCCATCTGCTGTAATTTGTGGCATTTTAAAACTAAAAAATATATAATTTAATAACTAGATAACAGTTTCGTTTCAAAATTTATTTCATTTCGATGTTATGTTCATTCTCAAACCTGGGACAAAAGGGCTAACATGGCAAAGCAATACTTGTGAGGAAGTTATGATTAGAAAACTAATGCATTAGCTCTATGGGACTGACAATCCCTCTTAATGTTTCGGGTGAATAGCTATACCAAGTCATGCTTAAAAATATAATATACGGTACTTTAAAATGAATGTTGCACATATTTTAAAAAAGAATACAGATTAAAGTTTTTTTTTTTGTCAATCGCACATGGATATAAATTATAATAATCGCCTCCTCTCGCTATCATCAGTTATGTTAGAACAACACATTTTGTGTTCGTGTCATCAACGCGATTCTAGTATTGATACACAATATTGAAGTGTAGAATATTTTTACACAATACTTGTATTCAAACAGCACTAATGGAGCACAAGTTTTTCTTAAAATACTTAACACAAATTTTATTGCCTCATAAAATTTTCTGCCATCATGCAAAAGTTCATTGATATACAGGGTGTAAGTAAAAGAATGTCCGAGTTTCAAATTGTGACCTGACATTACGCCTTGTGATTTCTTCCTTTGTGGCTTTTTAAAACATAGGGTCTACGTTCCACCCCTACCCCACGATTTACCAACCTTGAAAGGTAGAATTGCACAGGCTGTTGCTTCCATTACTCCGGACTTGCTGCAGACAGTATGGGAAGAATTGCATTTTCGTTTGAATGTGTGCCATATCACTAAAGGCGCACACATTGAGCACTTATAGGAACAACTAGGTTAGTTTTCCTTAAATATCATTATGATTTGTTATATTTACTATAAAAAAACATAAACTCCTGTAATATACCATTAAATCTCGGACATTGTTTTACAGATACCCTGTATTATTTTTCCCCCATTACGGTATAGGTAATATTTGATAATATTTTCATCTCAAACATTCACGTTGAAATTTATTAATTTGTAACGCAATATTTAAAAAAAAATACGAATTGATATTCGAGGTTATTTGAATTTCTAAGTCATTTTCCACATAACCAGTCATTTCAAATCGAACTATTTCCTCAATTCCTTCAATCCTCCTAATTTCTCAAGGAAACAAGAAGCTAGTATGGATTTACTTTGAGTGTAAACTGTTTAGTTTTAGAATAAATTGGGGGAAATAAGATAACAGATATTTTTCTGACTGTTCAATAAAGCTTGTACACAAAGATTGGTAGATATCAAATTTGAAGTGTCTCATAAACTTTAGATTAACTCGTAGTACAAGACACATTAACAAGTAGGTTTGTAACAGAATCTGTCACTTAACCCGCTTCCACACAACAGTTGTGTTTAACAGGTAAAAAGGCGACAAACACAGCATTGATATTCTATATTAAACATTGACATGCTAAATTTGGCTAGTTTCATTTATTTTATTTCGAAAATTCAATAATTATTACTTATCGTTTGCAAAAATTAATTTATATTTCAAAGAATAAATATGTAATATTCCTCGCTTTTAAACAGAATTAAAACATTTCATATCAATTTACAAAGAATCTCGTAGTGAGATGCTTATGCTTTTTAAATGAGCATTCAATTTTGCAGTTTTTTAAATAATTGAAGTACTTCGAATTCGAATTCTTTTCTGAAATTTTCAATGAATTCTAATTTCGATGCGCTGAATTTTTGGACGTATCGCACTTGTAGTTCGGACTATGAAAGTGGGTGACGGAAAGACAGACGGACTGAACGATTATAATACCTTCCACTTTTTACGTTATAAACGTAGTGTGGAAGCTAAAAGTGCAGAAAAATATTCATAAAAAAGTACTCTTACAAAACTAAAAGACATTTCTATTACTGTTTGCATAACAAGTCAAAAACATCTGTTTTTTATTATCCGTAACATCCCTACTGTTTTCAACTCTTGAACAATACCCGCTGTACTATTGAATTTATATATATTTTTTTCTATTCAAGTTCCCTTGTAACTTTTATGTTCTTGGTTTTCTAGTAGTGTTTCAGAAATGGGGGGAAGAAAAGTTATTCGATTTTTTTTCTTTTTTTTAGAAATAGAGTGAATTTTGTGTTATGTAACAGGTGTGAGGATTGCATGGGAACTTTTGTTCGTTGATATTATGTAATCCAATAGTTTTTCTTATTTGTTTTTTTTTATTAAATCGATAAATCTTGTTATGAATTTTTCTATTTTGTGTGCGTAAAGAGTCGACTTCTCTCAGTAATCAGCATTGAACCCATACGGTGCTTATCTTACATTTTTTATAGAAAATTGTAAAATAAGGATCTTAGCTTAGCTTTTTATCCGAAATACAGGGTGTCCGTAAAAGAATGTCCGAGTTTTAATGGTATGATACAGGAGTTTATTTTATACTAAATGTAACAAATCGTACATGACATTGAAGGAAAACTAACCTAGTTTTTCTTATAAGTGCTCAATGTGTGCGCCTTTAGTGATACGGCACACATCCAAACGAAAATGCAATTCTTCAATGCAGTGTTGCTGCCACTTTAAGGAGAAAAATACTACGAAAAAATACCATTTAATTCTAAAATTACAAAAAAAAATACTAGAAAAGGATTTAAAGTCACTAAAAAGATTCCAAAATGCAGCTAGTATTTTAACGATATTTTTTTGTAATTTTAGAATTATATGGTATTTTTTCGTAGTATTTTTCTCCTTAAAGTGGCAGCAACACTGGCCATTTTGCCCCCTTATTTGGCCTCCGTGCGCGTCCCGTCGTTAGCATTGGAGGTCACGTGATCTTCCAATCTAATACTTTATTAACTATGATATCTATGCTTACTACCGACTGGGGTACCCAGAACCCAGTCCGGTTTCACGGTTCAATTAAGGGCAACTTTATAGATTATATGCAAGTAAAAATTATCTTGCAATACAAAGTAGTATTTTTATGCTGAAACGTAGATTTAAAGCCTGTAAAAATTTTACTACCAAAATCTACACTAAAACGACAACTACCATTTTAAGAACCCCACAAGTCCAGTCCAAAAAAAAACTCAATTAAGACAACATAAAAAGTTACCATTCCAAAAAAAAATAATAATAATAAGACTTACACCCAACTTTCCGTATCAGAACTTCAAGACGAAACTTTTAACATGAAAAAAAAAACTTTTATAATACATTAAAAAAATCATTTTTCTGAATCTTCTTCACACCCCTTAAGGCGTTCTACCTCCTAATTGCCCAAGATATGTTAACGAGACCCCCCCCCCCATATCTTACGAAAAATTCGCTCTACAACTTATCGTCGTACCGGAAGCTGAAATGGAAGCAAAACGACTTCTAGGGGGGGAGTAATATGAATCAGACCCCACCCCCCTAGAAGTTTTTTTTGGTGTAAGAAAAGTTTCGTATATACCTTGATGACCGTTGGATGGCCTGAAGACATAATTCCGACGTCGACTGATTATGCTGTCGTCTTGAATGGAATAGTGATATAGTTCGTCCGGCGAAATGTTACTTGCCAAAAATTATTTGTAGTTTAGTGTCATAATGATCAGTGGAACGGTTAAAACATCCACCAAAATCCTGTTATGTGCAATTAGCGGGTCTGTATATACCACAGAAAAAAACTAAACTCCTCGGCGCAACAGCCCGTTAGAGGGCCAAGGCCTGCCGTGCTTATTCCAGCTTACGTGACCAAGAGCTATGGGGTGCTAGGCATATGTCCTGGTAAGGTGGTCAGCCTCACGCGGGACCCCAGCGTTTAGTTCCCAAGCACGCTTGGTACTCATTTCCTCGACCCACTTAAGAGAATAAACCACAGAATACTTGACAATATTTATATCATTCCTAAACCTAAAAAGATCATCTTCTGTAAAAAATATATTTATCTTGCACCAAAGTTTTTGTAATAGTCTTCCGCTTGAAACACAATCTTTAAATAATCTGATTTCTTTCAAAAACAAAATTAAAAAATCTTTTGTATGATATTCTTGATATAGAGGACTCTAATTATTGCATACATCTATTATTAAATAAAAATACTACAAAAATAATAAATACTATAGAAATAAAAAATACTATAACCTATTTCATAGATTTTTGTTGACTAACCATCCTAAATACATCCCAGACACTTCTGTTGCCATAATAACATTTTACTTGCGATTTAATGTGCTTTTAAATTAGTTTAGTTTTGTTTAGTTTGAATTATCGTCACACTAGAGCTACACGAGGGCTATTGGCGACGGGCGTCGTATTTTAGAGCCACAGTCAAGTGACGAGCTGACACCTGAGGAGCACCCAACGCAACCGTTAAGGGCGACATCGTACGCAGCGTTGGGACTTTGAAGGATATTTAACGTGCACTCCCTCTACACGGGGTATTATTCGTCGGACATTTTGGCTTCACGGGCCGTTTTATAGGTCGGAAGTTATTGTGGCGATGCCCGGACCCGAACCTGGGACTTTACGCATGCTAGGCTAATGCCTCACCGACTGGGATCCCCAGCCCCCGTTTTTAAATTAGTTGTTTTGTGTGTTTGTAAATTAATAGCATCCAATGGCAGTCAGAAAATCGTCGTTCATGGGTTAAAAGAAGAAAAAGAATCAATTTTCTAATCATTATAAACATAAGAAAACACTTTTCTAAAAGCTAAAAATTATGTCGATTTTAATGCCAAATTCATAACTCAACAATTCCTCTGTAAAAATACCATACACCACCTTTTCCCACATAATATAACATACAAAACATACCACTGAAGCTAGATATAGATATATTCGTTTTTCGGCCATTAGATGTAATTAAGAACCGTAAACTTTTATGTTTCTCGGGGTATTTTCTGTTAAGGGTCGTTTTTTTTTCTGGCTTGGTTCCATTTTTGGCGGTGTTAGGAGTCTAATAATCTCGTTATCTTCGAGATGAGGTTTGGTGTATGATTGGGGATTGATGATTTGTTGTTTGGTAAAAGAACTTCAGAAATTATTTTTGCTTGCTAATTATCACCGATGTTAGGGAGTGTGTTGGTAAAAAAATGAGTTTCTGTTAGATATTTGAAGTTGAAAGTAATGGCCCACTAGCGAATCTGTAACAGATCTACCAACTGTGGCTCTACGTTAATTCAACCAAGTATTTTCAACAATCAAGGTTTAGATGTCAGTTTTGAATATAACGTGCACTGAACTACACGAGGCTATGGCGACGGGCGTCGTATACACCAATTGAAAAAAATATTAAAAAAATGGATCCGATACAAAAACGTTATTTATAGAAATAACATAAACTTGTAAATTTATAAGGGTTTATAAATGTTACTTCTAAATAAACATTACTAGCAATAAAACAAAAATATTTACACAGTTGTTTTTATTTTTTAAAAAAAAGTCAAAATATGAATTTTTAAAGTACTCCTCTTTATTTGAGAATAATCCACAAACTTTATAGTTTGTTTTAGTACAATTTGTTCAAGAATGTGCTGGATTTAAAATGTGGCTACAGTGTAAAAAGAACATGCATTTATACTGAAAATCACAAAAAATTACAAATTATTGAATTCAAATTTTGTTAAAAAATACTATATTACATAGTATTACTTATTCCATGCACATTTTGTGCACATATATATAAGAACACAGATAAAAAAATTTCAAAATATTATTATTTACAAAAAAAGCTTGGATTTATAAACAAAAGAATTGGAAAAAACGCGGAACAGGAAAACAGGTTGAACGCAGACGAAATATGTATTCACGTTATGGAATTGACTCCAGAAAATAATATAATAACTTCTTTTCTACAGAAATCATTACGAAATTTCAGTAATGTCAGAAAGATATTGAATTATACTAAGAAAAAACTGAAAAAATCGATATTTTGACCAATTTTGGTACCGTATCCTTAAAATGCAAATACATTGAAATACCAACCCATACCAATCCTTCATTCCCAAACCAATTTCACATTAAAGTCCAATCAATCCACGAAACGAAACATCGTGATGATAATCAAACCCAACTGTTCCATCAAAAGTTCAAAACAAATCCAGAGAGATATCCCACAAATCAAGGGCTTAGTGGAAGAACGTGCTAAGTGACATTTTTGAAAAAATTGAGATTTTTATGTCAATGAACATGTCATTCCCTCCTTAAAATATAAAAAGTGTCCTCTTTTTATAAAATTTAAGTTAGTATTTTTTTTAGTACTGTTTTCAACAGATCTGAGTGCAAACGAAAAACTTTCAAGCTCATTTTCTCGTTTTAATCATTTTGTCACTTAGAACGCTGTTCCACTAATATCTTCAACTAAGATGCAATAGAGAGGTCATTTCCCCCCCCCCCCCCCCCGCACGAACCAATTAGCCCCCAGAAGTCCAGTCCGAGTAATTAACTTGCCCCATCCCCCTCCACCCCTGCAGTCCACGTCCAAGCTCTTGAATTTCCTACCAAGTAAAATGCAGTAACCAACAACAATGAGTTGGACCACTTTCGCTCTGAAATAATTAGTTTTTTGGTATGCTTTAATGTAAGTTATAGTTATCCAGTTCGAGCAATAATGGTGTAAATTATTAGGATAGATATTGCAGTTTACCTGTTCATGGTAGTTTAACCCTTTTAGCATCTTATCTTGGCGAATCTTGATCTTGAGCGTCCGTTCTGTGAGTGCGTATATAGGGTTGCTCGTTTTTGGCGGTAGAGGAAGGTCGCCAAATAAGTGTACTGGTCAGTGGATATAATAGCGAAGAAGCCCCCCGGTGGCCGAGAGGTGTAAGCGACGAGCCTCTCACCGAGAAGGTTCTTGGTTCTGTCCTTACCCTAGCCATACTGTAGACGTATTCGTGCTGGTGGAAAAAAAAATCTCTAAAAATCACCGGGGTGCCCGAGTACACTGCGATATACGTGCTCGTTAAATCTGTGGAGTCGAAAGTCCCGATGGCGTTAGCGTACGATGTCCCTCAAAGTTCCGTTGGGTGCTCGCTCAGGTGTCGACCTCGTCACTTGAACAGGGTTCTAAATTACAAAGCGTAATTGGATGTGTTAAAGCTCCTGAAGGAGCCTAGAAAAAGGCAGCCGGAAACGGTTACATTACATCGCGAAGAAATTAACCCTTTATCTACTGACGGTACTTATAAGTACCACTTATAAAGTTACACTTTTACTTTTTATTGTTTATTTGGAGAAAACGGAAGCAAGGTGGAACTTTTTTATTCATTTGTACGAATTTAGCACGTTATAGTCTACACAGGCAAAGTTAATACTTCAGAAAAAAATTTACTTTAGTTACCTCAGCCAATTCAAAAGCGTTTCACTTTTCATTGATCTTTAAGGGAAAATAGATGGTAGTGGGGATTTTATTAATGCAGTACATGCGGTTTCAAAACCTTAAAATGGTAAATCATATTCATTAAACAAAATTTCGTTGCTGGTTAGTGCAATTTAGTTCTTATAAATAAAAGGAGAAAGAACGAAAATAATTTCGTGCATTTTATGTTCCAAATCCATTTCCTTAACGACCGTCTTATACAGAGTGTCCGTAAAAGAATGTCCAAGTTTTAATGGTATATACAAGAGTTTATTTTATACTAAATATAACAAATCATACATGATATTGAAGGAAACTTCACCTAGTTTTTCCTATAAGTGCTCAATGTGTGCGCCTTTAGTGATACGGCACACATCCAAACGAAAATGCAATTCTTCCCATACTGTCTGCAGCAAGTCCGGAGTCATGGAAGCAACAGCCTGTGCAATTCTACCTTTCAAGGTTGGTAAATCGTGGGGTAGGGGTGGAACGTCGACCCGATCTTTTACGAAGCCCCAAAGGAAGAAATCACAAGGCGTGATCTCAGGTCACAATTTGAAACTCGGACATTCTTTTACGGACACCCTGTATTTCTACCTTATATATTTCATTTAGGTAATTAAAATTAAATTTAATATAAAGCTACATTCTAGCCCTCAAACACGCCAAAGGAGGTGATAACCAGCCAAACCCAGCTCCCCCGTCCCCTTGCTTTTGAAGTGTGTCCGAGAAGACTCATCTTCATTTGTGACAGGTCCCTCTCGGTGCTGTTTCGAGGGGTTAATTAGGAGGGAAATGTGCTCAGAGTTGTTGGACCACGGAAGAATTTATGAAAAGGGTCAGGAGTTTTGGGAATGTTATTAGGAAAGACGTAGAAAGTGATGTTTAAAATAAGTTATTTTAAAACGCATAGGATCTAAGAATACGTTGATCTTAAGGGCTAATGGGCGAGCTGGATCGTGGGTCTCCAAACTCAAGTGCCTCAGTGTTAATCCTAATAAGAAAAAAATATTTTCCCTGCCACATTTCTTCGGCTGTATTGAATATTTTTACAAAAGGTTTTTTTTTTTTAAATAATAATAAATGTAGATAACTTACAGGTCTCTCTCTATCGTCTCACTTTTTGAAATGGCTTCGAATATTTTGTGTAAAATTATTTATTGAAAATTCTAAAAAATATTCGAACCAACTTCAAAAAGTGGGAAGGTGGGACCTGTAAGTTATCTACATTTATTATTTTAAAAAAAACCCGCTTGCAAAAATATTCAATACAGCCGGAGAAATGTGGCAGATAAAATATTTTTTCTCTCCATAGGATTAACACTGATGCAATTTGCTTTGGAGACCCCCGGTCCAGCGCGCCCATTCCCCCTTAACCCATTAATAAAGCTTGGCAAGAAAATTTGCAATACGAAATTGAGCTTTCTGCTTGAGTTTATTTAATTAAACAAAATATAAGACACAAATGAAGATCATAGTGCTGAACAATTTATGTAGGACAAATTAGGTTACAAGAAAAATGAATTTTAAAAAATGATTAAAATATTGTGTTTAATTGGAAAGGAAGTAATTGTTAATGGCATTCAAAAAGTAGTCATTAATGTATTTAGTATTCTTATTATCTGTTTGTCTTGGGGTAATTCCATGCAAAATTATCATTTCTGTAGTGTAAGTCACGTTTGTAAAAAGTGATTATCACTGCAACTTTTAACATTAAATGAAAAAAAAATTGTGGAACAGTTGATCTACAATTATTATAACTAAATAATGTAATATACTTTATTTAATTTGATTTATTTTTTTAATTTAAAAAGCTTTTAAGAGGGACTGTCAGTCCCATAGAGCTAATGCTTTAGTTTTGAAATTATAATTTTTGCAAAAGAATTGGTTTGTCATGTTATCCCATTTTCACCAGGTATGACAATCATCATAACATCAATTTAAAACAAAATTGAATAGAAAATAACATCCGGTTATTTAATTCTTAATTGACAAAGTTTTAAAATAGTGTCGCCATCTGCTGTATTTTTTGGCATTTTAAAACTTCATAAATATATAATTAAACAACTAGATAACATTTTCGTTTCAAAATTGGTTTCATTTCGATGTTATGTTGATTCTCATACCTGGGAAAAAAGGGCTAACATGGCAAAGCAATACTTCTGCGGAAGTTGTGATTAGAAAACTAATGCATTAGCTCTATGGGACTGACAATCCTCTTAATTCCTCTTAAATCGTGACTTACACTACAGTTACATGGAATTAGCCCTTGGTATTCGCAAGTACAGCAAACGCACTATAGTCCAATAATTATATATTATATATATATATATATATAATATATATATATATATATATATATATATATATATATATATATATATATTATATATATATATATATATATATATATATATATATATATTTATTATATTATTATATATATATTAATATTTCCATTGATTATTGTGTTTGACTGCAGCTTGATTTCGTTGAATTACTCGGCTGTATTGAAAATTAAAATTTCTTTGTAATTCCTTTTCTTTTCTAAATTGGTTCGAATATTTTATAGTATAATTATACAAAATTAAAAAAAAAAGTAAGCTCTTTTAAAACGTCCCAAGCCATAAGTAGAATAAAAAAATAAATAATATTTATTTGAACAAATTTCAAAAACTTAACTTACAACGACCTTAAAAAAAAAAGCCAGCTACATACATTTATCGTACAAATAAACATTTGAAAAATTATTTAATACAGAAGAATTCAGTTCCATGGATTAGTTATTCCCATTACATTAACACAGAAAGTAGCTTTTGGTTAGGAGACCCGACTTCTTGTCTCCTCTTCCCTTAATAAAAAGATAATGGACAACTGGAACGGCCACGCCTACAGTGACTTCACATCTACCTCAAATATTCTCTTATATCCCACAAACAAACCACCCGGCAGCTAATTCGCCCAAATTAAAACAGACATATTCTTGGTAAAGTCGCAACTGCGTCAAACAATGTCTTCTACCCCACAAACAGACCACGCTCCGCCCAGTTTGAATCGTCCATTAAGATACTCTTTCCTGCTATTTGTGAAAGCTCCATTTGCCGCAACACTACAACTTTGCTAATGCGGTACCGCAAGGCAAAACAACCGTAACAGTTAGTGTAAAACCGCCTCATTGTTAAGTAGATTTAAGATACAACCTTCTAATACAATTGCCCCCTATCACTTTGCACAAGCCTCATTATTTACACCGCTCCTAGGCGCCCTCGGGGGTCGAGGTAATGTGGGAGCTCGTTTAGGGTTCGTCGTATTTTTATGATTGATATCACGTCTGTTGAGCGATCTTTCATTTATTTCCATTTTTATAGAGATTGATATCAGTTGTGAGGAGCGTATTGGAATTAGAGTTGAAGGTGCTTTAAGCAACGGTGAACAGGCAGTAAAGCATGATCGTAGTGGAAATAAAATAGTTACACACTCGCGACGGTAAAAACACCGTACTTGCGATTTTAGCTACGTTGTTTTCTCAGGTCCTGGCTGAATAAATGCGTTCTCTAATAGCAATACGCCTAACCTAAACGAGCGGTTTAACTCAGTTAGTAATTCACTCCTTCGGTGCGAAAATGCCTCTCCTATAGGTGAATTTCACTTTTGTAGGTAGCTAGGGTAGCACAGTAAAAGAATGTCCGAGTTTCAAATTGCAATAGTATTGTGGTTGAAGTGTAATTGTAATGTGGTTGAAGGTGACGAATAAAGAATAACTCCAACAGTTTCAGATAAGCGCATGCGCTTGTACCGCTACATCGTTGCACAGGCTGTTGCTTCCATTACTCCGGACTTGCTGCAGACAGTATGGGAAGAATTGTATTTTCGTTTGGATGCGTGCCGTATCACTAAAGGCGCACACATTGAGCCCTTATAGGAAAAACTATGTTAGTTTTCCTTCAATGTCATGCATGATTTGTTATATTTAGTATAAAATAAACTCCTGTAATATACCATTAAAACTCTGACATTCTTTTACGGACACCCTGTATTTTGATGCGATTGATATCACGTCTGTTGAGCGATCTTTCATTATTTCCGTTTTCATAGAGATTGATATCAGTTGTTCGAGAGTATTGGAATTAGAATAGAGTGCTTAAGCAAAGATGTACGTACAATAAATCATGATTACAGTGGAAATGAAATGGTGATTAACACATTGACGGAAAAATATGAAAAACTTCAAGAGATTGATATCGTTGTGAGAGTATTGGAATTAGAATGAGTGCTTAAGCAAAGATGTACTACAATAAACATGATACAGTGAATGAAATGGGATTACACAGTGACGGAAAAATAAAAAACTTCAAAAATGTCCGGCGTTAAGAAATAAATTTAATTTAATACAGTAAAAAGAAATCTATTTCAATGTTTTTGATATGCGTACTTTTGAGTAGCTCCGATCGCTAACGCACCCTAAAATAATAAAATAGTTATTTATGCAACTAGTGTGAAAAGTAAGTCTTTTTTAAAAAAGTTGAATAAATTATTCGAATAAATTCACGAGTTTAAAAAAAGGCTATTTTCAACGTGTTGTCATACACTATTTTTTATAATAACGTGAAAAAAAAGTATTAAATTGGCATTTATTGATTGGCTTATTAATTATTTTATTATCACGTTCAAATGCTTTGAAGGTGATTATTTATATTAATGATTATTTTAAAAAAACGTGCAAAAGGTATTTCTTAGATTGGCATTGGAAATAAGACGCCAAATAAAGAATCACGCTCAAATAAAGAATTTTACACCAATCAGATGCTCTTATTTACTTTGTCGCACTAGTGCGTAAAAGTAACTTTGAAACACGATTTCGTTAAAAGCATCACTTTTGCCATGATTATTGATTTGAAAAAGTTAGGTTTTTTTGCACGATATTATAAAAATATCATTTTTACATCAAATTATTGTTTTCGTTAACGTGCAATACGAGAAATAAATCAGAAAAAGTTCTTAGACTAATAGTCATATCGGTAACGTTTAGAAAAATTCGATTTGTTTCCGAATCAAGAGAGAGAGACATTCGATAATCTAATTATCATAAACATGTGCAAGACGCCATAGCATAGTGTTTCGTTATATTTTGAAGTTATAATAGATTATTGATATTTTATAATTCAATTTCGTCGTCAAATCTGTAACACTTCATCACATCCGCAAATTGGCGCTTTTCATAACATTAACCCGTATACTCCAAGTCAAGAAATTAGGCATTACAGTCTAACTTCATTTTCAAAACGCGAATTAAATACACTATAATAATAATTGATCATTTAATTTTAAAAGCCTCATACACTACGTCACCCCTTAAATATTTAAATATCATTATCCATTTACAAACCCCAACAGCACCTTTATAGCCCGAGCCACGAGGCACTTTGCAGACGATATTATCGATAACCCTCTCCCCCCAAAACGAACCCTGAAATAATTACACAGGTAGCAGACGATGTAATAAATTGGCGGGTCCCCCAAGGGCTTTTAACACGCGTCGAACCTATTCGCCACCAGAGGGCGCGTTTCGATGTTTTCTGACTGATATTGATGAAAGGTCGTAATGTAACGTTGATTTGGCTGCGAGGTGTTGATGATCGGTTAGGTATCGAAGGGATGTGTGGTTCTGGAAAATAACCGGTTATCGGTTTAACCGTCAGTTCTATTTCAGTAGGTTTTGAATGTAATAATGGTACTAAAAATCGGATGTTTGGAAAAGTTTTGAAATGTGTGTATTTCAGGGCTAACACATAGCAATTTTCAGTATTCCTAAAAATGTTTCACGTCACTTAATAAAGCTTCCGTTTTTCAATTTCCCCTTTTTTCCCTATATTATACTGCTACTTTTAATAACCTAATGTGAAATCTATGTTAATGGAAGTATTGCGACGGGGTCAAATATCCGTACTGAAGAGTTTATTTTTTCTACACATTTCAGAGGATGCTTATTCTAAAAAAGATGTTTTTATTAAAAAGAGCCCTTCTTTCAACCTGTCTATCAGTGTGAAACCTCGTTACAGCTCAAACTAAAAGTGCTACGGACTTAAAATTTGGTACATAAGTTTCTAATGCCTGTTGGACGTCATAAAAAAGTTTAAGAAAATCGCGCATGCGTAAAGGATATCTGCCAGAGAGCTTTTCATGTTTTAAAGGTATTTGTTCCTGAAAGACGAAACTTGCACCATCTTTGACCGAATTCTAGCGTTTCAAATATCTATTAGTGGTAAATAAAAGTCGCGTAGTGTTACACATTCCTAGTTTTGCTCGCTTCTTCCTTATATTTCGATATTTTTCTAAAGATTTAAACAAAATGAGATAAGAAAATAAAAATATTTTGATTAAAACCCCGTTTATTTGTTATAACCAAATCAACAAGTCAAAAACTTGAAAACCGGTTTTTCGGTTTAACCGCTTCCGATTTTCCATCCCTAGTGTATGTATCAAAACCGCTGTGAGCTATGTATATTTAGATGAATTGGGAGGTTGAAAAACGGTTTTTGTAAGTGATTATATTGATAGATGACTGTTATCGAAAAATTCGTTTTTGGCGGGATTTTAGGCGTGTTTATTACGTTGGCGTTTCATTGTGTTGTTTGCGCTTTGTGGTAATTTTCTTTGTAAATGTTAGATTAGATGGATGGGTGCGATATAATTTTCTCGTACATCGACTTTTGCCCTAACTTTCAATCAAAATTGATAAGATTTTTAGATTGATGTACCTTTTTTTGTATCTATTTTGTGCCTCGTAGAATAAAGTGATGAATAAGGAAATTTCATAAGAATTGCGTAACACTAAAGGCGTTATGTATTTCATGACCTCCTAAGCAGTAAGTATGAAAGAGCCATTCAAATATTAATTTATATAAAAACTATTCTAGTTCGTGAATTAATGTTTAAATTACTTTTTTTTAAGTGTAACTCAAAGTGATATCTTATTTGTGAAATAAATATTTTACTGAAATTACGAGGTTGCAAATTCAAAGTTAATAATTTTCAAAAAAAACGTTCTGACTCAAACAGAGTAATAAACTAAAAACTCTAAACTCCTCGGCGCAACAGCCCGTTAGTGGGCCAAGGTCTGCCGTGCCCATTCCAGCGTCAAGGGCTCTGGGGGTCTAGGGCATACGACCTGGTAATCTGATCAGCCTCACGCGGAAAACCCAGTGTTTAGTTCCCAAGCATGCTTGGTCCTCATTTTATCGACCTACTTAAGGGATGAAAGGCTGAGACAACCTCGCCCAATCCGGCACTCGATCCCCGGACCTGTGACCTGGCAATGCGTAGCACTACCACTAAGCCACTGGGCTTCCCAAACAGATAATGAACAAAATAAATTTGAAAAGTTCTAAAGAAAATGAATTTTAAGTGATTAAACACTATACATAGACCTTATTCCATGTACAATTTTGTGCACCATGTATATAAAAATACAGGTTAAGAATTTCAAAATTCTACCTTAATTGGCAAAAAGGCCTTAGGGATTTATTAAACACAAGTATTGAAAAACGCGAAACTGAGAAAACAGGTTGAAAGCAAACGAAATACGTATTCAAATTTATAGGAATGACACCAGAAAATATTTCATAACTTTTTTCTACAAAAGATATCACTATGAAAGTTTCAGTAAATATTCAAAAAATATTGTGAATATTAAAATGTAAAAACTGAAAAATCGATATTTTGAACACTTTTTGGGTACCGTATCCCCTTAACTTACGGTCGCACTTGTTACTGATTGACCTTATTTGGCCTTAATTTGATATTTTGACTTATTAAATTGCCCACACTTTGAAACTGGGGAGAAGTGTTTTCAGTGTGAAATAGTACATCACAAAGAACGCCGATAGGTAATTATGAGTTATCACAAACTTTTTACTTCTATGTTTTCCCAAGCGGAACGATGACGTCATATTAATTTGACGGCTACATTAACATCATCGCATCATCTTCAAATGAAAAAATTGTTAAGCAAAAAAGACCCAAGGTAAGGATCTTGTTAATTTTTTTTTTTGCGTTCCTAATATGGAACAGAATTAAGTATTCGAAATAATTTTGCAAAAGCACTTTTAAGGGGACACAGTACCTTAAAAAATGGCAACAATTGAGAAAAAAAAATTATTTGTGCTTACATGTGCTTACTTTGAGGTACATTAAAGTTTTAAATCTTCTAAATAAGCTACGAAATTTTAAAAGTCTAGCCATATTTATAAAAAAAGTTATTCCTCTTTTTATGAGGAAAGGTAGCATAAAAATGCTAACGAATGAAAACTTTAAATGTGTTTTTCTCGGTGTTCATTTTTCCTTGATGACAAGTTTTTCAAAACGCTAAGGCATTTTTAATTATTAATAAAAGTCTAAGGAATTTTGTATGCAGTCTGTTAAATATGTTAACATTAAGAATTGAGATCAAAATTGTTTTCAACAGTAATACTTTTTTTATAAAAAAAATAATAAAGTTAAAAAATTTCAAATATGCTAAAATAATTTGGGATTTTCTAGATCACTAGTTGTTTTATAAAAAAATATTTAAGATAAATTAAATTTGGATGCCAATTCTTATGTAAAACAGTTTAAAGTGCATGGGAAAAAATTGGATTAAAATATTTGTATTTAAAAAAGCCTTAGCATTTTAAAAAAGTTCAAAAAATTTTAATTTTTTTAAATAACTTTAAAAAATTTAATTATTTTTTTTAATTTTTCTTGTCATATATTGTTTCTAAATACAGATTGAAGTAATAAAACATCAATTTTATAGTGAATATGTCAAAATTAAAGATTTTTTTAAAGCAGTACCTTAACTTTTCAAACAGTGAAAAGTCATTATTTGGAGCAAATGCACACTGTCACATAAAGGCGTTAAATGGAACAATTCAAGACATCCGAAGTAAATCTAAATTGCTGAGGCGTTGGGTTTGCTTTATTACTCAAAATTAACAAACTATAAATCATATGTCCTTCATAAACTTTATAAACACTGCTCAAAAGAATTAGGGGAATGCATGGTTTAAACCCTTTCACCCCCAATGATCCCATTTGTTATATCAGCTTTCGATTTTTTTTTCTCACTAAGTTGAGCTCAAACTTATTTGTCGTTAGATGGAAGAATGATGTTATTTGAAGAATTAAATAATATATTTTTTAATAAAATGAAAATATAAAAAACATGGTAAAATAAAATTCACTCCCAAAAAATTTTATGAAATAAAATTGACCCTAAATTCTTCACGCTTGCATTCTTAGATTTTAAAAATTTATTTTAACTTTTTTTATTAAATAAAAATTAAAAAAAATTATTGTTATAATTTATTCAAAAATTATGCTTCCAATTTTTTCCTTCTTAAATTTTAGTTTAAAAATTAAAAAAATTCCTTGTTTTTACCATTTCATTCCGGATGCATAAAGAATCTATTCCAAAAAGTTTAGATTTTTACAATAAAAAATAAAAAGTTGAGACTGAACTTTGAGCAGTGTATTTACTGATAGGTTTAAATTTATTTGAACAAAACCCTGCGAACATCCAGTACACTTAACTAGTTATTGATACATTTTAAAAAAAATAGGGGACTGATCAACAGATGGCATATTTTAAACCTATTCTAACCTATTTTAAATTGCGATAGTTAGCAATTTAGTCATGGAAATCGCTACCGACACTTGATTCTTTTCTGTCTAACAAAACTCCAAACAAAAAAACGTTCTAAATATCGCGTGCTGCGTTACGGCGAAATTACGGGGCAAAACAATAACAAGATATTTATTTATAAATTGCCCCCTATCGCAATTTCCTCCGAAAACAAAAGGCGGGTCTTCAAGAAGCTAATATAACTTCTCAATTTTTTTTATTCGCCACTTCTTTTCGGAGTTTCTGGAAATGCGCTGTCAGAGTGTATGACAGCCGCTGGAGCCAAGGACGTTTTTAGTCTGTAGTCACGAAATTGCATTTGTCTGTTACTGGTCGCTTGGTTACTAATCCAACTGTAGGATTAGTTGAAGAGCTTAGTGGAAGAACGTGCTGACACATTTTTGAAGAAATTTGAGATTTTTGTGTCAATGAACATATTACTAACTTCAACAAGAACAAGTTTCCACTTTTTCAATAAAACTTAGAGTTGAGTATATTTCTTTCGGTTTGCATATTCCATTTTTAACATATCTGAATGCAAGCTAAAAACTTTAAAGTACATTTTCTCGTTTACACATTTTAGCTTCCACACTACGTTTATAACGTAAAAAGTAGAAAGTGTTATAATCGTTCAGTCCGTCTGTCACCCTCTTTCATAGCTCAAACTACAAATGCTACGGACAAGTGCGATACGTCAAAAAATTCAGCGCATCAAAATTATAATACATTGAAAATTGCAGAAAAGAATTCGAATTCAAAGTCGAAGTACTTCAATAATATATTAGACAAAAAATTTTAAAAAATAGAGAATAAATTCAAATAAATTTATTTTTGCGACATCGATCTGTTTGAAATGACGTCAAATATATTTCACTACAAGATTCTTTGTATGTTAATTTGAAATATTTTCATTCTATTTAAAAGCGAGGAATATTACATATTTATTCTTTGAAATATAAAGTAATTTTTGCAAACGACAAGTAATAATTATTGAATTTTCGAAATAAAATAAATGAAACTAGCCAAATTTAGCATGTCAATGTTTAATATAGAATAACAATGCTGTGTTTGTCGCCTTTTTACCTGTTAAACACAACTTTTTCAACGTGTCCATCACTTAAATGTTGTGTGGAAGCGGGTTAAGTGACAGATTCTGTTGCAAACCTACTTGTTTTTTGTTTTTTTTTCACTTAGTACGTTCTTCCACTAAGCTCTTAGCTCTTCAATTTTACCTTGTCGACTCGCCAACGCTCGTCAAATTCTTTGACGATGGTTTTTTAGGTTTGGCGTTATTTTTTCCGATGAAAAATATCTCAGATAAGTAGTGCACTCTTTAAATAATATAAATATCTCATGCATAATATTTTTTAATGAAATGATAGTTTAGTTCTTGTGGACATGAAAAAGCCAGCGTGGTTTCCATTACGAGACATCATAAGTAAAACAAATTTTTTTTAATAAATAGTCAGATCGGTAACGTTTAGAGAAACGATTTGTTACCGAAATACGATTTTGTTACCTTTTTTTGCAGACAAAACATGTTCCTTAAAACGTTAAAGCATAGTTTTCCCACTATATTTTGAAGTTTTAATAGATGATTGATACTGTAATATAATTACGTCGTCAGATCTGCAACGCCTGCTCACATCTGTAATTTTTCCTCCATCATAATATTGACCCTAATATAACAACGTACAAAATAAAAAACAAATTCTTATCCTTTATGTTAAGTATAATTTCTGTAACTAGTATAGTATTAAACATTCAATCATTTTAGCCACTATCTAAGTTAAAAACCACACCACCAGCCAAACACTATTAAAATACAAAATCCTAATCGGTTTTTAAACACCATTCCCACGCACAGAATCTTTTAAGACTTTACAAAATGGCATATCGCAGTTGCATGGAAAATAAAGGGGTTTAAAATACTCAAACCCGGTTTTCTACAGAGGGGTAAATTAAAGGTTGTAAGGTTTTTCTCAGATCCGGGTTGGGTTAGACTTTACCCGAAAAGTTAGTATTTTCTTTTATTTTATTTGTCTACGGTTCCGGGAATGCATGGGAACAGGTAAGTATATGAAAATTAAGAGGACTGTCTGGTCACATAACACTGTGTGTCTGGAGTTTTTAGTGGTCAACAGTCTAATTTATGCATTGCAATAATTTGAACTAAGAACAAGTAGGCTTGTAACAGAATCTGTCAATTAACCCGCTTCCACACAACATTTAAGTGATGGACACATTGAAAAACGCGCCAAACACAGTATTTATCCTATATTAAACATTTACACGCTAAATGTAACTAGTTTCATTTAATTTAATTCGAAAAATTCAATAATTATTTCTTCAATAATTTTTATCGTTTGCAAAAATTAATTTATATTTCAAAGAATAAATATGTAATGGGTTTGTTTCACGAGGGATCTGGCAACAGCTCTGCGGTCTTGTTTTCATTTTTCTCGAATTACTTTTGCTTTGGTATTCCAAATTGAGTTTTCTAAGAATATTTTAGTTGTTACTTTTTTTTCTAATTCCAACTTCTTTCAATGCGAGTTTTCCTTGATAAATAATTTTTAAAAAAACAGCACTGCAACAAGTTGTAATTTTAAAAAATAAACAACTAAAATAACTTACTCTTAGAAAACTCAATTTCGAATATCAACAAAAGTACTTCGGGAAAAATGAAAACAAGACCGCAGAGCTGTTGCCAGATCCCACGTGAAACAAGCCCATAGTCCTTTCTTTTAAATAGAACCAAAACATTTAAAATCAACATACAAAGAATTTCTTAGCGAAATATATATGACGTCATTTCAAACTGATTGATGTCTCAAAAATAAATTTATTTTAATTTATTGTCTAAAAGAATTAAAGTTCCTCGAGTGATTGTTGCGAATGGCAATGATGATTTAATTCTAATGACAACGGCTTCTTATGCTTTTTAAATGAGCATTAAATTTTGCGGGTTTTTTAATAATTGAAGTACTTCGAATTTTTTTTCTGAGATTTTCAATGTCTTCTAATTTCGATGCGCAGAATTTTTTGACGTATCACACTTGCACGTAGCAGTTGTAGTTTGGGCTATGAAGGTGAGTTACGGACAGACGAACGGGCTGAACGATTATGAAACCCTCCACTTTTTACGTTATAAACGTAGTGTGGAAGCTAAAAATAAATATTTCTAGTTTAGACTACTAATAGATTTACTTAAATTCCTTAAGGTAGGATATGTTTCAGTGAATTTTTCGACTATAAATTTATCATTAAAGTTTCATCAATCAGATTTTACTTATATTGTTTTTGTTTGAAAAACTATAAACATAAAACGTAAACTACTTGCTCAATAAAACTAAGGAGGAATGAGCACGCTGGACGACGAGTCTCCAAACCCAGTTCCTCTGTGCTAATGCAATGGAGAAAAAAAATCTAAGCCACATATCTCCAGATGCATTAAAATTTTTAACGGTTTTTTTATGTGATAAATGTAGCTAAATTACAGGTCACGACAATCTCACTTTTTGAAATTGTTTCGAATATTTTTTTTTAATTTTCAATAAATAATTTTACGCAAAATATTCGAAGCAATTTCAAAAAGTGGGATTAAAAAAGAGGGCTCTGCAACGATTAGTTACGAAATGGCGTCAGAGGATCCGTATTGAACAAGTCCCGAAACATTCCTAAACGGGTGCGAACACCCGAGTTTGGGTCTTGCAATCAATTTAGAATGTTTTGTATTAACAAAAAAAGTCCAATTCTCTAGGATAAATAACTACCGAAGAAATCACTAATGGACTTTTTTAGTTTAAATTTCATTTCAACTAGCTTCTCAAACCATAGCATAGTTGCCGGCAAATAATTCGCCAAGCGTTTGTTTGGGCTTAATATTGAAGCGATCAATAGCTTCAGTTAGCAAACCTGTTTTGTATGGGTTTTTGACTTGGCAACATTTCTGTCGTATTCCTATCTCTACGTTGGGGCCACTTTAATTTGCGCCACCCTGTATTAAGCATTGAAATAAAACTGACAATAATATACCCTTTCGGACCCAAGCGACAAAGTCACCAAAAATATATAACCGCCACGCTGTCACCAAGCGGAATCTTTCCAATGGAAACTTTTAACTGTGTGTACCGTGGTCCTTTAACTATGTATGCTGTAGTCCTTAAACTGTGTACTCTAGTCTTTTGACTGCGTATACTGTATTTTGTCGCCAATAAAATCCGTTTGGCGAGATTTCCGCCAGCCAATTTGAAAAAGTAAACACTTTAACGAAAAAAAAACCTCTTTATATTTATAAATCCCCAAACCTATCTTTAAATTTTGATTGAAAGCCTCCGTAATCCATTACTTCAAATAATGTAGGCGTGAATTTGCCAAAATTGTTCTATTAAAATATAAATAAAATTTTTCTCATGAATATTAAAGGCAAAGAGCCTGTTACTTTGTGGGTGTGTACATTGCCAAATAAGCAACAACAAAATTGGATTTAAAATACAGCCTCAAACACTAATCCAATTTTTAAAATATGCGCATCAAGAGTTTAAAAAATACTCATACGTTACCAAAACTATATCATAGATGAGGATAAAATAAAAGTAAAAAAGATCCTAAGTAAGTTTCATGATACGGAATGGCTTGGATGTTTTGACAAACATACAATTGGCATTTTCATAAACAAAAACGTTTTTACAGGGTGGGGCATACTTTAGTTTCGTGTTAAAACTAGTATGTTTATAACTCTGTCACTTAAACCGATTCCACACAATATGTGTGCGCAGAGAAAAAAGCCAAACAGACTCTTTAACTCTTATATTAAACATACAAGCTAAATTCGTCAAGTATCAATTATTTTCTTTCGGAAGCTCAATAATTATTCAGTATTGTTTAAAAAAATAATTTATATTTTGAAGAATAAATACACACTATTTCTTGCTCTTAAACGAAACAAGTAGGTTTGTAACAGAATCTGTGATTTAACCCGCTTCCACACAACAGTTGTATTTAACGTGTAAAAAAGCGCCAAAACAGCATTAATTTATATTAACATTTACATGCTAAATTGGGCTAGTTCATTTATTTTATTTCGAAATTCAATAATTATTACTTATCGTTGTACAATTATTTATATTCAAATAATTAATATGTAATATTCGTTTATAAATAGAATGAAGTATTTCATATCAACATACAAGAATCTCGTATGAAATATATTGACGTCATTTCAAACTGATCGATGTCGCAAATAAATTTATTTTAATTTATTGTCTAAAAGAATTAAGTTCTTGAGGATGTTGATAATGGCAAGTGTGATTATTCTAATAAAAATGGCTTCCTATGTTAAATGAGCATTCAATTTTACAGTTTTTTTTAAATAATTGAATAAATAATTGAATTTTTTTGAATAATTGATAAAATCATATCACCTTCAACACCTAACCAAGACGAGTAATATTAGAATACAATTTTTAAAAAAAAACAAGCCACAATAAAGACAAATCAAAACAATCAAAAGGAATTTATAATACTAAATTTTCATGAATTCAATTATTGAATAAAAAACAATCGCTTTTAAAATAAAACAAAATAGAACGCCCTTCTGCCCTTTTCTAAACAAATAATTCAAACTATCAAATAATTGCATTTTGATACATATTAAGACGTCATTCTAAACTGACTTATATCACAAAAATGGAATTTTCGATTTTATTTTAAATAAAGTATTTCGTATATGATAATTGAGTTGCAATGGTGATTCTAAAGAAAAAAAATTAAGGAAGGCAATGTTTTTCAATATGCACTAAATTTTGCAGTTTTACAGAATAATTTTACCTATTAACAACCATTAACGATTATTTACAGATAAAAAGCTTTTAGAAATAATTTTTATCTCTAGAATTTTTATAATTTTCAAGTGTCAGTTTATTTTATTTATTTACACATTACATAACAGTTTAAAAAATCCAATTACAATTGTTGGAAGAAAACCAACTTACAAAGTAAAAGCACAGAACAATTGGTTTTAAAACATTTAGAAGACATGTTAAAAACATCTAAATCCTCGCAAATACTGTTAAAAATTCAGTAAAACTTATAAGGGCAAAAGTTATTGGTATAATTATATTTCACAAAAACATTTCTAAAAAAGTGATGCCTTCTGAATATCCGACTAGGTACAGATATTTGTATAGTGCTCAGTATTTCATTGCAGTCAATCAAATTATTACACACTTTAAAGAAAAACAAAACACAAGACAATTCTCTTCTAGATTTTAAGAGTGGAATACAAAATATATTGCGCAGGAGTTGCATTTCTATAAAATCCACACGGTGAATTACGGTTAGAAGGTATACTTACCATGACGACTATGAATATAAATTAAAGTCTCCATGCAAGATCTATCGTATATGATGGATCACCAATGCCCATCTATAATAATCATCACTGCTGGTGCTCCGAAATAATTAGCTTGGGTTAGGTTATGGGATTATAATCGCTCTATTATCAACACCTTTTGGGTGTGATGGGTGAAAAAACCGGGTGGCTATATGAGAGAGAGGATTTAGGATATCATCACATTTGGGATGGGTATTGGGAGATGGTGTTGATGAAAATGGTGTAAATAAGTTGTTATGCAGTCCCTGGACAAGTTATTAGACGCACTGCAAGATTTCATGTATCAATCAATGATGAACAAAATACCTTTTGAAGGACATTTGTGTTCCTAAACTTAAGCTATTGAATAGAAAGTATTATCTGCTATACTTAATACATATATCGACATCTTTTTTAATGATATGGCATTCTTTGGTATGTTTTCATCATTACTGAAAAAAATACAGTGCGTCTAATAATTTGTCCAGGGACTGTAGTCTACGTTATTTTATCCGAAAGCACCTTATCCTATGTCCCTTTGTGTACACCGACGGGCCTTGATTGATATTTTTCCGATGAATTAGTGTTAAAATATGGAAATATTTTACATGGTAATGTCAGGTCATTTCATTTTAGCGCGCGATGTCGTCTCATGCTGAGCACGAGCGGCATCGTATGATTCGTAAAGATTGATCAAATTGGTCATTCTAAGGTTTTTCCATCGACTTGTAGTTTGGATATCTTTTGTCTCTATCGTTTAATAAATGTTCTTCTTTGTATGTCTTCTGCAAAGTCCACTATTCACTCTGCAAACTTAACAATTAGAACGTATGATGTAATCAGGAGCAAGGATTTGAGGCAATTTGCAGTTTTTTTGTAAACTTAATTGTAAAGATTGAGGAAACATTCCCTTTCTTTAAACTTTAATTAAAATATAATCTAGAAAAAATTCAACCCTGAGCAAGTTGCGGAACCTTTGTCAGTTGCCGTGGTTTTTATTTTAAATTAAATGTTAAAAATAATTATTTTTGCACATTTTAAAGTTATGATGTTTCAAAAACGTTTAAGAAATATCCTTAAAAAACATCCATAGCTATAATTTATTGAAATCCCATATAAAAGATCCATTTGGCTTAGGTTCTTTCTGCATTCTTTTACATCCAATGAGAGGTCAGATTCATTGAAATCTGAGATGGTGCCATACAAAAAATATATCTGAGTTCTGGGGAATATGCCAAGTCTGCAAAAGTTAAACCTCCAATAAAGCAGCCCCGTGGGGGAAAAAATATATTTATTGAAAAGGTTGAGACATTGACTTTTTTTAAACTTTAATTAAAATGTGGCGTCAAAAATGAAAATATGAAACCTGAACGGGTTACAGAAATTTCGGCGTTTGCCATATTTAAAACAAATTGAAAAATAACTTATTTTTCACCATTTTAATATCATGTTTCAATAGCATCTAAGAAATATAATGTAAAAATATCCATAACTATTATTTATGAAATGATATATGAAACTATAAGCTACTTGCTCGATAGTTCTTCAAGTGTTCAGGAGCTGTCCCGGTTACCGTTATGCCACTTTACCACAAACTCTAATAAGTAATCTGTTATTATTTGAAATATAGTCTTTGATGTTATTTATATTGTTTAATCAAAAGAAGGGTGCGCTATGATGAAATGTGATTTAAAGACATCTCGGAAATATCGCTTCCTCGTTTTTTATTTTTAACACTCTCGTTTCTTCATCAGTGTAAACGGGTTGGGCAGGGCTTGAACGTTTTAAGGGGGAATAAGCGCGCTGGACAGGGGGTCTCCACAGCAAAGTGTATCAGTGTTAATCCTATGGAGAAAAAAATATTTTCTCTGCCACATTTCTCCGGCTGCATTGAATATATTTGCGAGCGGATTTTTTTTGTGTGATAAATGTAGCTGACTTACAGGTCCCGACCTTCCCACTTTTTGAAATGGTTCGATATTTTTTTTAATTTTCAATAAAAATTTCACACAAAGTATCGAAGGAATTTCAAAAAGTGGGAAGATAGAGACCTGTAGGGTATCTACATTATTATTTAAAAAAAACGTTTGTAAAAATTTCAATACAGCCTGAGAAATGTGGCGAGAAAAAGTTTTTTCCCATGGATTAACATTGAGGCACTTGAGTTTGGAGACCCGCGATCCAGCGTGCCCATTCCCCCTTAACACTTTAGGTCTTAGAGAAAAAGGAGCATAAGTTCGTACCCCAGACTTTTCAGTTGAACTTTATCATTTTCACTCTAGAGGTGCAGGCACGTGGACTTATGAAGAATTCCCTTCACAACTTCATTTGCAACTTTTCTTAATGGTAGTTTTAGCTTCCACACTTCGTTTATAACGTAAAAAGTGGAAGGTATTATAATCGTTCAGTCCGTCTGTCTGTCCGTCTGTCCGTCACCCACTTTCATAGCCCAAACTACAAATGCTACGGACAAGTGTGATACGTCTCAAAAAAATCAGCGCATCGCAATTAGAAGACGTTGAAAATTTCAGAAAAGATTTCGAATTCGAAGTATTCAATCATTTAAAAAAAACTGCAAAATTGAATGCTCATTTAAAAAACATAGGAAGCCATTTTTATTTGGAATTTAATCACCATTGCCATTAGCAACAATCGCTCGAGAAACTTTAATTCTTTTAGACAATAAATTTAAATAAATTTATTTTTGCGACATCGATCAGTTTGAAATGACGTCAAATATATTTCACTACGAGATTCTTTGTACGTTGATATGAAATGTTTTCATTCTATTTAAAAGCGAGGAATATTACATATTTATTCTATGAAATATAAATTAATTTTTGCAAACGATAAGTAATGATTATAGAATTTTCGAAATAAAATAAATGAAACTAGCCCAATTCAGCATGTAAATGTTTAATATAGAATATCAATGCTGTGTTTGTCGCCTTTTTACCTGTTAAACACAACTGTTTTGTGGAAGCGGGTTAAGTGACAGATTCTGTTACAAACCTACTTGTTAAATTAAAATATGGCACAGCAGGAGCTTACTTACTTTGTAAAAAAAGGTGCTATGTTTCAGAAGAAAAAATCGTAGCTAGTGTGCCAGAAAATATCCTAAAATTTGCATAGATAATTGTTTATTTTACACGAACAATTTACAGTTTTAACACAAAATCTGCTTTTTAACAGGAAAATTGTAAAAAAATAAAAATTCTGTAAATTAGTTCATAAATAGTTCAGATATTGAGAACCTAAACATACAAAAATCGCGTAAGGTTTTAAGTCCATAATTCAATAATTCTAATAAGACAAAGTCAAAAACTAGTAAATGAAAACGGTCATTTCCATTTAATATTTAAAAAAAATTAGTAATTAAAGGGTTAAATAATGAACATTTGTCTAAAACAAAAACTATCTTCGTATATTCTACAATTCCTACGCATCACAAAAGGTCCATTATACAGTTCTAATACTCCCATAGATATCATAATTAAAATATTAGATTGGCTGATCACGTGACCTCCAATGCTAACGACGGGACGCGCATGGAGGCCAAATAGGTGGGCATAATTGCCAATGTTGCTGCCACTTTTAGGAGAAAAATACTATTAAAAAATACAATTTAATTATAAAATTACAACAAAAAATATCGTAAAAATACTAGCTTCATTTTGGAATCTCTTCAGTGACTTTAAATCCCTTTCTTGTAATTTTTAAATTAAATGGTATTTTTTTTGTAGTATTTTTCTCCTAAAAGTGGCAGCAACATTGGCAATTATGCCCACCTATTTGGCATCCATGCGCGGCCCATCGTTAGCATTGGAGGTCACGTGATCAGCCAATCTAATACTTTAATTATGATATCTATGAATACTCCCAACTCGAACCAATAGGAAATATTACAAAACCTTTTTAAAAAAAAACTTCGAAAGATCTCATTACAAAAGTAATCTTCCAATTCATAAAGATAAAAAAAAGGAATCTAACCCTGCCCCAATCACTCAATTGCCTGTCTTCCTTCCCCGATTTCATGAAGAGATCTTTTAATTCTCCGCAAGGAAGGAAGACTTGAGAAGTTGAAAGAAAGGGTTTGATTCCAAGGAAGATAGCTATGATGAGGTCTGGTAATTGGCAATAGAAAGGGAGGCTTTACGAAGAAATTGAACAAGAATGAAGAATGGATCATATATCAGGGACAGTTGAGAAGCAATCATTTGAAGGTTTTTTTTACTTGGTGCTACCTTAGAACTTGGCGATATTTCATATCACTTAAAAATATAAGTTGATAATTGCTTGAATTATCGTGATACTGGGCTGTGGGGAGCCTAGTGGTCAGCGTCTCGGTCTCGAGATCGGATGGTCCCGCGATCGAGTCCCTTTACTACTGAAGACCCACCGAGTATATGCGGAGTACGTGCTAGTTAAATCTGTTGGGTCAGAAAGTCATGTGGTCGGTCATTGCGCAGTTTACCACGGGTACAGCTGGTCCCTGGAGACTATTTCCCTCCCCTTCAGGGATGCCTAAATGGAGGTGGCGATAGATGGCAGCATCTTTCTTATATGTGCACTCTTAACAAAGAGTGAAATCACTCCTATAGGAGAAGTGCATTTCGGCACCGGAAGGAGTGAATTACTCAGACTGAGTAAACGCTCGTTAAGAGTGTAGAAGGATTGTTTCTTTATTTCTTTTACCACTCGAAAAAGAGTGAATTCACTCCTATAGAGAATGCATTCGCACGAAAGGAGTGGAATACTCAGACTGAGTTAAAATCGCTCGCTGTTTAAGAGTGTTGTGTATGTCGTGTCGTCCTCATGACAAGGTTTATAAGCGGGCTCTGTGACCAAGCACACAAGTCTAAAAATATATGTCTACCAACCAACCTTATCGTGATACTAGAGCTACTCGAGGGCAATTGAAGGCGATGTAACGCACCTGATGCGTGGCCCTCTACCGGCCACTTTAGAAGTTTTCCCCGCCGAAACAGAACGAAGACAGAACTCTTTTTCGATAGATTGAGGTGACATTGAATTTGGAGGTGCTTATGTCCGAAAACGGACGAGCTAATCAAAATGAACTCGAACCTACATTGTTCTAAAAGTTAAATGGATTATGTAAAAATAACTAAGCTGAATTAAACGAACTTTGTTTTTCAAATAAATAGTGGAACAGCGTATCTTCTATTGTGTATCTTGTCATCGTCACAGCGGGCGTCATAATTCATTGTCACAGTCAACACCTTCCAAAATGAGCAGGCACCAAACGCAACTGTTTATGGGTGACATGTAAGAAGTTATTTTGGAAATAACGGGGCCAACCGAACGGGGCCACCGAATGAGGGAACTTTTTGCCAACTACTAATCCCAAAAACTAACAGAGCTTGTTTGTTAATTCATAGAATAATAAAAATTTGTATTTTGTCCACAACAAACCTCAAATTTCACTAAATTAACGTGGTACTCAGCAATTGAAAAAAGTTATTTTTTTAAATTTCTAGCAAACCATACTTCTAAATATATAATTGTTCAAAAATGTGCTTATACAGGGTGTCCGTAAAAGAATGTCCGAGATTCAAATTGTGACCTGACATCACGCCTTGTGATTTCTTCCTTTGAGGGTTCGTAAAAGATCGGGTCTTCGTTCCATTCCTAACCCACGATTTACCAACCTTGAAAGGTAGAATTGCACAGGCTGTTGCTTCCATTACTCCGGACTTGCTGCAGACAGTATGGGAAGAGTTGCATTTTCGTTTGGATGTGTGCCGTATCACTAAAGGCGCACACATTGAGCACTTATAGGAAAACTAGGTTAGTTTTCCTTCAATATCAGGTATGATTTGTTATATTTAGTATAAAATAAACTCCTGTAATATACCATTAAAACTCGGACATTCTTTTACGGACACCCTGTACTTAATATAAAAATTTAATAATTGTAACCAAAAAAGCATATCGCATAATTGTTCTCCCTTTCAAAAATACCACCCCAAACCTAATCCAAACACTCAAAACATTTCGCGCAATTACTACAACATTTCTCTAAAAAAAACATATTACAAGGCCAACACGTTGCAAAAATGCCATTTATAAAACACTCAGAATTAACGAAGGCTCTCACGTTATTTTACGGCACTACGGGCCCGTTTTAAAAACGTTGTAGACCCCCAACGTTATTTTGCTCACGTTTTAAGTCTAAGCACCTAACACTCAATTCCTGTAAGAGACTTGTGCTATACCTCTCTTTCCGCGTAACATAAAAATGCTTCTCTGTATAGGGTTGCTTAATGGATGAATTTTTTGAAAAAGTAGCCAAGGTGAAAGAAAATGTCGCCAAGTTAGTATACTGGCTTCCACACTACGTTTATAACGTAAAAAGTGGAAGGTATTATAATCGTTCAGTCAATCTGTCTCTCAGTCGGTCTGTCACCCACTTTCATATCCAAAACTACAAATGCTACGGACAAGTGCGATACGTCAAAAAAAAATCAGCGATTAAAAATTAGAATACATTGAAAATTTCAGAAAAGAATTCGAAGTACTTCAATTACTAAAAAAACTGCAAAATTTAATGCTCATTTAAAAAGCATAGGAAGCCATTTTTATTAGAATTTAATCACCATTGCCATTCACAGCAATCGCTCGAGAAACTTAATTCTTTTAGACAATAAATAAAATTATTTTTGCGACATTGATCAGTTTGAAATGACGTCAAATATATTTCATTACGAGATTCTTTGTATGTTGATATGAAATGTTTTCATTCCATATAAAAGCGACGAATATTACATATTTATTCTTTGAAATATAAATTAATTTTTGCAAACGATAAGTAATAATTATTGAATTTTCGAAATAAAATAAATGAAACTAGCCAAATTTAGCATGTAACTGTTTAATATAGAATTAATGCTGTGTTTGGCGCCATTTTACCTGTTAAACGCAAAGGTTGTGTGGAAGCGGGTTAAGTGACAGATTCTGTTACAAACCTACTTGTTTTAATTTGATGAAATTATAAAGTTATGAGGATTAGAAATTACAATTTTTAAAAATTGTTTAGTTTGTCAAATTAAGGAAAAGATAAGACTTTTAAGTAGGTGGGAAAAATAAAGTTGAAGTAATTGTATGAAGTTGGTCCCATTACAAAAATTTCGAAAAAATAATGTTAATTAAATAACGAAGTTCACGAGACTGGATAGTTGACCCGATTATAGAGTCGATGAAGTTAAAGTTTAAAATGGCATCGAAGAAAAATCAGATTTTGATATTTAATCTCTTTTAGGAATCATTTTAGAGAAGAACTTACCCAAATATCTTAAGACATATCATATGAAACAGCATCATTCCAATATATTTCCATCCAAAACTTAAAATGAATCTTGAAAATTTGCAGGTGAATTCCAAACTAACCTAAAATGAAATGAAAAGTAAGTTATAATGTAACCAAACTAAGTCTAATAATTTATCAACCAAACCAGTAAGTTTTTTTTTAATCTACACTGTTAAAAATTAGGCACTTTGTTTCACCAAAAATATGATTCCTAGTAGCTGCAACGGCTGTGTGGTGAAACGTTAAACCATATTTTTGGTATTCGGTTGAATCATTTCTCAGGTTTTTGTTTCCAAATCCAGAAAAATTGTTCAACCTAACACCGAAAAAAAGGTGAAACCTTTCACCACACAACTGTTGCAGCTACTAGGAACCAAATATCATGGTGAAACCAAAATTTTTAACAATGTAACCAAAAAGTTACGAAACTCCTAAATCCAAAATATCGCAGAAGCCAGCGAAAAACGATGACCAGCTCATGACGTACCTTGTGGCCCAAGTTTTTCCGCTGCCCTGTGCATTTTACTTTGCGCGCTAAGAGTTTAGAGCGGCTTAAAAGTTTGAAATTTCCTAATTTTCTATTTGAGGTCCCGTGGCGCAGTGGTAGTGCTTTGCATTGCTGTGCCACAGGTCCGGGGTTTGAATCCCGGATTGGGCGAGTTGACCCATCCTTTCATCCCTTAAGTGGGTCGATAAAATGGGTGCCAAGTATGCTTGGGAACTAAACACTGGGGGTTCCGCGTGAGGCTGACCACCTTACCGGGACATATGTCTAGCACCCCAGAGCCCTAGGTCACGAAAGCTGAAATGTGTACGGCAGGCCTTGGCCCACTAATGTGCTGTTGTTCCGAGGAGGTTTTTTTTTAAATTTACTATTTATATATTCATTAATCCAACATTCTTCAGAGCAGAAACCGTTTGTGATTGCGTCTTTTTTTAACGTGTTTGTAAGTTAAGTATTTTTTTTTCCGAATTTTTTTTTGCAAATTTGATCATATAGACGAACTTTTTCATCTAAAACATAACCCAAAATCGAAAAAAAATAATGTTGAACTTCCTCATTGCATTAGCAAGACTAATTTATATCACTGAAATATCTAAAATTAGTGTCCAATCCATGTCGAAAACTTTGTCATTTTATTTGATTTCAGTAACTTCTTACAAAATCTATCGCCAAACACTCCCTGCACCACCAAATCCAGCAACCCCAACCACCCAACTTCATTTTAACATTCGCTACGATCCCTCTAAAAAACCCATCACCATTTTTTTCACCACCCCCTCTAAAATAATAACTTTTCTCAACAGACAAAAAAAAAATGTTGTAAAAACTCTTTATATCATATCGCATCACGTTATGCATTCTTACACTTTTACGACGGGCTTTCCTGTCTTACGCCGGCGTTAGGCAGTAAAACAAATGTACAGGGGTTGTAAGGTGCTTTTCTTTTTTTTCCCCAGGTTATTTAGGGGCATAGTTTCTGAAATTGGGTAGCGTTGTTCGAAATGGTGTGGGTATAAAAAATATACGGTGCGTTAAAAATTTAAAAGGTAGAGGGGGTGGGGTTGAAATATTTTTATTGGAGGACTGAGTGTTTTTTGTAAGGGTGTTAAGGGTAAACGGTTTTTAATTGGGATTTTTGGGAGTTTTCTTCTTAGATTTGTGGTTGGGTAGATATTAAGAGGCGATTTCAAATGCTGATTTCTGGTACCTTTTCATAGATTTAAGGGAACTCAGTATAACAAAACCGATGAAAATATCGGAAAAAAAAATGTTGTCGTAAAATACAATTTAAAGCCTACCTAGCATGCTTTTCTAAATTTCGAAAACAATTGAAGAGCTATTTTTTCCCAATAAAGCCCTTTTATTTTAACTTTTCATTGAATGTTCCACTGTAATTTATTTCTTTAAATTGCTTTTATCCAGTTTTTAATATTCGGGAAATTGGTGACCGGTAACTTAAAACTACAGTCAAGTGACGCCATTGAGCTAGAAGGGAAACTGGAGTGAGGTGTCAGCGAGCCTAAAACCCACTCACACCTTGAGTGAACCGGGCAGAAAAGGACTATTTTCCCTACACTTGTATGCAATGCTTGAATGAGACCCCTTTATCATATTGACATGAGCTCCTAAATGTATTTTAACATTTTCAGTTCGAAATAAATTAACTTTCTTTAACTTTAAATTCCAACTTTTTTTAAGAAATAACCATGTGGATCACTAACTACGAACCAGCGAAGACGAACCCAATAGCGAAATAGGCAAGTTTCCAGGTTTTCTGCCCGGTTCGTTTCTACTGCAGTGCCGTGTATTCCCCCGCGTTTCGTTATTGAACCGGCTTGTTTGCTGCCCTGTTCAGTGAATCACACACCTTACTCCACGTTTCTTTTAGATCAATGAGTGACGCCAATGGGTTCCTGCCCACTGTGGGATTCCAGGAAATGAAATGGCAGATTTCCTTGCAAAAAAGGGCGCTTCAATAAGGCAAAAGTTTTCCCACCCTCTGCCTTTTTTGCACAGCTAAAAGCCTCGTCAAAACAGCTATCAGAGCTCAAGCTCAGAAAGACCTATTCAATCGTACCTCCACCAAATCCTGTGGAAATGCCATCCCAAAGCTACGAAATGGTCCAAGACATAGAGCAGTTGCTGAATTTCGACTGGCCACTGGGCACGATTGCCTAAGAAAGCATCTGTTTCGCATCAATGTTGCTAATTCGCCCATCTGCCCTCTGTGCAGTCTTGGAGAGGAGATGGACTCTGCCCACCTCCTGCGATGTTCTGCCTTACGGAAGAGTACCCTCTCAGAGCGCTACTGGGAGGCGAGAGACAAGATAAGTTGATGGACTTTGTTGCAGTGATTTCTTTCTTGTTCTGTTTGCATTGTTTGAATTACTGTAACTGTCCAATAACTGCCATTAGAAATAAAAAAAATATAAAAAAGTGACGCTAACAAGTTGGCACTCAACGCAACTTTTCGGAACGACACCGTACGCAGTGTCGGGACTTTAAATCATATTTAAAGCGTGCTTTTTCTGCACGGGGTAATTTTATTCGTTGGACTTTTTCGCTGCACAGGCAGTTTAAAAGTCAATTACTTGGGCACTACTCGGACCCGAACCTAGGACCTTTCACATGTAAGTTAACTCGCCGACTAGGCTTAGCAGCTCATGCGAAGTGCCTCAAAATCTAAAATTATTATCAGATGACAAGCGTAACATCGGAGCCGGCACGCAACTCAACGCGTTTCCGAACAAAACTCGAAAGATATTCTATTAATAAGTAGGTCCGGATACCACTGAGAGAAAAAAAATTAGAATTTATGGTACTTCCACCAATTGTGAAATATAGCAAGAAAAGGTTTTTCTTGGTCTGGTTAGAAATTTACAGTTGTCCGAAATACTGATACCGTATTAAGATGTCGCTATACGGTTGCGTTGGGTGCCAGCATAGGTATCGGCTTCGTCACTTGACCAACTGTCTGAATCAAAAAGCTCGTCGCCATGGGCCTCAAGTATCTTTAGTGGTTTAATCAAAGCTTTTAAAAATATAACTAACTTGCAAATTTAATAGCCCATTTTGACGCGCTTTTAGCTTCACACTACGTTTATAACGTAAAAAAGTGGAAGTTATTACAATCGTTCAGTCCGTCCGTTCGTCTGTCTGTCCGTTACCCACTTTCATAGCCCAAACTACAAATGCTACGGACAAGTGTGATACGTCAAAAAAATTCAGCGCATCAATATTAGAATATATTGAAAATTTCAGAAAATAATTTGAATTCGAAGTACTTCACTTGTTTAAAAAACTGCAAAATTTAACGCTCATTTAAAAAGCATAGGAAGCCATTTTTATTAGAATTTAATCACCAATGCCATTCGCAACAATCACTCGAGAAACTTTAATTCTTTTAGACAATAAATTAAAATAAATTTATATTTGCGACGTCGATCAGTTTGAAATGACGTCAAATATATTTCACTGCGAGATTCTTTGTACGTTGATATGAAATGTTTTCATTCTATTTAAAAGCGAGGAATATTACATATTTATTCTTTGAAATATAAATTAATTCTTGCAAACGATAAGTAATAATTATTGAATTTTCGAAATAAAATAAATGAAACTAACCAAATTTAGCATGTAAATGTTTAATTTAGAATATTAATGCTGTGTTTGTCGCCTTTTTACCTGTTAAACACAACTGTTGTGTGGAAGTGACAGATTCTGTTACAAACCTACTTGTTTTTCCATATAACTTCAAAAAATTAATATGTTCAATAAATAACTTTTTTTACTATGGAGAAAAAAGAAATTAATATCTTTGACTTCCAACACAAAAAAAAAAGACGCAAGACCTGCATAAGAGCGACGACCAAGGAAAAACGGACTCCATTAATATGTATGAACCGGAAAAAAATCGCCAAGGAGTTCATTATAAATGAAAAAGTCTTAGGATCAAGTTTCACTTTTTTAATCTTCACTCACCACACATAACAATAACAAATTATAATAAATAATACCGTAATCATGCATACCATAGTACCAGGGCTGATAGGTGACAAATGTTTTTAATTTTTAGGGGCTGAAAAAATTAATAAATTCCTCGCTATCCTTCGTGGCAACTTCCTATGCAAAAATTCCCCCACCCACATTTTAACGGAAGTCTCTAAAGAATGGAATCACGAAGAAGAAAAAAAGGTTCTGAAAGGTGAATTACATTAAATGGCGCATAAAAATGTATAATAAAAAAAATAGAGCAACACAATACGTGTAGGGAAAAAAAATGCGAAGGAAACAGCATCGAATATTTCACTTTAGGGAACTTCATTTAAGGCTTTGGCGTTAGGTTTGGCTTGATATCGCCAAATTGGCGATATTTTTAGTTTGGAATTAAGTCATTAAAACGCCTTAATGTTTAACCTAAAGATAATGCTTAGAAAAGAACAAGGATGTAAAAATATTTTTTTGAATGCATAATAAGCTAGTATTGTTATAAATTTATAACTATTAATAATTAGGGTTAGTTCACAAACAGTCTAACTTGGCGATTAATGGCGGTATCAGATAATCGTAGACATCAATAATTTGTTTGCTTTTTTCATTATTTATATTGAAAAATAAGCTCAAGTAAAAAGTTACTGCAAAAACAAGAAATTATGTACCTATTTAGTATGAATTAAAGGCTTATAGCTCTTTCGAATTCTTAGAATACTAGTTTTCAACAAATCTAAAAGTTTGCGAAACTTAGACTTTTAAAATTACTAATATATCCTAAAAACATTAAAATTTACTAATTAATAACTACATTCAAATAGTATTTTTATAAAAATATAATTTCAGACAATTGATAGTTGGCTATAGCTATTTGGCGATATTTAAAATATTAAAAAAAATCCAGATTCTTTATCACTCATTTAACATGAGCATTCTAAGCATTTTGGCGAGATCAGGAATTTCCATCGCCAACGAAAAAAAATCCCCATTTTTTTTTCCCTTTATTATTTTATTTCTTGGCGAGATTAATCATTTTTAAATTGCACGGGACGACCGCATTTGGCTGCATGAAAAAAAAAAACCAAAATATCTCGTGGTATATTTGGAATGCCTGGTATTTGATTCTTATATTATTTTTTCCCCTCTAGAATGTGGCTAAACCGACCCCGAGGGGAAAATGTAGATATTTTTAGAAACTTTTTTTTTATTATTATTAAAAAATACCCGTGGGGTAGGGGTATGCTTAATTGAAAGAAAAAAACACCTCAAGGGGTATAAAACATTTTTTACGCCATGTTCTGGTCGCGGTTATGTGATTGGCCGACATTTCGCGCATGGGCAACTGCGTGTAGTTATTTTAAGAGGCGTGGGGTAGGGAATGAAAAAAAAAATTAGGGATTTTTTTTAAAGTGTGAATTAAAAGTGGGGAGATATTTTCTGATTCAATAAGGTTTGTGGTGGGTAAATGAGAAAATAACTTTACATGGGGTTTTCGTTTTAAAAGAGGATTCATGCTTAAACGATCTTTAAATTGTCGGCATAGTGAAGTTTTTATTCTGTGCTACTGCGCCTACTTAAAGGTTTGAATAAAAAAAAAAGGTTAAAATATATTTAATAATAGACTTTCAAGAACTTTATAAAATACTTTTTGAAATAAAAATTCCAATTTTTTTTTCTTTGCTAACGCTTCGCCAACCTGTATCCAAGACTTGTCTTAATCCAAAAGTTTACTCATCAAATTTTTAAATAGATGCTATTTATAACAACAGTTTCACGAGAAACATATCTTTGCCATTTCAGCATTTTAGCTTCCACACTACGTTTATAACGTAAAAAGTGGAAGGTATTATAATCGTTCAGTCCGTCTGTGTCACCCACTTTCATAGCCCAAACTACAAATGCTACGGACAAGTGTGATATATCAAAAAATTCAGCGCATCGAAATTAGAATACATTGAAAATTTCAGAAAAGAATTTAAATTCGAAGTACTTCAATTATTTAAAAAACCGCAAAATTTAATGCTCATTTAAAAATAGCATAGGAAGCCATTTTTATTAGAATTAAATCACCATTGCCATTCGCAACAATCGCTCGAGAAACTTTATATTCTTTTAGACAATAAATTAAAATAAATTTATTTTTGTGACATCGATCAGTTTGAAATGACGTCAAATACATTTCACTACGAGATTCTTCGTATGTTGATATGATATATTTTCATTCTATTTAAAAGCGAGGAATATTATATATTTATTCTTTAAAATATAGATTAATATTTGCAAACGATAAGTATTAATTATTGAATTTCGAAATAAAATTTAAATGAAACTAGCCAAATTTAGCATAAAAATGTTTAATATAGAATTAATGCTGCGTTTGTCGCCTTTTTACCTGTTAAACACAACTATTGTATGGAAGCGGGTTAAATGACAGATTCTGTTACAAACCCACTTGTTTATTTAAAAAATGATCTAGTAAACTCAGCAATAAGATCAGTAAAGGCACCAATAAAAAGCGTCATGGGACTAATGCAAACTAAATCTGTCCAAGTCTAATGTCCCGACCTCTCTTACGATGTCGCTGTAAGGTTGTTTTGGGTCCCATTTAAAGTGTCGGCGTCTTCTGTTACAAGACCAACCAACATCATCCCTGCAGCTCTAATGCGATATCAACTCAACCAAAAACCACATTTACCATTTTTTAACCCTTCAACTGCCATTCTGCTGCTTCCGCCCAGTGGTTCTAATTCACCTCACGTACCACAACATTGGGCACCATGTCCGACGGCCCACGCTTCCAATTACCTTCCCAATGTCCTCTATGAATGCGGAATAAGGGCACTTTTTGGGATGGGGGAGGTGTGAATGGGACGGAGGTGAAGTGGAGTTGAAGTTTGATGGTAAAATGAGTTGTCAAGTGAAGCAGTTGAGTGATTGGTTATATACCCAAATAGATGTTTGGTGAATTACTTAGTGGTGTTTTTAAGTAACTGAGCTGTGATACAACAAGCTATAAGTAAGTCCCTAATTTAGTTTCCGGCTGCTTATTTCTAGATTCTAAGAGAATCTATAACCCAGTCAAATATGCCTGGTAATTTTGAACCATGAATCCCATATCGCGGCATCTGGTTTGTTAGTAAACAAGCTTCATGTTGCGTAATAATCCAAATAAATTTTTGTGAGGTGATTTTATAGACTTACAAACCTAGTTCCAATAACATTTTTCTAATGTCTGTTTCGTTACGCGAAGAAAGGCTTATCTAACAACCGAGGCCCCCAATATGACATGAACTATAATGTGTATACAAAACAAGTAGGTTTGTAACAGAATCTGGCACTTCGACCGCTTCCACATAATGTGTGTGCTCAACAGGAAGAAAATTGCCAAACACAGCATTTAATTCTGCTTTAATCATTTATAGGCTTTTCTGACGTGTCATAATTCTCTGCAGCTTTTGTAGTTCAAGACTATGAAAGTGGGTGACGGACAGACGGTCATAACCTTAAAAAAGGCATCCAATTTTTTTTTTTACTTTATAAACGCAGTTGTGGAAGCTAAAAACTTATTTCATTTATAGATTCTTGAGGAATGAATATAGACTTTTACTTTAATATTTGTATTACGGTATTTTGAGGGGGCTAGAATAATTCAGTATCGGCTCATACCACTACGTACATAAGCGTCTCGACAAACACGTAGTTTTGGCGAGTTCTAGCAATATTACGACACGCTCCTAGTGCTTGAGATCGCTTTCTACAAATTTCGCCAAGGCTGTCACGACTCTAACTTCAATACTTAGTAACTCTATATTAGGTGTATAGCATCAATTTTACGACAGTCATAAAGCTTCACTTATCCTTAAGACACTTCGCAGACAGCTAACCTGCCACGAGTCTTTCTATTTAAATAAATTAAATATTTAGTGACTCCAGTTTGAGTCGATATAACATCAATTTGGCAACATACAAAGACAGCTTCACTTATTTCCACGCCAAACATCTCTGCCCCATTCTAGCCTCCAAACCAGTCCTAATGGCCGGAATTGTTTTTCAGGTGGCACACTTAACGTTTTTTGGGTGTCGTCGTCTTATTTGTGATGCATGGTGCATTTCTGGGTGTGAGATACTGTTGCAGAAAATTTGGCGGGGTTTATTGGATAATTTGCAAATAGATAAATAAGAAGATAGTCTATTTATAGCTGAGAGCTTTTAACACGGATAAAATCAATTGTTTTGGAATTTTTAAAATCTTGCTAAATGATGAGGAAGATACTTTTCCTTATCTGAGGTCGCAAGCGTCGTCAAAATAGATTGGAAACGCCGGAAGTCACCAAAAGTTTACAATCGCCGCCAAACAAGATATTTCCGATTTAACCGCGTATATTGAGGTCCTTTAACTGTGCAAACTGTGTTTTGTCGCCAAAATCTTCGTTTGTCGCCAACTAATTTAACTTTAATTAAAGTAATATTTTTCCCACAGTGCATTTTAAGTTTGTCCGTCGTTCGCAGTTTGAAACAAGTAGGTTTGTTACAGAATCTGTCACTTAAACCACTTCCACACATCATTTGTGCTCATCAGGAAACAAACTATTTATACACCCCAGAAAGAAATTCGCCAAACAGGGCCATTAGCTAGACGTAATTCAAACTTTTAAAAGCCAAAATAAACTATTTTCATTAATCTTCTTTCTCAGATTTAATAATTAGACTTTATCGTTTGCTAAATTTGTTTGAAGTTCGAAGAATAATGATGTAATCTTTTTTAATAAATATCTTTGTGTAGCCACAATTTTCCATTTACATTTCTCTCGAAAATTCAGTTATTTATCGTTTGTTAAATTAATTTACAGTTCGAAAAATATACAATTAGTACAATTGATGCTTTAAAAATAAAAGCAAAACTTTGCATATTTTTTTTATGCCCAAGTTAGAATTCTCTATGCATCCTTCTTCATACATATATAATAAACCATAAAACAACTCTATTATGATATTACAACAATCCAAACTAAATTATATCACATAAACAAATAGTCTTTCAAAAGTTTTTATTTTTATTTTAAATAAAGTTTCTCGTACGTTTACCGAAATGGCAACAGTGAAAATATTGAATAAAAATGGAATTTGCATGTTATTTCAATATAGAATAAATTTTTAGTTATTTAAATTTAAAATAAACTTCTAATTAAATTTTTTTTATGAAATTTGGAATGTAGCCTAATAGGATTTTTTGCTTCAAAATGACGTATCCCACTTGTTTGTGAGACTTACGGTTCGTTCTATGAAAGTGGGTGACTGACAGACGGACTGAACGATTATAATACCTGCCACTTTTTTCGTTATAAACGTAGTGTGGAAACTAAAATGAGAGCAAAGAGCCCGTAAGAAGAGTTGCCTCGTAACGAGGAGAACTGTAGCTTTTTTTTCGAAGGAATTTCAACTTCGTTTCATTACTTTATGGCGCCATTCTCACCAAATGTCTCGTGTATAATAAGCAATAAAAATTTGAAATGCATAAACATATTTTTCAAAAATTTACCAATTTAAATAACTATGAACCATATCTGTGATAAAATAGCAAAATAAATCCGAATCATATGTATTAGCGTTCGTAACATGAAAATGGGCTTATGGCACCCAACTCCTATTCTCCATTGATCGTAACTCTTATCAAAATAAAATTCCATTTATACTCATAATTTTAAAAAAAAAATATGAAGTTTTATTAAAATAGTTAAATATATTTTTCTTTTTACAAGCATTCAAAATCGAATCTATATAATTATACCAACTAATCATGAAGGTTTGCTAAAATTTACTTAACGTCGCACTGTAGACACAGAGAGCTATTGGCGACATATTTTATAGTTTTGAACCGTATTCAAAACTTTAGATGAAGCACTTCAAAACAGTTATTTGATAATCCTTCAAATTAACAACCAAAAACTCCCATGAACTCATTCCAATCTGGAAAGTCAATCAAAACAAACATTTATATAATCCAATTCGCCGACCGACTTCTGAATTCTCAAAAGATTCTTTTCACTTCTCATTTCTACGGTCTTCAAAACATCTCAAAAAACCTTCCGAGATTCCTTCACAATAGTCGCATACCCAAGACCAGAAGGCGCCTAGCTCACAACCGTCCCTGTCACTCGCTACAGCGATCACACACACACCGACAAAATAAAATAATAACTTCAACTTCTACTTTCTTATCCATACCATATGCGATAATAACCACACCAAAAAAATTAATATAATTTGATTCTGACAAGACGCGAAATTAACACAAGAACATGAAAACAGACTCCGCTGTAAAAGTGATTAGAAGAAAGATAATAATAAAAAATGTTTGAAAAATGATCGATCGATCATCGTCTGTTCTTGTGTCATTGGCAGCCGTGCCCCTAGGTGGCAGCACTCGCTAATTGCGAGACGCCTCAGTACTCCCCTACTAATAGAGTTGTGGATTGTAAGGTTTGGAGGAACAGTTGTTGTCTGTTCATGTTTCATTGTGAACAATTAGTATATTGATTAATTAATGTACCAATATAAACTTCACTATAGCCACGGTGTCTAGTTTAAATATTATTCATTAAAAGGCTTAAAAACTGAATGGCCTGACGGCACATTTTTTTTGAACGGCTATTGCAAAAAAAAAATGGTGGTGTGGTGTGTTTAGTCCTACAATTCATACCTTTTTTCATGAGCAACTGTGGGTTTCTACAAATTCTTATTGGTCAAAGTAAAAAATAGTCCATGAATTAGACGTCATGAAATTCAGTTCGCATAACTTCAACTCTAGATGGTTGTAGTCTATTCTACGGGAAAGATAAGATCTGTAAAAATGCTTAATTTCGAATAACGGTCACATAACTAGACGAGGTGACCTGAAATGGCTACCAACGCAACCCAAAAACTTTGAAACGTAAAAAAAATACAGACCAAAAATCATTTGCTAATAAAACTCTAGAGCAAAAAGTTCTCGTACTACGTAATTTTTATTAAAGAATGAGATTCAAGACAAATTCAATTATTTACTTAAGGATTAATAATTATTTAACAATCTTTTTAATGAAGCAGAGTTTAGGTTTTTGTTAATTAACTTCGACAATTTGTTTTCCTATTCGCCATTCGCTATGGTTTGGTTGAATTATCGTTACACTTACACGAGGATTGTTGGCGACAGGTGTTGTAATTTAGAACCGTAGTCAAGTGACGAGACGATCCCCCGAGTCCAATTTGCTATAAGATCTAGAAGATAAATGTCTCATAACTTTGATCCACGATCACATAAGCGAAACAGTTACTCAACTTCATGAGACACCTGGATTGGAATAAATTGTAAAAAAAAAAGATTCTCGATGCAGTTTTCAAGAAACAGATCATCTTTCTTCTTTTCTTTCTTTTCCTATCGCCAAAGTCCAGAGGATTTAGGTTTAGTTTGAATTATCGTCGCACTAGAGCTACACGAGGGCTATTGGCGACGGGCGTCGTATTTTAGAACCACAGTCAAGTGACGAGCCGACACCTGAGTAGGCACCCAACACAACCATTAAGGGCGACATCGTACGCAGCGTTAGGACTTCGAAGGATATTTAACGTGCACTCCCTCCACACGGGGTATTATTCGTCGGACATTTTTGGCTGCACGGCCATTTATAGGTCTGCAGTTATTTTGGCGATGTCCGGACCCGAACCTGGGACCTTCCGCATGCTAGGCGAATGCCTAACCGACTGGGCTCCCCAGCCCAAAGTCCAGCGGAGCTAAACAAGGTCCATGAGTCCAAAAACCTCAAGGACAAGCAAACTGACCTTATTTTTCTGAAACAACTGGCGCTTGAAATTATCAACAATATCCCAGCTGTCGCTATTAAAGTGTACACTGATGGCAGTGAAATCGAGAGAGGCGGAACTGGAAGTGGTATCTATATATCATTTCTAAAAATAGTAACCCCATGGAGATTCAGAGGAGGAATCCTGATGGCTGATCTGTTTTCCGTAGCGAGCTTGTAGCTATAGACGAAAGCCTGAACCATATTGCAGCCTTTGCTTCGTTAGAAGAGGTCTGGATAATAACTGACAGCAAAACAGATCATCAAGAACAACAGCTCCTTTCTTGCGCATCCATTCTAATAGTTAAAACACTGGAAACATTAGGACGAGAAGAAAAAAATGCAGAAGTTTCGTTTTTTTGATTTATAGAACTGATTTGTCAAGGGCATTCTCAAAGGAGGCCGACCGCGGTAATGAAGAGAGGAAGATGAGCATTGCTGTTTGGAGAAACTATCTAGGGATGGGGAGGAAATAACGATACAGTTAGTTAAACTTGTTACTTTATAGTTGACCCCTTAATGATAGGATAGTTTTCAAGGAAACAGATATAAAAGTGCAGATTTGTTTATACCTGAAAATTAGATAAAATATGTGTATGAGCAAAATATTTATTCATTTTGAATTTTTCCTTTGTTTTCAACTTGAAATTTAAAAAAAAATCTTAGAAAATCCAACTCCCTCTCTCATCCCGACAGTTGATAAACAAAAAATGAATTTGCAACTAAACGATTTGTCGAAAGGCTATGTCTACTAGCCAACAAATGCTAACAGTCCAACACGCACAAGCAACAAAGCAACAAATGTAACAAAACTTGGCGCAGAGTCAGCCCCCAAGCCATTGCAACGCGTAGTGAGGACACAGCCCAATAGTTCCGACCGCAAAGTATTGTGGTCAGTTAGAATAAGTATGGTCAAACGTAATTGGCTTGTTTTAGGTGACGCACTTCCTTTCAGCTTTTATTCATGGCCTTCTTTCAAAGGAACTCCGGTTGGTGATATGTTCCCACATGACATTGATTCACCAATCGAGGCCCGGGAAATTGTTTTCATTTGTGTTGCCACTCAAGACTGAAAACTTGACCATTGTGTCGAGTGCAATTTAAAATCCAGAAATTGTTTATTATTTTTTAACGAATTTTTTCCAGTTCAATGTTTATACTATTTTATTTAAGAAAAATTTGAATAATTGTTATATTTCAACAAGTTTTTTTTTATAAGGGCATCAACCATAACTGTACCATGGTCATAATATATCAATGTGTTTTTTGAAAATGAATCGTTTGAATTTTTTAAATCTGAAATAATTTTTAAAAAGTTAATTTAAGAGTATGCTCTGACATTCTTAACCTATTCAGATGTTCAAGGCAATACAGATGTGGATACATTATGTATACAGTCTTGTAAATCTGGATATAAACTTAAAATATCTCATGTAAATGAATAAAAAATGGAAATTATGTTTCATAAATAAAGGATGGATATTTCATAAAATATATTTGGTAGAAAATTATATTTATGAATACATTAAAATTCTATTAAAAATAAATGAAACTTATACTCTATGAAAATGATCTGATATTCAACAAAGAAAATTATAACGAGATTAAAATTATCAGCAATGAAAATTATCAACAGATGAAAATTATCTTTTCTGAAGATGAAGAAAATATATAATTTATATTTCCTGAAAATAAACAGTTGCAGAACACCGTTATTGTCTTATAAATATAAAGGTTCATATAACTTAATTACCAAATCATTCAATATTTTTAAAAACCGACAAACACAACAACAGCTCCCCCCAAAAGAACCCAAACATTCCATCCCCTAATCGAACTTATATTTTAGGGAGGCACCGCTCACGCCTCCCCCCTTATGATCCCTATCAATCGCAAACGATATTTTTTGTTTTAAAAAAGCAATTTATTCGTCTGTTTCTCTAGTTCGCACCTGGGTGTTGTTTTTACCGTGTATTAGTCCGTCGCGTTTTGGCAACGGGTCATGATAGGAGATATAATGAAGGGCGTGATTTTTTTTGGGGGGGGGGGGGGATTGTTTTTTGTTTGGGGTATGAAGTAATTAGAAACATCGTGGTTATTGTTGTTGATGGGTTTTTACGGTACTTGGGGGGGGGGGGGGGGTGAGAAAATTTCTATCTTTCACACCAGGTTTATTGGTTGAATTAGCGAGGGATATTGGCAAAACAATAAGGCCGACAATTTTAGACAATAAATTAAAATAAATTTGTTTTTGCGACTTCGATCAGTTTGAAATGACGTCAAATATATTTCACTACGAGATTCTTTGTACGTTGATATGATATATTTTCATTCTATTTAAAAGCGAGGAATATTACATATTTATTCTTTGAAATATAAATTAATTTTTAAAAACGATAAGTAATAATTATTGAATTTTCGAAATAAAATGAAACTAGCCAAATTTAGCATGTAAATGTTTAATACAGAATATTAATGCTGTGTTTATCGCCTTTTTACCTGTTAAACACAACTGTTGTGTGGACGCGGGTTAAGTGACAGATTCTGGTACAAACCTACTTGTTCTTTTTCAAAAATCATATATTACTAGAATTTTATGAAAATAGCAGATTTGTTTAGTTTTCAATTTCAGAAAAATAGAAATTGTTATATGAATCGTCACTAAGTTTATAATTTATCAATAGACAAAGATGCATCACTTTCAAATTCGACAGTGGATTATGATAGGGGATGTAACCCCAATGAACCCGTCAGTCAAGTTTTCGGGCAACACAAAAAAAAAAAAATTGTAATTAAATTTTATAATTTTACTAGATTTTAAAGGGCTGGGGAGCCCAGTCGGTTAGGCGCTCGCCTAGCATGCGAAAGGTCCCAGGTTCGGGTCCTGGCATCGGCAAAATAACTGCCTATAAACGGCCCGTGCAGCCAAAAATGTCCGACGAATAATACTCCGTGTAGATAGGGAGTCCACGCTAAAATACACTCCAAAGTCTCAACGCTGCGTACGATGTCGCCCTTAACGGTTGCGTTGGGTGCATAGGTGTCTGTGCGACTCAGGTGTCGGCCCGTCACTTGACTGTGGTTCTAAAATATACGACGCCCGTCCCCAATAGCCCTCGTGTAGCTCTAGAGCGGCGATAATTCAAACTAAACTAAATTTTAAAATTTGCAGTATCTAGGAATCATTTAAAATTCTGCTACAGAAATATAAAATAAAACAAATTAAAATTTTCGATTAAAATTTAACTTCTACTTCAACTCTACTAAAACCAAGTTTACAATTCCGTCAATTTTCGTATTCATCAGAGGGTATAATGAAGGGCGTGATTTTTTTTATTTGGGGGGGGGGAGGATTTTTTTTTTTGGGGGGGACGGGGGAATTGTTTTCTGTTTGGGGTATGAGGTAATTAGAAAGGTTGCGGTTATTGTTGTTGATGGGTTTCAAGGCACTTTGATTTTTGTTTTGTTTTTGCTGTTGTGGGAAAATGATTATGTTTCACATCCGGAGCACAAAATTTAGGTAGCAGAATGCTGGGTTATGTAATAAAGGTATAACAATTTGATCGTAATTTTTTTCTATTTAACTTCATTAACAACACATCTATGTATTTCTGGAAGGGTTGGACGCAATGAAACGTCAATTTTCTAAGTTCGGTCAATCTCTTACCCGGTAAGGACATAATATTTTAGTGTTAGGGTGAGTTTGAACTATCGTCACACAAGAGCTACACGATGGATATTGGTTACGGACTCCATAATCAAGTGAGGAGTTGACACCCGAGTAGACCACCCAGCGTTAGTTTTAAGAGCGACATTCTACGCTGCGTCGAGTTAGTTTAGTTTAGTTGGAATTATCGTCGCACTAGAGCTACATGCGGGCTATTGGCGACGGGCATCGTATTTTAGAACCACTGTCAAGTGACGAGCCGACACCTGAGTAGGCACTCAACGCAACCGTTAAGGGCGACATCGTTCGCAGCGTTAGGACTTTGAAGGATATTTAAAGTTCACTCCCTCTACACGGGGTATTATTCGTCGGACATTTTTGGTTGCACAGACCGTTTATAAACCGGAAATTATTTCGGCAATGTCCGGACCCGAACCAGGGACCTTTTGCATGCATGCGCCTTGCCGACTGGGATCACCCTCTGGATGACGAGGACATGCATTTTAACGAACCGTTTCTGGTACTTCTGCCTGTACCTTCATCAGATGACTAGGACACAACCTGAGCTAGACTCATCCCCCAAACTATCCTCATGGGACAACTCCAATCAACCTATTGCCAGGTCTATTAAAACTAACACCTTGAACACGTGCAGTATTAAGTACCGCCCCTAAAAGATCCCTATAGGGAATAGGTGTGAGGGAAAATCTATCGAGTTATCCCTCTAACGCAATTTCCATTTACGCAATTCGAGGGGTTTGGCTCCCTTGAGAGGCGACGCTTCGTTAAAATGTCAACCGCTTTGGCTCCCTGAAGGGTTGCTATGAAGATATGGATTCCCATAGGAATTGCATGGTGATACATGGGAAGGGTTGTCAAGTGTGGAGAGTAATGGATGTTTTGGGAGAATGATTAATTTTTTGGTTTGCGGGTCTGTAGATGGTATCGTAACCCCTGTGGGTAATTGAATTTTTTTTGTTCAGATGGAGTTGAAATCAGTATATATTGTATCTGCTTAACCCATTCACGGTCGTCAAAAAAATTGCCACGTGAAAATTCGATTTCTAAATATGTTTATCTAAATAAACAAAATGTAAGACAAGTGTGTAGTCCTGAACAAATTACGTAAGAAAATTTAAGTTACATGAAAAACGAATTTTAAAAACTTTACTCAACCTTTGGCAGGACTCTATAATTTGGGAACAGCTATGATATGAAGGCCCGTCTCGATTTGTTGATTTGCCTTAAGTTGATGGTAAGCGACAAAAATTCCCAAATGTAGTAATCATTCCACTTCATATTTTATACAATTCTATAGACATAGTTACCCATTGTTACGTTTTCAAGCTCGCCAAAAGTAGCCAATGGACAGACCGGCCATTACATCCTAGCTGTAAAAAAATTGGTTATTGGCATTTCATTCCATCTGTAGTGGCGGCAAAAGGATTAATTGTAGCCAAAAATGCACTGAGTTATTCCACTTCATAATTCATACAATTCGAAAGGTAGAGAAATTCTACATTTCATTTTCAAGCTCGCCAAAAGTAGTCAAAGAAAAAAAACTCCATTATATATCATAGTTGCACTAAAATTTGTTATTACCATTGCCTGTCATCAGTATTGGCGACAAAGGGCTTAATTGTCACCAAAAGATTTATTGTATCATATTCCACTTCACATTTCATACAATTCAATAGGTATACCAACCCTACGTTCAGCTATCAACCCTACGTTAAGTTTTCAAGCTCGCCAAAAGTAGCCAATGAAAAGAGCGGCCATTATATCATAGCTGTACCAAAATTTGTTGTTGAGATTGCAGTAGCGGCAGAGGGGTTAATTGTCGCCAAAAGGTTCACCGGGTCATTCCACTTTATATTTCATGCAATTCGATAGGTATAGCAAAACAACGTTAAATATTCATTTTCGCCGAAAGTAGCCAATAACCGGCCATTATATCATAGCTGTGCCAAAATTGGTTATTGACGTTTCAGTGCCGACAAAGGGGGATTAACTGTCGCTAAAAGATGCACTGTGTCAGTCCACTTCATTTTTCATATAACTCGATAGATATAGCAATACTACGCTATTTTTTTTAACTTGCCAAAAGTAGACAATGAACAATCCGGCCATCATATCATAGCTGTACCAAAATTCGTTATTGACATTGCCTGTCACAGTAGTGAAGGTTGATTGTCGCCGAAAATGCACTGTGTCATTCCACTACGACAAAACCACTTAACAGAGCACAATATTGCAGACAACAGCAATAAACGCTTAATTCAGGCCTGTCTGTTCCTATCAAACCAGCCCATTCACAACGGCTTCATTCCAATTCCATTCGCACACAGCGCCAATTACACCGACCGCATAGACAAAGAATGGAGACTTAAACGACTAGTGACAGACAGGAAGCCATTTGCTAGGGTTAAGCTAAGCCTAATAAAAAGCGATCGGCATACTCCCACCTTTGGAGGGGTTTTGGTGGAGGATAGAATAAAAGTGGAGAGTCTGATGGATATAGGATCCACGTAAAAATCGGTTTGTTAGGTGAAAGTGTTTATCGCTTTAACACCAACAAACGCTTTGGCGAATGATTTAGTGCTATTTATATATAAAACCAAGTATCAATAAGTCAAGATAGAACACAAAAAAAATATTTTTGAAGTAACAATATACATCATTTATATAAATGGAACTTTTATAGAGACCTCAGTACATTAATTCTGTAGCGGCCTCAGTAACCCACAGTCTACCAAAAGGATCCTCAAGGTGGAGATGAGTAACCTAGGCTTTTATACTACTGCTATCGTTGTTATTTAGAATAGTGGTAGGAACGAGATGGTAAATCAGCGCCACGTAGTTGCTGATGGCGTATTGAGTTTGCGTGTGTGGTGAACCGCCACAATTCGAATGACGTCTCTAGAAACACAAAATATAATATGCTACCGAATAATAGGCATGTTCCAGGTCTTTATAGTGGCAACAGAAATGCTGAATGAAAATAAATTTTTACTTAAAATAAAATTCGAATTAATAAATTATGCGAAATTGGTTCGTATTGGGAAAGTCGTATTTTCCGCGATTTGGCGAACGTTTACTTCTTAACCCTCATGGCAGTTTAACGCACATTATTTAGCGTATCTATTCTATTTTCGATTCACCATTCGTTCACCAAATACTCTCTAGTGTATTTGGTGAACGCATGATCTCTCATGCCGATTGCCATTTAACATACACTATAATAAGCTTTATGACTTTAAAATATTGTTCATGTTCGGCAACTTTGACAATTTGACATCTAAATTGGAAGCTATATTGATGTTTTAGAATGAAAAAGTTAACTATTTAAAAGTAAAAAATATTTTATGTTGTATACAATTAACATGTTACATTTTTCGGAAATTTAATGCATCGCCCTCAATGCTATGTCTATGACGATGCCAATGTTACAAAAATTTATATGATTCCGTTCCAGGGTTCCAGGAAAAGATATTTTAAAATATTTTTTTCTGTAATGTATGACCATCAAAGACAAAATTTATCTTTAGAGTAGAAATAAAAAAAATCAAGCATTAGAGGGTTAATGATTTTGGTGAACGCAGTTTGTCAATCTGCCAAAGTCGTCATCATTGCTTTAGTGATTCTGTGTGTGTGTTTTTTTTAACACCAATTTGACGACTTTCAAGAGGGCTTCAGTGTTCTTCTACCCAAGCATCTCTATGGAATTCGATCCTCCATTTCCCTCCCTAAATCGAATTGGCCTCTCTCAATGGCTACAAATGAATTCGATTTCGAACTCGAACCTTTAAACTGATTAGGCGGGAAAATCCGGGGCAGAAACAAGGACCGAATCGTTTGGCGGAGTGGCTGTTGCCACCTCTTCTCGGACAATATGTTCGATAGAATTCGAAAGTGGGCAGTACGTGAGAAGAAAACGATTTTTAGAGGGGGAGGAAGTAGTTTTATACTATTTTTTTTTACAGAGTGAGAGATTCTGATGGACTTTTCTTTCCTGTTATTTTGTTGGTGGTGAATGGCAACGTTGGGGGTTGTATCGGGGGAGGGGGAGGGATCTTTTGTTCGCTTCCCGCCCTTTTGGAGTTGTCGTTTGGCGAAAGTTTTTTTATATTTTGTTTTGTTCGATTGTTTCGTTTTGTTGTTAATGGATGCCCAGTAGGATTCGGGATTTCTTTTTCTTTGGAATAGAAAATTTTATATAAAATAAACAAGATCAAAAATATGATTATATTAAAAAAAAATTTGCTTATACTGTTTATGAATTATGTATTGTCTTAGACAATATATGTTATTCTTAGTTACATATCTTGGTCTTGTACGAGGAAAAAATATGTTTTGTTCTTATCACCAACAGTATAAGTTCTTATATGGTTATAACCTACATTATTATATAGGTTACATCCAAAAATACTATGCATATCTATTTTCTGTATTGTAGTTAGCCTTTATTATAAGTATGTGTACCACCAAATGGAGTAACATTTGCCCAGAAAGGTAACTTTAGTACAAGCTCTTCAGCTAACAACTGATCATTGAATACTTTTTTTTAATGTACCAGTCTTTCTCAAATAGTGGCAAATCTTGCTTGACCGATGTCAGTAAAAAAATATCCTTAAAAAAATCATTATTAGAGTGCTATGTTTAGTCCAAGGTTACCCACCAGGGCCAAATTTACCGCATTTGACAGTAGCCAAAAGGCGGAGGTTCATCAGAATGGTATATCTTCAACATCTGACAGAGCATTCAAACTAAAAGATTCTTCATTCTAATGTTATTCCCTTCTGACAGAGGTCTCAAATTACACGATAATTTCAACAAGAATAAGTTCGAGACACCCTAAATTATTACCAGCAACCTCTCCTCACGTTTCCAAAATAAAAAAGCATAGCTTAAAATTAATATCTATTAAGTTGTACCTCAAAAAATAAAGCAAAAAATTTAGAAAAAAAATTCCTTCCCCAGCATTTGACACAAATCCAAGCACGCTTTTTTTATTTAAAAAAAATGTCATTTTAATGGAGATTCAATCCAGACATAAATGATTAATCCAAATCCAACCCACAAAAAAATTAAAAGCAGAAACACAAATTGTTTCTTTTCGCTGAAGCAACCTTGTCGCTCGCTTCACGCGAGCAAACATGCACGCTGGCACGCAATAACCGAGCATAAAATGCAAAAAAGGATCAAGTCATCTTGAAGGTTTTCGTAAACCCTTTTACTCAAGCTTAAATGCTATGGGAAAGAAGACTATAGGGAAACTCTCCAATGGACTTTGTACTGTTTTTGCGTTTAAAGATTCAAACAGCCATTTCGAATCCAGGAGCTATCGTACGAATGTTGTTGTCACTTGGTCAACCCCCTCTCGGAAATAGGGTTGCACGGCGAGAAAATGTGGTTAAAAAGTCGCCAATAGATTCTGTAAATGATGGCCAAAGTTTATAGTTTATACTTGTTGCGAATGGTTAGTAACTCAGAAGTTTGTTTTGCTAAGCATGATAGTTTTCGAATTTTAACGAAATAATAGGGTACTTGACACTATCGCTAAACTTGACAGTATCGCTAAAATACCGTCCAATATTAAATTTATTATAGTTTGAACCCAAATATAACAAACGTTTATATTTTTTTTGCAAAATAAATCTTTAAATAATTCATAAAAATCATTTTCAAATGGTTTTTTTTCATCGGTACGCACGAGATCACAAACACGTCGATTTCGCTGACGTCACTATAGTATGTATTAACAAACCGGTGTGATGTTTTTTGTTTGTAATTAAACTGGTTTTAATCTAACTTACTATTAAAATAAGAATTATATAGATAATCGGTGGAGGTTTTACAGAAGCGGATAGTTCAAATTTGCTTAAATTCTGATTTCAAAATGCTGTTTCAAAGTTTGTTTATAGTCACTAGTGACATCATAGATACCACGTGACAGCCACAAAGCGTTTTCGGGAGTGATTTTTCGTCCTAATTTTAAAATTCATTTTTCCCCTTTTTATGGGGTATTTGAAAAAAAAGAAAAAATACGGGTCTAATATTTTTGGCATAAGAATATTTTAAGCCAATAAAATTTTTTTAGTCAAGTACCCTATTGCATACGCAGTTGCTGTTATAGCTGCAATTGTGGACAACAGTGTAGCAACAGACCGGACGGCTTTATTAATCAGCGCCTTCTGAGTCTCTGAGTGGTATATCGTTTTCCGAAACCCGTTTGAGTGCGATTGGAACTCAATTCCTTATAGCCGCTATAGTACAGTATTGGGCCGATTCAGCAGTAAGTCTTGTCACTTAAAAATTATTTGAAACTGCGAAAAAAGATTCACAATAGAGCCTTATGATTTAGTGGGAAGATGACCCACGCCATACCATTTTAAGTTAAAAACCATGAAAATAAATGGACTGAAATACATGCAATTTCGTTCGCCTCGAAATCATTTAGGCTTTGTTCCACTGTCCGTGTCCGCGCAGACACGGACAACTTTTACGAAAACTAATTGGTTCACTGGCGCGTTGGTCTTCTAGCTATCCAATCACACGTCGTTAAAAGCTGTCCGTGTCTACACATAAAAGGACAGTAGAATCAAGACTTTAAAACTCTAATTCTACGACACGACTCGAAACAAAGCCCATCTTAAAAATTCCCGCCATAAGAGCGATTTCACACCAAACCTGGCCACCCCATCCCCGCAAGTCCGCATACAGTGATTGAATATGATGAATGTGCGCTCATTATATCTCATTACTCAAACACTACGCAACAGAACGGCTCCTTTTTCTTTTCTTCATTACGTCGGCTAATGGAGTTTATGGGGACAGGACGGCTCTCTTGATCGCGATTGGTCGGATTGGACTGTCCGACAGTAAATGATTGGTCAAGGGCTCGGATTGATGTGACACGTAACATGAGTTGCTTGGTTTTTTATTGTTTGTTTCGTCGGTGATGACGATTATTGTTTTTTGATTAGATGATTTCGATGTCTTCTATCTTGGTTATTTTTGGAGAGTTTTTTTTTATGACATTTTGGGAATTTTTTTCGTGGAAAGAGGCCTGAAGAGGGATTGTTAATTAACTTTTTACTGATTTTTTTTTATTTGTTGAGTATTTCTTTAAATACAGTGTAATCTAACGGATAAGAAACATTTTAAACTTTATATAAGTGGTAATTATAAAGCTTATAAAATCAACATTTCAGTTGTTCTCATGGTATTTTAGTTTTCTGGTTGAATAAGGACTGTAGAGTTGACTAATATATTACAACAGCCCGTTTCCACCAAGAGGCACCTTAAGGAAAGGACCAAGCTGCTTCATCTTGTATACAACAATATTATAATTTAGTTGACTAGTAGTAACACAATGGTAAATAAGCGCCATCTAGCGAGGATGTTATACTTGAGATTGCGTGTACATGTGCGCCTGTCCGCTATACCCCTTCCCCTCTTACGGTCATATCCACCAGCCACGGGATCAACCTCGGATAGCTTAATCTAGGTTTAGTGCTCGAACTCCTTGATCGTGGTTTACACCGTCGTCTTTATCCACCAACCCAGGATTAAGTTATCCGCAGACTATCTTCCGAAAGTCTTCTCTGATTGGCCAATTGCAATTTCGTATTTCGTGCTTTCTATATCGTTTAAATCATCCTCTTCATAAAACTCGTGGGAATCTGCCATTTTTCTGTTTACTAAACTGCTTGAACACTATTGGTTGGTGGAAGATAATCCAAGCTTGTTCTCGAGCACTTGATCCTGATTTAAACTAGCGATTCAGTGCTCGTGGATACCGTTTTGCTGCTATTCCCGAATTAAAACAGTTTCCAAAAATAAGCCAAGTTTAATCGTGGCTGGTGGATGTGACCGTTAAGCCCTGGTTTGTAAGAACTGAAAACGCACGTCAAACCGTTAAAAAAAACGCACTGCTCATCGATACCAGCGTCTTATCTTCGTGTGGGTGGTTTGTTAGAATTCACGTCTTTCGATGCGTCCGCATCTAACGCATGCGTAATAAGCGAAGCCACCGTTATCTCATTCGAATAGGTAGAAACATTGGCCGTTTTGGACGCTCTAATCAAACCACGGTTGATTCGAGATTTTCGAACGTTGAGATCAACGTTAATTTTGGTGCCGCGGTCACGTGACAACTATGGCCAATAAGAAAGCGGAAATTTCGGACGCACTGCTCAGCGTCCGATTTTGTGTTCTTACAAACCAGGGCTTTAGAGATATGAAACGTGCGGCAGAACGCTACATGGACTTTTCTATACTTTTAACATCCGTTTGATTATTTTAACGTCAAACTGCAGTTACACGGAGGAAATTAGGGAAGGGCTTAGTAACTTGTATCAGCCGTCGAACAACTAGGCGGACTCCAAAATAAGGCACCAACCATATAAACAAAGACAATCAACACAAACCAAGTGCCAAAGTATAGAAAGAGACCACGACGATTAGGAAAACATTGGACGCAATTTGCATAAGCTGTAAAAAATGGCTTTGTTTCACTCTGTTTCTAGGACTAAAGTGTTGATATCTTTGTTAGATTACGAGAAACTGAAGGTCGGAAGACCTAGGCCAATAGGCATGTTCCAGGTCTTGAGTGGCAACAGAAATCCTGAATGAAAATAATTTACTTCTCGACCCTCGATTAGAAAACCAATATCACGTAGGAACAAAGCACCTATCGCAGCACCGATTAATGGAAAAAAGGAATGATAACTGGAAGTAATTGCGTCACCTGAAAATAAGCCAATTGCACTATGTAATGATCTTGTTTATCAACAGAAATGTCTTGTTTATCACAGAAATACTGAATTAAAATAAATTCTTTCTCAAATCTCGACTGGAAAATCACTGCCTTGTGGGAACAGTGCACCGATCAAAGGAAAGGCAGGAATAAAAGCTGGAAGGAAACACGTCACCTGAAACCCGGCAATTACAAAACAAACTATTCGCTCCTGATACAACAATGATTTGGTTTTTTAAATTAGGTTACACAACACGAAAAACACTAGTTTCAACAATAATTCATATCTTTTATCAATCTCGCCAAAATTCGATTATGACCCTTACAACATGAGCACAACAAGAAACCTTCTCTACCATTCGATCTTCATTTCTTATTCATATATTCCATGCTTCAATTAAATTCCACTCAGCAATTCAATCACCGCCCAACAATCGCCAAAACCCCTCGCCAAACATTTTCGCTGATAGGAACAGATTGGATAATTGCACACACACGCCGCCAACCCTCAAAAGCAACGCGAGTTACCCATAAAAACATGATAAACATTTGGTTTTTTCGAAGTAAAACGAATTATGTCTTAGTTGTGGCTTAGCACGGATTTAAAGAACGTTTTTAGAAGTATATTGACTTGATTAACAACAATATAATTAGGAGTTTAAAAAAAACCTTGTTGCGGCCTCAGTAACCCACAGTGTATGTACCAAAAGGATCCTCAAGGTGAAGATGAGTTACCTCGGCTTATATACTACTATTAACTTTGTAATTAAGAATAGTGGTACGGACGAGATGGTAAATCAGCGCCACCTAGTCGTTGATGGAATATTGGGGTTGCGTATGTGGTGACCCGCCACAACGTCATAATAATTCCTCAATATCGATGAAAAAAATTTGTTGTCTTAAAATATAATTTAAACCGTCTAGTATAATATCCTTAAGTCTCAAAATAATTTAAGAAATATTTGTCGCATAAGAAACGCATAAAAAGCCCCAATATTTTAACTTTTAACGAATATTCCACTAATTCTTTAAACTGATTTTACTGATTTCGGAAACATATCCATACTTTAAATGCTAAAACACTGTGAAAGACTATTTGACACATATTTATGATAAAAAATATTTATGCCAATCTCAATGTAAAGAGAAAAGCATTTTGGTACCTAGAGAGCTTAAATAAAATAACGAAATAGCAGTTCGAAGAATCCTAGCTCCCCTGTATTGGTATCAAATATTTTAATGAAACATACAAAGCCTCACTGATATTTTAAAAAAAAATCACAATTAAACGAAATTTAATTGATAAAATATGTCATTACTAACACAAATTTACTAATATTCTGCCATGCACAGAAAAAAAAAAACAATAAATATTTGCCGGAGCATTTGCGCAGGTTTTTTAATTTTGGTATAAGGCGTTATAGTTATAAGTTATGTTATAATTTAGGCTATTTATTAATGTAGTGTGTTGCCGAAGATGTTACAGCAAACCGTATCCACCAAAGGGTACATTAATGTGTTGTTTCGGCACATATATTGCAATATTGCTGTAATCTAGATGGTCGGTAGAAACGCGGTAGTAAATCAGCGCCCTCTAGCGTGGATGTTTTGTTGAGGATGAATGTGCGACGGACATTCAACAAACTGCAGACCAGTAGGTTGGTGGGCATGAATTGGCAAAATCATTGGCTTTCTATGCCCACCATTTGGGTTCCAAAACCAGTTCTAAACTCAAATTTTAATGTAATATTAATATCTATGGAAGAATTTATTTATACTAATACTCATTTGCCTATATATGATGGTTCCTTGGTACTTTTTCATTTCGCAGATTCATATCTCATCAAACCAAATTTTATGGCAAAACACAATATTGTCACGAGCACAGTAATGTGTATTAAAGAAGAGACATATAACTCACATTTGGCTAAACTTAACTTTTAATAACTAACATAACAAACGAAACATAACTAACTCATAAAAACATAAATTGGTGAAGGGAAGGTGTACATGGTAAATAGTAGCAACAGTCACAAATTCATCCGAGTTTAAATATACATGCTCTAGTTACAGATATAGAATTTAAGTTATACAAATATTACAATTATTGGTGGTTGTTGAAGTACGTTGTTCTTGAGCTGCTCTCGCTCATGCCGCCACACATAGTATACACGGTTGAAGAACAACAGTACACACAGTGAAGAGGTTACCATTGGAAGTATTCCGTTTGGCGTCCGTTTGGCGTCCGTTTGTCACTTATATCGCTTGCACCCACGAATTAGCAAAATACCGGAAGTTTTTTTTATATAGTTTATTGGAGTTTTTAAGCTTAGTACATCAAACACAACTGACTTGCACCATTTTCACCCTCCCCAATCATACTCCCCCAACACATGTCCAGGAAACAGATGCGAAGTCGAGGGCATTGCGTGCCAAGTGGTCGCAGAAAACACGAGTTCGCGTGTAAGCCGTTTATCTATCTTTTCTCGAAGGCGTATCACGCGCGTGTAAGTTCCGCAGAGACTTATTGCATAATGATAGACTACAAACCTAAAGGGTAACCAGCATTGATGTGAAAGTCAGGTGACTTTTCCCAGAAACAATTTGCTTAGTTAAATATATTAGTAGCCTTTTTCAACCCATTGTCTACCAAAAGGACTTCTGCTTTTATACTTCTGTTTCTGTATTAGTTGTATGCTAGATTACTGGTGAAACTTGCTGGCAATCTCTCAGTAGGATTCCTACGTATACAAAAAAGTAGAGGTCCGAAATCGGGAGTGACTCCTAACAAAAGTAGTAAAGTTAGTGTTTATATAGTCCTTGGACTATATCCTACTGTCTAATCTCAGCTTCTATTTAAAGAGATTTATTTTATCAGCAACAACAACATTCTCTGGCAGATCATTTATTTATCTACAGCTCAATCATAAAAATAATGTTTCCCGAAATAACTTTTAAAAATGTGTTTGTTTGTTTTAATTAAAACAATGACGATACTTTCGCTTTTCAAGTCTTGCCAAATAGACGTAGCAAGTTTTAATTTGCAATACAAACTTGTGCAGAACGTATTCGTTCAAGAATTCCAACTAAAACTCCTTTCAAATATAGTTTTTCAATATTCCGAGGGCGCAAATCTCGACAAACGTTATCTTTGGAGACAAAACACAGTATACACAGTACAAATTTGCTACTGGAAATATTCCATTTGGCGGTGGTTGCATATTTTCGGTGACTTTATCGCTTGCGCCGGCGAAATAGAATAATGCCAGTTTTTCTACTCCGCCAGCAAATGAAATGGACCAATGGATCACAAAGAAATTGATCATTGGATTAATTGTTATGTATAAAATATTATCCTGCTTTGAACTGTACTTGAACTGCTTTGAACTGTACTACTCCTGAACTTGGTGACATTAAGTGAAGTGCAGTGCTGATTCACATACGGAGCACCTACCAAGAGAGGTGAATAAACTACAGTAACACTAACTACAACTTCGCACAAACTACACTACGATTTTGAAAACAGGGGTGTTGACTAGAGTGCCATGTGTCTGAAAGAACCGACTGTTTTTTTCACATGCGACTGGAACTGCTCTTTATCGTTCATGAAGAAAGTGTTGTTTTGGCGTGTTGTTTGAAAGAAAGTTTTACTTGTTTAAATATTGGTTCATCTGCTGCTGCTTTTAGTGAATGAAGAAATGTCTATTTAATGTGTTTTCCAAAGGAACTTTTAAAAATGTATTTTTACTTTAATAAATGTTTACATTTTTAAATGTTTTAACTTAATAAATGTCTCGACCTTATATAGTTTTTAATTCTTGCTGGGAAAACTGGGTCATAACGTTACATAATCATAGAACTCCAGAAGGACCAAATTTTTATCTATTCGAGGTAAATTCCTAACTTAAGACTGGTGTCCACGAGCGAGATAACTACAGCGAGTTTCTCGCAAAAAGAATCTTCTGTAAGGTCTTCGTGGACACACACTTACGAAATTATCATTGCGAGATAGTTGCAAAGCCCTCTCCTCAAGAAATATTTGGGAATATTGCGCAATCATTGACACAGCACTGCAACTTTCTCGCAGTAGTGTCGTGCAACATTTCTCGCTCGTGTATACTTAGCTTTACGGTGGTTTCTCATCATTTTGTGACGTTTCCTGAAAAATTCGTAACTGATTAGTAGGGTTCCGTTGGGCGTGAATTGGCAGTCGGCGCATATAATTGACGAGATTTGGGCTGCCAAAATTATTGCTCTTTAATTTTTGGGGGCATTCACTTAAACAACAGTGATAAGTAGCCAAAAGTGGCAACCTTTCTCATAAAGTGTCCGCCAAATCATATTGGTCCCCTCCCCAACCGGCCTTTTTACTATTACTTTATCAGCTTCTAATATTAATGTCGTTGACGCATGCGTGTTCCCATTTAAGATCATATTAATGAGTTTTCTACAAGTGACGTTTCATTAACCGTTATACTTCCGTTTAAAGTGGGCATTTGGCGGCAAGGGCCATGTCGAGAGGTGTTATGATGTGTTTCAAACATCGTTTGTTCTAATTAACAAGCGTGATTTGGTTGTTAAATATACTATAGGGGGAAGGGTTAAGTTGAATTATTGTGCAGAATAGATCTACACATGAGGGCTATTGGGGATAGGCGTCGTAATTTAGAACCACAGTCAAGAGATGAGATGACACCCGAGTTTAGGATCGACACTTTACGTGGCGTCGGGGATTTGGGGAGTATTTAACTTGCGCTCTACCTGCACGAGGTAATAGTCGTCGGACTTTTTGGCTATATAGACCGTTAATAGGTTGGTAGTGTACAGGGTGGCCCAAAAGTAGCCTAACAGTTAAAGTTGTACCATTGGTAAGAACTTTGGGTTATTTAGAACAGGTATTTGACATAGTCGTGCTTAGTTTTGTTGGTTGGCTAAAATAAAATCGTACTACAGCGTATCTTATCCAAAGAGTAGCAATTCGTGGACTTCGATTAGTTTAGTTTCGAGATATCTTCGGTTTATCAGACCTTACCGACCAGGCTATCCCGGCCCCGTTTATTTGTTTGATGCTCTAGAAATATGCAAATGTCACCAGAGGGCGGGACAAAGTGGTTGCAGGAATGCATCAATGTCGAAGGGAGACAATTTGAGCACCTTGGGGATTAAGTATGTAAATATATATATATGTAATTAAAAGCTGTCACTTTTGACTGGTTCTTAATTACGATGCCTGTCGTCAATAACTCTCCTGTAGCTCTAGTACCTACGATATTCAACCAAACTAAACTTAATCTGTATTAAAATAACTCTGTATAAATAACCGTATACCTAACTAACTGTTAGGCTACTTTTGGGCCACCCTGTATTTGGGAAAGCCTGAAAATATATGTCTACCAACCAACCAACCCTGTATTTGGCAATGCCAGACAATACCTGAACCTAGAACCTTTCGCATGCAAGGAAATCCCCTTACCAACAGGGCTCCCCAGCTCCATGGAAGAGGAGTGAATAAGTTTAGCTATTTTTCAACTTAACATAACTGAGAAAATGTTTTTCCCAAATCTCCTTTTTTTTATTCGAAAGAATAGAAATTAGGTATTGACATCGTGAAGATTGTTTTTTGTCTTAAATAACACCAAGTATTTTTTCACTGGCTGCTTGAACATTTTTCCGAAACTTTAAAACCATTACGGATTTTTTAATTATTTTTATTGGAATTTTTTTTATGTTTAAAACAGTTATTAAAAATATTCTGTGAAAATTGTTTACACTATTTAACATTCGAGAAAACTATTTAAAACATTTAAAATAGAAGATCCAGAGTACACTGTTTAACATATTTGAAATAAAAATCAAATAAAAAAAATTACGATAGTTTAAGATTCTTAAATTAATCCCAGAAAACAATATTTACAATCGTGCAAAATCTGGGGAAACCAATTTACAATATTTTAAATTTCCAAAATAATCCAAGAAAGCAATTTACGCTCTTTAAAAACTTCGTAGAGAAAACTATTTTCAAGATTTGAAATTCCTAAATTGGTAATGAGGAAACAATTTACAATCGTACAAAATCTAGATAACACAATTTACATTTCTAAAAATTCCTAAATTAATCCCGAAAAAACTATTTACAATAAAAAACTTCCATCGATCGTAAAAGCCCATTACATAATTCCTTTCACATAATCTATTTTTCCCAACTTCCACCAACGACAAAAAAAGGAAAAATTACTCAATTTTATCCCAAACACAATTATGACTAACACCACTTTCCGGAAAACAAGATTTATTCCATCCCAAGAGTAGAAATCTTTTAATCGCCAAAAAACGTCTGGGAAAAATCTTTACCTATTAAGAAACCCATCCCCCCAACCGTTTTGCATTAATAGGTACCAAGAAAATGGATTGTTATTAACACACAGAAAAAAAGAGGGAAAATATTTTCAACGAGGGATAAAAAAAATATCTTAATTTTTCTGGAAATAAATTAGGGGGGAAAATACGCGGACTTCTTGGTAGAAACACACAAATATTGAATGAAAAGTCGAAAAGCAGTAATTATCCTAATGACTTGGCCACGTTTTGGGTTTGTCAGAGAGTGGAAGAAGTTAGAAGGTCGCCAATTCAAGAAAAGCAAGCCAAATTAACAAAATCGCGACGATTGGCAAAAACAATGTGCCACGTTAAAATGAGCTTTCTGCTTAGGTTTGTCTAAATAAAAAATATATATGATGCAAAAGGAGACCATAGTCCTGAAAAAATTATGTCAGATAAATTAAGTGACATGAAAAACTAATTTGAACAAGTAGGTTTATAACAGAATCTGTCACTAAACCCGCTTTCACACAACAGTTGTGTTTAACAGGTAAAAAGGCGCCAAACACAGCATTAATTCTATATTAAACACTTACATGCTAAATTTGGCTAGTTTCATTTATTTTATTTCGAAAATTCAATAATTATTACTTATCGTTTGCAAAAATTAATTTATATTTCAAAGAATAAATATGTAATATTTCCCTGCTTTTAAATAGAATGAAAACATTTCATATCAACATACAAAGAATCTCGTAGTGAAATATATTTGACGTCATTTCAAACTGATCGATGTCGCAAAAATAAATTTATTTTAATTTATTGTCTAAAAGAATTAAAGTTCCTCGAGCGATTGTTGCGAATGGCAATGTGATTTTAAATTCTAATAAAAATGACTTCCAATGCTTTTTAAATGAGCATTCAATTTTGCAGTTTTTTTTAAATAATTGAAGTACTTCGAATTCGAATTCTTCTGAAATTTTCAATGTATTCTAATTTCGATGCGCTGAATTTTTTGACGTATTACACTTGTCCGTAGCATTTGTAGTTTGGGCTATGACAGACGGACTGAACGATTATAATACCATCCACTTTTTACGTTATAAACGTAGTGTGGAAGCTAAAACTTAAAATATATGTTAAGGGTATCCACACAAAAAAGAATCTTTAACGTTTTGGTTTTGATTGAGGGTTAGGTTTAATTAATGTTTCACTAGAACTACACGAAGGTTATTGGTGACGAGTCATAATATAGAACCACGGTCAAGTGACGAGCCGACAACTGAGTGGGGACCTAAAGCAACTTTTAAGGGGATATGGTACCCAAATCATCATTTCTAGAAATAACATAAACTTGTAAATTATGGTGGTTTTATATAATGTTCACTCGAAATAAACATTTTCTAGCAATAAAAAATATTTACAAGTAGTTTTTCATTTATTTAAAAAGTCAACATTTTTAACTTTTTTTAAAACGCTATTCCTCTTTCAATTTTGAGAATATCTCCACCAAACTTTGATAGTTTGTTTTTAGTGTCATTTGTTCAAGAACTGTGTATGGATTTTAAAATGTGAGCTACAGTTAAAAAGTAATATGCATTTATACTGAAAATCACAAAAAATTACAAATTATTGAATAACATTTTTTAAAAAAAACTATACATAGTAGACCTTATTCCATGCACAATTTTGTGCACCATTTATATAAGAACACATGCTAAAAATTTCAAAATTTTAACTTAATTAGCAAAAAAGCCTTAGGGAAACACAAGAATTGAAAAACGCGAAACCGAGAAAAAAGGTTGAAAGGAGACGAAATACGTATTCAAACTTATAGGAATGACTCCAGGTAATTATTTGGCCAATGCTTGGACCCCCAAATCATGACATTCGTGACCACAATTTTTTTCATCCAAAAAATATGGCGGTTTAGCCGGGCTCGAACCCGCAAACTTGTTATGAGTAGGACAAGTAATACCTATCAGCCACTATGCCGCTATATTAGGTATTATAGGAGTTAAAAAGAGTAACGATTCAGCCAAATCGGCATTTATTCGCCAATTATAGCCGCGCATTACAACAGCCCACCAAAAAATGATTTTTATGCACTTTATTTCATGTCACATTTCCAATGTTCTTTTCCCCCTACAATGTCCCCCATGTTCTTAATGAATACTGATGTATTGCGGGTATACTGCGGTATACAGAGTAGTACGTTTCGTAAAATAAATTAATCATACTCATTTGTTTTAAAAGTTAAAGAGTAATACTCATTTTCAAAAAATTTATGTACAGTATACCTTATGCTATTTTTACGGATACAACCATAGATATCATAGTTAAAGTATTAGATAGGCAGATCAGGTGACCTCCAATGCTAACGACGGGACGCGCATGGAGGCCAAAATAAGAGGGCATAAAGACCAGAAATGCTGCCACTTTAAGGAGAAAAATATTACGAAAAAATACCATTTAATTCTACAATTACAAAAAAAAATACTAGAGAAGAATTTAAAGTCACTAAAAAGATTCCAAAATGCAGCTAGTATTTTCAAGATATTTTTTTGTAATTGTAGAATTAAATGGTATTTTTTCGTAGTATTTCTCTCCTTAAATTGGTGGCAACACTGGCCATTTTGCCCTCTTATTCTGGTCTCCATGCGCGTCCCGTCGTTAGCATTGGAGGTCACGTGATCTGCCAATCTAATACTTTAACTATGATATCTATGGATTACAACACTGTTGATAATGGACCAGCTTTTATAACACTTGTAGGGTACAAGAGGGAAAAACTAGGGGTGTGTAACACTACACAACCTGCAACTACCACTCAATAAATCAATGCCCATTTAAAAGAATTATATACACTATGAAGTTATTTCCAGATCTTTCAAGCCAAAAAAGTTCTACAGCAGCGACCTTTTGCTCATGCGCGATTTTCTCAAAAACCTTATGCCGTCCGACAGGTACTAGGAACTAGTGTACCAATGATGATGATGCCAAATTAATGTTCGTAGCTCTTTAAGTTCTAGCAGTAGAGTGGTTTCAGACTGAATAACCACTGTTCCAAAACAACTTTTTAGGGAATCGGCACTTTCTAAAAAGTGTAGAATACACAAAATCTCAATTTCGGATTTTCAACTAGAAGACGGTTAAAAGACGATTCTAAAACTTCAAAGGGTATATCAAAATTTAAGACATGTGGATATTTGCGGTATATTAAATTATTTACAGCATGCAAAAATAGATTATATATATCATCTTGTAATCTACTACTCACAGTTTTTAAAATGATTTCACCGAAAATGCAAACGATTTTGAGCCATTTAAAATTCCATCTCTACTCCACCGAAACTGGCATCATTTTAAAACCAAACGATTTATCATCTAAATTCGAAACCATTTAAAATCGTTCCAAAAGCAGCGTATAATTAGGGAGAAAATTATTACTAGCATCTCTTCAAAAATAATCTGTCCCAAGAGAGAAAATAAGTTCTATTCAAACTCGGAAAAAAGATCCGAATTTCGAATGAAAAGGAATCGTCTGCCGAGTTCGAAATCGGTAATGATCATTATCGAGACAGTGGAAGTTATTATTTAGCGAGAGTATTTTGGCATTCGAGTTTTAACCAATAGCGAGGCTTCTATTCAAACGAAGCATGCTCGAAGACCAATCAAGTTGACTTTTACTTTGGGATAAAGACTGGTAAGTAGACACTCAATGGACCCTTAATATTCTACAGTGATGGAATATTGGTAATAGGTAAACATTTAAGGTTTTTAGCGCAAGTAGAAAAAGTTCGAGCATTCTAGAAGTGGTTATTAATGCTAAAACTTTTAAATGAGTGTTTTTCGATGGGATATTAATATTTTAAATCTCATTTTTGAAATTAAATGGGTAGATGTTTTGAAGTACTTTTATTTAAAAAGAGAGCCTCCAATTAAAAGTTTGATTATTAAACGTATATTTTCCAAAACCGTTTAAGGATAACTGGCCCATACATTGGTAACATTTATAATAATTAGCTTACAAATTTGACTGTTTAAAATCTAATATTTAGATTCATGATTAGATTTAATGATATTTTCAAGCTCAGTTTATCATCAAATTGTGTTTAAAACTAGCTGTAGGTTTTATAAGTCTGCTTATTTGCTATAAAAGTACTTGAATGATTTTTTTCCCTATTACATTGCTACTACAGATGTGTTTAACAATGGCAATTACCAGACTGAAAACGGCGGATAAAAAAATACGTGTTTTGCTGCTGTCGTTTGTGATTAAGGGGACTGACAAATGACTTAAGGGGATACGGTACCCAAAAATTGGTCAAAATATCGATTTTTCAGTTTTTACTTCTTATTATTCACAATAGCTTTCTGAACATTTACTGAAAGTTTCTGGAGTCATTCCCATAAGTTTGAATACGTATTTCGTCTGCTTTCAACCTTTTTTCTCTGTTTTGCGTTTTTGCAATCCTTGTGTTTAATAAATCCCTAAGGCGGTTTTGCTAATTAAGTTAGAATTTTGAAATTTTTAACCTGTGTTCTTATAAAAATGGTGCACAAAATTGTGCATGGAATAAGGTCTACTATGTATAGTTGTTTTTTTAAAAAAAAACTTTGAATTCAATAATTTGTATTTTTTTTGTGAATTTCAGTATAAATGCATGTAACTTTTTAACTGTAGTAGCTCATATTTTAAAATCCATGCACATTTTTTAAAAAAAATAGTACTAAACACAAACTATAAAAGTTTGGTGGACTTATTCTCAAAATTGAAAGAGTAGCGTTTTAAAAAAAATTCAAAATTGTGACTATTTTTTTAATAATTAAAAAACTACTTGCAAATATTTGTTTTTATTACTAGAAAATGTTTATTTAGAGTGAACATTATATAAAACCACTATAATTCATTGGCTCCATTTACAAAAAGACAGCAATAGACTGGCATCCCCCTCAGCACTCTTGGTATGGCGCTAAGAAACCAGGCGAGATTTCTAAACTGCAACTATGCAGGCAAGACCAAACTGCTCTCTCCAGATTCAGGACGGGACACACAAAGAGTTTGAAGTTTGAGGCCGGAACCAAGCTGTTCCCAGACTGCCCCAACTGTCGTGGAAGTGCTCAAGCCAGTCCCGAACACATACTCCATTGCCTCGGTTTGACGTGGAAGGACATCAATGACGACCACTTTTATTTTTGGACTTTCTCAGGGTCACAAACATTATGAAACTGGTCTAGTTTTGACCCAGGGATACGTAAAAATGTTTTTTTTAAAACTATAATTTATAAGTTTATTTTATTATTTCTGGAAATAATGTTTTGGGTACCGTATCCCCTTAACTTTACCGATGGGGATCATCAGCACCGTGAACAGACATTGTTTGTTCCAATTAACAAGCGTCATTTGATTATTAAAAACTAGCAAATTTATACCCGTTCTTCCCACGGAATAAAAAAAATATCAAATAGATTCAAAATATGTGTACCATATACCCTGTTATAGGATCATAAAGTTATTGTTTCCGCTCGTTATAAATTATAAAATCCCATTTCATTGCCTTAAAATTCCAATGAAAGCTGATAAAATGACGCATAATGTTCCAAAATGCATAAACTCATTTTGGGAGGAACATCCAATTCTCATAAATAATAAACCTTTAAGCCCCATTTGGCGCGATTTGAAATAATTTGGCAAGAAAATGGATAGGCTACACATCCATTATACAGCTTAACAAATGACCTTCGAACAACCGACAGCTTATAAATTATTTATAAAAAAATGCCTATTGGCAATTTTAGTATAATTTGCGAGTTGGCAACGTATTGCGAAAAAATAAGACATAACTAATAGCTTATGCGATGGCTTATTAACCTAGTCAGTAAAAGCTAACATATACATTTTTGCTTAAATATGCATACATGCAGTCAACAGAAAAATCAATGAAAAAAATCAAATAAACCCACAATAAAATCCGGGAATGAAGACTGGCGGAATTACGTCACTTGAAACGTGTCAATTATTTTTCAAATAATGAATTTAGTTTCTGAAAGTAATGGCAAAAGAATAAAATAAACATTTTGAATTTTAAATGTTTTCGTTAAAAGTTATATTTAATTTTTTCAGCCGATGGCATCAGGAAAGAGAAAAAATGATAGGATTTGAGCGAAAGTGGTGTATTTTTTTCAGAAAATTCGAATTTTCTCTAAAAATGGAACAAATATGAAAAAACTAAGCCTCAGGTGCACACGTTGGTATTAAAGGGAATCTATCTTAAAAATTTCGAATTTCTGAGGGCAGTATAAGTAGGTCTTTTACGATCCGAATACAAACACACACACACAGACTCTTTTATTATTATAGATAATGTAGGGAGGAGGATTAGGTTGAGTTATCGTTGCGCTAGAGCTACATACGAGGGTTATTGGCGACAAGCTTTGTAATTTAGATCCACAGTCAAGTGATAGGCCGACTCCTAAGTAGATACCCAACGTATTTTTTTAAGAGGGACTATCGGTTCCATAGAGCTTATGCATTAGTTTTGAAATCACAACTTTTGCAAAAGAATTTTTTTGACATGTTATTCCATTATCACCAGGTATGGGAATCATCGTAACATCAAGTTAAAACAAAATTGAAAAGAAAATAACATCCGGTTATTTAATTATTAATTGATACAGTTTTAAAATAGTCTCGCCATCTGCGGTATATTTTTGACACTTTAAAACTTAAAATATATAGTTAAATAACTAGATAACATTTCCGTTCCAAATTTATTTCAGTTTGATTATATAGTGATTCGCACACCTGGGGAAAAAGGGCCAACGTGGCAAAGCAATACTTCTGCGGAAGTTGTGATTCCAAAACTAATGCATTAGATCTATGGGACTGACAATCCCTCTTAAGGGAGACATCGTAGGCAGCATCGGGGCTATGGAGAATATTAATGCGCACTCCCTCTAAGGGGAATAGTATTTGATGGACATTTTTGGCTGTACGGACTGTGTATAGTTTAGTTTGACTTATCGTCGCACTAGAGCTACACGAGGGCTATTGGCGACGGGCGTCGTATTTTAGAACCACCCAACGCAACCGTTAAGGGCGACATCGTACGCAGCGATAGGACTTGAGGATTTTATGCGCGTCGGACATTTTTGCCTGCACGGGCCGTTTATAGGTCGGCAGTTATTTTGGCGATGCCCGGACCCGAACCTGGGACCTTTCGCATGCTAAGCGAGTGCCTAACCAACTGGGCTCCCCAGCCCTCGGACTGTGTATAGACCGGCAGTTATTTTTGCAATGACTAGTGGCAGTTATTTTGACAATGCCCAGACCCGAACCTTTAACATGCAAGGCAGCCTTATAGAGTTTGCTGCCATCAGCCCCTCCATAAATACTGCTTCCTCTGCGGCCACATGTGAAACACCCATTGACCTAACGTTGCCGCTGTGGAACATCCGGCACCGCAAGCACGGCGAACATTACCGAAAAGAGTGAAGACCGGCATTTAAATGCTGAAGTTTAGAATATCAGATACAGCTATTTAGTTTTTTAAAGTTGAAATTATCAGATACAGCTTTTCCATCCCAACAAGCCCCCTCTCATATGCAATTCAACATCCACATTATACGATTGGTATTCCCCCCCCCCCCCTTCCCCCATTTCATCGCCAAATAGATAATCCTTCACGCCAACTTGGCAGATGTGTGAATAATCCGGGAATTAAAGCGATAAGCTCTTTAAAAAAGAGGGGGAGGGGCGGTTGAGGGAATTAAATGTACATTCCTCCGGGACGAGTTTTATTTCCACACTCCCCCACCCCCGACTCAAATAGAAAATATTCGAAAGTTCTACGAATAGGCTTGTTTCACGAGGGATCTGGCAACAGCTCCGTGGTCTTGTTTTCATTTTTCCCGAATTTCTTTTGCCTTGGTATTCCAAATTGAGTTTTCTAAGAATATTTAAGTTGTTATAATTTTTAAATTCCAACTTCTTTCAATACAAGCTTTCCTTGATAAATGATTAAAACAACCAACAGCATAGCAAGAAGTTGTTATTTTAAAAAATAACAACTAAAATAACTTATTCATAGAAAACTCAATTTCGAATATCAACAAAAGTCGAGAAAAATGAAAACAAGACCGCAGAGCTGTTGCCAGATCCCACGTGAAACAAGCCCATTAGAGGACTCAAATCCTGCATTTTACGTTCGATACAAGTTTTAAAATTGTGTACATTGTATTTGTAAGAATAATTGTAGTATTGTCAAAGATCAACAACCAGTGTACTTCAAGGTGAAGACCAACTTAGTCTTATTATACTGCAATATTTACATGATATTAACGCTACTGGTAGTAACGCGGACAGATAAATTTATATACACCTCTTTAAGACCAGTGCCTAAAATATGCACCTCAGTTGAGATTTTTAATTGACCTTTAAGGGGAAATGGGCGCGCTGGACCGAAGGTTTCCAAAGGAAAGGGCGCCAGTGTTAATGCTATGGCGAAAAAATATTTTCTCTGCCACATTTCTCCGGCTGTATTGAATATTTTTACAAGCGGATTTTTTTATGCGATAAATGTACCTGAATTACAGGTCCCGACCTTCCCACTTTTTGAAATGAGTTAAAATGTTTTGAAATAAAAAAAGGTTGAAATGAGTTTGAATGAGTTCACTTATGAAACGAATATTTTTTTTTAATTTTCAATAAATAATTTTACACAAAATATTCGAAGAAATTTCAAAAAGTGGGAAGATAGAGACCTGTAAGTCATCTAAATTTATTATTTAAAAAAAACCGTTTCTAAAAATATTCAATACAGCCGGAGAAATGTGGCAGAGAAAATATTTTTTCGCCATTGGATTAACACTGAGGCACTTGAGTTTGGAGACCCGCGGTCCAAGCGCGCCCATTCCCCCTTAAGACCAGTGCCTAAAATATGCACCTCAAATGAGATTTTTAATTGACCTTTAAGACCGAATGATCCCAAATGACCGAAAAATTTTCAAAGCCACATTTCTCCGGCTGTATTAAATATTTTTACAAACGGTTTTTTATATGATAAATGTTGCTGACTTAAAGGTCTCTATAATCCCATTTTTTGAATTTTGTTTTAATATTTTGGGTAAAATTTATTGGAAATTAAAGTTAGGTAGTTTGGTTTGGAGACCCGCTGTCATTCGTTCTTAAGCTCTCAACACTAAAAAAAAAAAGCTTGATTTCCCTAGACTTTGTCATTAAGGGGGAATGGGCGCGCTGGACCGCGGATCTCCAAACTCGTGCCTCAGTGTTAATCCAATGGCGAAAAAACTATTTTCTCTGCCACATTTGTCCGGCTGTATTGAATATTTTTACAAACTGTTTTTTTTAAATAATAAATGTAGATGACTTACAGGTCTCCATCTTCCCACTTTTTGAAATTGCATCGAATATTTTATGTAAAATTATTTATTGAAAATTTAAAAAAAAATATTCGAACTAAAAAATACTTCGAAATAACCAATTTCAAAAAGTGGGAAGGTCGGAACTTGTAAGTCAGCTACATTTATCACAACAAAAAAATCCGCTTGCAAAAATATTCAATAGAGCCGTAGAAATGTGGCAGATAAAATATTTTTTTTCTCCACTGATACACTTTGCTTTGGAGACCCCCCGGTCCAGCACGCCCATTCCACCTTAAACTATTAACCTAAAGTTTTACACGTTCAAAGACAATATAAAATTTTGCAAAAATATAAAGTTGTAAATTGGTAATCATACACTCTTAAAACAAACGAGCGGTTTTAACTCAGTCTGAGTTAATTTCCACTCCTTTCCGTGCCGAAAATGCACTTATCCTATAGGAGTGAATTTCACTCTTTTTCGGAGTGGGTAAAAGATATAAAAGAAAACAATCTGCGTCCTACACTCTTAAAACGAGCGGTTTTAACTCAGTCTGAGTTAATTTCCACTCCTTTCCGGTGCCGAAAATGCACTTCTCCTATAGGAGTGAATTTCACTCTTTTGTTTTAAGAGTGTACAGAGGCCTTAATTACAGGAGGTTTTGCAACTACACTCCCCATATAGTTGGCGCCTTCCGACAACAAAAACATCAATACATTCATCGCCAACATTTTTCTAAAACCCACCAGGGCCCATCATCACTTCATTCCACTGATGCCAGGGACTTTACCCCAACCCCACTGACTCACTACAGGGTCACACTGATTAATACCCCAGCCCCCTATTTCGGCAGATTTGTAGATAATTTATGGTCTTTAACACACACTTCGGCGGGCAAGTAGTAGGGGGGAGGATGGGACTTTGGTTAGCCGCGCTCACTGATTCATGCCAACGGGGATTATTGATAAATTTTTTCCGGGTTTTTTATTTTAATTTATCTGCATGCTGTTGCTTCTGAAATGGGGGTTGGAATGTGCAATATGGATCATTTCGAATGGCGAAAGGGCGAGGTTTTATTGGCGATAAAAATTGTGTTTGAGGCGCAGTTTGGAATTAAAGGGGGTTAATTGTGTGGGATAAAATTTTAGGTATGAATAAAATCATCTAAAATTTTCATTGATTGTCTTTTTAGATTTGTTGGATTATGGGCTTGTTTCACGTAGTACGGAACGAAATCAAAACAACCATTGAATTCGCAGTACATAAAGCGTGACGTCATAAGAAACATTCCCATTATTACTAATCGATGAAAATGTGATGATTAAAATGTTAACATGGTTAAAGTCGGCCTAGTAATGTGTATATTCCTTAGCTGATCTTGCCAGTGTCTTATGTTAATTTCTCCAAGATCAGATAGTATATAATGTGTTGTAGAAATGTATAGTTCTTCTTGTCGTTATCATTGCTTTAATAAAGTTACGTATGAATAAAATCATCTAAAAAAATTCATTGATTGTATTTTTAGATTTCTACTTTCAATTACCAAGTATGAAATATAAGGTGATGAAAGTATGGCGATGGGGGTCGAAAATCCGAAACGGAAATTTTATGTTTTCTACATGTTTTGGAGCAGGGTTATTTTTTTTTAAAATTAACCCTGGTCCATCTGTCAGACGAGCTATGTACTTAAAATTTGCTACACGGGTTTCCAGTATCTAGTGGGAAGACCTGGAATAAAAACCTAGACTGGTTTTTGAGAAAGTCGCGCATTCGTAAAGTGTAGTTGCCATAGAACTTGTTATGTTTAAAATTATTGAAAGTACCAAGCCAACATCACTAGGCCACATGAAATGTATCACAATTTAAACAAAATGTATCACAATTAAATTTATTATAAGTTTCTAGTCAAAATAACCTTTACAACAATAAGCCGGGGAAAAAATAACTGCACAAAACTGATTCCTAACAATAAAAGTGTATCACTATTAACAATGAATGTATCAGCCGTGTTGATTGTATCACCATCCAAAACAATGGTAATTTTCTATACAAAAAAGTCAAACCTTTACAACAATATTCTGGAATAAAATTTAAACTACATAAAACAGATTCCTAACAATAAAAATGTGTCACTATCCACAATGAATATATAAATATCCGCGTTGGATGTATCATCATTCAAACTATGGTAATTTCATATTCCAAACAACCTTTACAACAATATCAACAATTTGCCAGATTAAAATTTTACTACACAAAACTGATTCCTAACAATAGAACAATGTATCATTATCCACATTGAATGTATCACTAGCTGTATTGATATATCATCCAAATATTGGCTATTTCTATTCAAAAGTCAAAACAACCTTAACAACAATATGATAGGATAAAATTTGACTACACAAAACTGATACCTAACAATAAAAATGTATCACTATCCACGTTGAATGTATATCACTATCCGTGTCAAAAGTATAACCAACAATGTTGAATGCATCTTCCTTAAAAACCATGGTAATTTCTAATTCAAACCAACCTTTACAACAATATACCAGAAAATAAAATTTAACTGCACAAAACTGATTCCTTACAATAAAAATGTATCACTACATCAATGAATGTATCACTAACCAGTTCAAATGCATTGCTAGCCATCTTGAATGTGTCACCATCCAAACTATGGTTCTTTCTTATTCAAGACATACTTTACAACAACATACCAGAAAATAAAATTTAACTGCACAGAACTGATTCCTAACGATAAAAAGGCATAACTATTCGCCAATGAATGTATCACTAACCAATTCAAATGTATTACTAGCCATCTTGAATGTATTATCATCCCAAACTACGGTAATTTCCTATTCAAAAGAACTCAATTTATCACCGATTCCACTTACAAACTTGCCAACAATAATCCAAACACAGTGGCTAAGCAGCTACTGACGCCAAACAATATGCCGGAGTAAACTTTAACTGCACAAAACTTATTTCTAACAATAAAAATGTATTATCATATCCAAGTTGAATATATCACTATCCATGCATGATGTACTATGGCAATTTCCTATTCAAGAAGTTAAACCTTTACAACAATATAACATAGTAAAATTTAACTGCAGAGAACAGATTCCCTAACAATAAAAATGTATCACTATCCACCAATGAATGTATCACTAACCATGTTAAATGTATCTCTAGCCATCTTGAATGTATCATCATCCCAAAAACTACGGTAATTTCCTATTCAACAAAAGAACCCAATTTATCACCAATTCCACTTACAAGCATGCCAACAATAATCCAAACACAGTGGCTAAGCAGCTACTGACGCCAAAACACTCACCTTTTTGGCTTTTATAACCGCGCCAAACAATGGTACAACAATGGCGATTTCCTGGGTCGAAAACCCTATAGAAACCTGATCGCCATTTAAAACCTCCTTTACAACAATGCATAATAGTGAGGCAGTGAAAACCCCGCCGATTATTTGCCCAGGAATAGTCACTCTTTTAGAAATGCCTCCGTGAAAAGGAAACTTAAGTTGCGATCCCACTGCGTCAAGGAGGCAAAAGTTAATAGCAAAGAGTTCTATAGTAAGGTAGAGGAACGACCCGTACTGAGCTGCCATCGGCAGTCATGGCTCACTACGGAGCCCGAATAGAGTGGCAAAAGTGCTAGTTAATTTATAATTTTGATACTGAGAAAGGAAGTACACCCAGGGCAAAGGCGGGAATCGAACCCGCACCCGTTACAGCGCGCGGTCTGCTAGCGTTATGACCTGCAATCCAAACCACTCGACCATCGGGCCCCACATGCCACCCTATATTGTCTCCGTGTTGGGTCCATCTTGCTGTTGAAAGGTTCAGTCTCTACCCTACTATAGAACTCTTTGGTTAATAGTCGAGAAAATGACGGCAAAGATATGTTGAAAAGGCTGTAATAGTGACAATAAATTCTGCTAAATACCTCTTGTGTTTAAACAACTAACTAACGATATTAAGAATTATATTAATAAAGAAGTCATATGTACTAAATAATGACGTCAAATTGCGTCAAAATAAATCTATCTATAAGATCTTTAATTTTATGCATAAAATTTAAAATCTGCCCTTTCTGTGGTTCATAATGACGTAAAATTCCGAAATACGGTAGTTTTGATTAATATAGATCGATGGATCAGATTTACTGTACGGTCCCCCTTGGCGCGATTTTTTTCGGATTTGGCGATAAATAATTTTTCTGGCAACCTGTCTGACTTCGATTGAAAATTCAAATTCTATGACTTCGCACCGATGACGTTTTCCGGCAACCCTATCGGACCGTTGGTTGAGTTTTCATAAGAAATATTCCCATACGATCTTTTCTTTGAATCGTGTTTTTTTTAAAGTCGCCAAAATACGGACTTTTGGCGCGATTTTGGAAAGTTCGCCAAGGGGGACCGTACAGTAAATCTCTACCTAGATCGATTTAAGGACAAAACATTTCAAGATCCAATATAACCTTGATTCTAAATGAATTATGTTTGATGTCAAAACGGACTCAATTATCATACTGATATACATCAATACAAATCTTTTTCCTAAATCTAAAGTTAACGGTAGTCAAATAATGATAAAAATTCGGCGTTTATAAATGACGTTTTCATATTCTCAATAAAGACGACAAATTATTCGAAATGAAGTATTTTTATGTCTTAATAACAATGTTGAAAATTCTACTTTAAAAATGACAATTTTAACATTCTCAACAACTATAGTGGGATATTCATTTAAGTTGTCCGCCCTTGAAAAGAGGAATTTCTCTCTAAGAGTTGGCATCACAAAGGACTTTTCGCGCCTTTTTTTCATTACCGTGTTCTATTATGTTATTCTTTTTTATATATATTATCGTTTGCTTTTATTCGAATTCAGACGATTCTGATGTTTTGTGGGATATAATCCCGTTGCACACTTACGTAGGCGGCTTGACAGTTCTTTATTGGCTCAATTGGCTCGCGTTCTAACAAAAAGAATTCTAAGCCTTTTTGTCAATGAAAAGAACGTTTAATGAATTAGATGTTTGTTACAAATTGGTTGGAATGTTATTCGAAATGAAGGCTTTGACTTCTTTTTTGCGGCATTTGAAATAGATTTATATAAAACCTCAATTTTTTGTTCGTTGTATTTTTTTAAAAAATAAATTACAATATTTAAGAGTGAAAATAGTTATGGCTGTAAATCAAATTATTCAATGGGGTTGTTTCACGGAGGATCTGGCAATAGCTCTGCGGTTTTGTTTTCATGTCTCCCGAATTACTGTTGTTTTGATATTCGGGAATGAATTTTCGAAGAGAATATTTTAGTTGTTAATTTTTTCAAATTCCAACTTCTTTCAATGCAAGTTTCCTTGATAAATGATTAAAACAACCAACAACACAGCAAGAAGTTGTAATTTTAAAAAATAACAACTAAAATAATTCTTAGAAAACTCAATTTTGAATATCAACAAAAGTAATTCGAGAGACATGAAAACAAAACCGCAGAGCTATTGCCAGATCCTCCGTGAAACAACCCCATTAAGAATAGATATATTACTAGAAAAAAAGATTTAAATGTAAAGAAATGATGCATATCGAACTTTTCTTCTAAGTTGAATTTTCAAAAATATATCCTAGTAAATATTTGCTTATTTATAAAAAAAAAGCTAATACATATGTACTGAAATATCTTAAATGGAAGTTATCTATATTTTATCCAGAAAGAATTTATTTTCATTCAGCATTTCTGTTGCCACTCAAGGCATGAAACATGCAAATTTCCTTGGATTTTCAACGCTACAGCAAACACCCTCTTAACCGGTTTAAATAGGACAGAGGGCCGGTTAAACCGAATAAACGAAATTAAGGCTTGGATATACATTTGATGGCACGTTTATATATTGACGATATTAGCATTTTAAATAAACACACAATTAAAGTAGTTCGTTATTTTATTCAATGTATTTAAGTTTCACACTTGCATACAATTAAAAATCCATGCTTTTTTTTAGTGTCAAAAAAATGACGAAACTTTTCGAAAGTTTCGTCATTTTTTTTATCAGCATCATGAAGATAGGGGATCAACAATGAAATTATTTTTAGCAAACTTTTTTAAAAAATTAACTATTTTTCCCATTGTAGGGATGAAAAGTTCAGCTGGTAAAAGCGAAGATACGATTAAACGGAGTCCGGTTAAGAGAGAGCCAATTGTATTTAATATTTATCTACCAAACATATATTTACTCTCATATTTCCACGCTCCAACAACGCACAATCAAATCCAAACGATTCGAGACAGACGATCAAGAATCGATTATGCTCAAAATCGAATGCAAAAAAAATCAAATTAAACATCGCGCTACAATTTCAATTCACAAAAACGTTCCATCCCATTCATTACACACAAAAAAAAGGTTCTTTTCCATCAACTAAAAGCAAGTGGAACGAAATAAATATCTTTCAACTCAGAATTGGAATCACCATTCCCTTTCATTCCATTCAGAATCCCCAATAGGTTATGGCGGGAATCTATCGCGAAGCCACTCCAAAAGTGGAGTACTATTTCTTCAATTTTCAGGGAAAGGTTTCTCTTCTCTGAATGGCAATACGGCTGTAGCTGCCAATCAAGCGATTGGCAGGCGATCGACACGCCCACTTTACCACGCCTCTCAGATAGATGGCAGCACCATCCACTAAAGGTTGTTTTTGGTACAAATTGATGGTGATTTGGTTGAATACTTTTGCTCTAGAGCTACACTAGGGCAATTGTTGATGCTATTTAATTGCGGAATTTTCTGAAGAATGTGGAATATTAGGGTGTTTTTTTCAAACTTAAAGAATAGATTGAATATGCGTAAGAATTTGAAAGAATTAACGGTTAAAGAATTTTCTTAGAATTAACGTTTTGTTAGAATTAAAGTGCATATGCTGTGCCCAATGTCTGTGCAACTGATTTTCTGATTTAAATATTTATTAAAAAATTGAATGAAATAAAAGCATTAGAAAATTTCACTTTTGAAAAAGTAATAATAAATGCTTTAAAATTTTCAATTTCAAAAACCCGTAGTTAATATCATAAAATAAAATAAACTTTTTGAAAAAAAAACTACTTCAAGTTTAAAACTATTTAAGTTCTAAAGTTATCTTCCTCTCACATCGATATATTTATATGTTATATATCCAATTAAATGTCATTCTCTGAATATATCAAATAAACTAGCAAACAATACATACCATCTACACGATAGTTAGTCCGAAGAGAATATTACATAATAAATTATCTAATCAATTGAAAATGTCATATGATGAATTGATTCTAATTCAAATGAGAAATTGATTTCATCAATATTGAAATTGATCTAATTAAATGATTGAAAAATTTATTCTAATTCAAAATTAATTGAAATTGATTCTAATTCAAATTATCGAAAATTGATTCTAATTCAAATAATTGATTCTAAAATAAAATTGATTCTAATTCAAAAAGTTTATTAACCCAACGCGTGTTCTTTCATTGATTATAATCCATACCCTAACTCAACCTACGCATACCCCAACTAAATTTCCATTTCATGGTAAAAAAGTGTATATATACCTTTCAAAGTAACACATCCTCATGCTTTCAAAAAATAAATATCGTATAAAATAAAAAAAAATCGTGCATTTTAAAAATAAATGGGAATAAGAAGTCCCCAATATCCCTAAAAAGTATCGCCTTTTTCCCTAAAAGCCTCCTCAAGAAAATAAGAGAAAAGAAATATTTAGATCGAAATTGGTACAAATACTTTTTTGAGAAATGTATTGTACGTATTTATTTCGATTAAAAGTTCAGTTGCCATTTCTATACTGTTAATTGTAAGCTTTTTAAAATGTTGACGAAGAGTCTGTAACAAAATATATTCAGTCCCTGGACAAATTATTAGACGCACTGTATTTTTTTAGTAATGATGAAAACATACCAAAGAATGCCATATCATTAAAAAAGATGTCGATATATGTATTAAGTATAGCAGATAGTATTTTCTATTCAATAGCTTAAGTTTAGGAACACAAATGTCCTTCTAAAGGTACTCTGTTCATCATTGATTGATACATGAAATCTTGCTGTGCGTCTAATAATTTCTCCAGGGACTGTAATTTAAATTCTAAAACATGATGTTCAATGTTATCATTTGATTGGAAATTAATTAGTAAACCTTTTTAATTTTATTAAACGATATTTTTGCATAATTTAATTTACTAAAAGTTTTGAATTTTTTGGGTTGAATTAAAGTCGCACTAGAGCTACACAAGGGCTATTGGCTACTTTCGTCGTAGTAGACTGGACCTAATCAACTTACTTAAGCGAAGACAGCTTTCCAAAACACGCTGCGGGACGGAAATTTTTTGAACGTCATAGTTTCCGAGTGAACGTTTTTTTTCGAAGATGAAGACAACCTGTCTGAAACTTTCGGAAAGACACTGTTCACGGCTGACCACAATTTTAGGTTCCAATGCGTCAAACTAGTTTCCCATCTTCGCACTGGGAACATGACGTCAAAAATTTGTCTACGTCATGTTTGGAGACTTCTCTGCCTGTTATTGAAGTTGGCCGTGCGTAGTATGGAATGGAACCTTCAAGAAGAGAGGAAAATCCTTCTTCTCGGAAGTTTCGCTAAACCACGGTTTAAAAAAAAATTTATCCCTCTGCAGGGACACAGGCGCGTAAACTCGTCATCATCAGGTTTTCAGACAACGCATTTTTTAAGAATTTGTAAATTTTATAATTTTAAACTTTGAAGCATTGTCCAGTCATTTAAGAGGGATTGTCAGTCCCATAGAGCTAATGCATTAGTTTTGTAATCATAACTTCCGCAGAAGTATTGCTTTGCCATGTTAGCCCTTTTTCCCCAGGTGTGGGAATCAACATAACATCGAAATAAAACAAATTTGAAACGATAATGTTATCTAGCTATTTAATTATATATTTTTGAGTTTTAAAATGCCAAACATTACAGCAGATGGCGACACTATTTTAAAACTTTATTAATTAATAATTAAATAACCGGATGTTATTTTCTTTTCAATTTTGTTTTAAATGGATTTTATGATGATTCCCATACGTGGGGAAAAAGGGCTAACATGGCAAAACAATACTTCTGCGGAAGTTATGATTACAAAACTAATGCATTAGCTCTATGGGACTGACAGTCCCTCTTAAAACCATTCCTTAGAAACATAATTATAAAAAAAGAAAATTTTGAACTGAAAATTCAGTTAAGTTTTAATCTCATGTGTTTTGCAAACAAATTTACACTTCAGCCAATTTGTTCATCCCTCAAACGATTATTTATTCAAAACAAATATCATTATTGTTTCAATTTGATAGCGACAAAATATTTCAATGTTAAATACAGGATGTCCGTAAAAAGAATGTCCTAGTTTTAATGGTATATTACAGGAGTTTATTTTATACTAAATATAACAAATCATACATCACTCTTAAAACAAAAGAGTGAAATTCACTCCTATAGGAGAAGTGCATTTTCGGCACCGGAAAGGAGTGGAAATTAACTCAGACTGAGTTAAAACCGCTCGTTTTAAGAGTGTAGGACGCAGATTGTTTTCTTTTATTTCTTTTGCCCACTCCGAAAAGGAGTGAAATTCACTCCTATAGGAGAAGTGCATTTTCGGCACGGAAAGGAGTGGAAATTAACTCAGACTGAGTTAAAATCGCTCGTTTGTTTTAAGAGTGTACATGATATTGAAGGAAAACTAACCTAGTTTTTCCTATAAGTGCTCAATGTGTGCGCCTTTAGTGATACGGCACACATCCAAACGAAAATGCAATTCTTCCCATACTGTCTGCAGCAAGTCCGGAGTAATAGAAGCAACAGCCTGTGCAATTCTACCTTTCAAGGTTGGTAAATCGTGGGGTGGAACGTAGACCCGATCTTTTACGAAGCCCCAAAGGAAGAAATCACAAGATGTGATGTCAGAATCTGAAACTCGGACATTCTTTTACGGACACCATTTATACTTTTACTATTATTCCCATTATTATTATCATTAAAAACATTCATAATCGAGCTTTATCTGCATTAAAAACTATGCTATTCTTAAACAAACTCCACACAAAAAATATCCCTTTTCCCCACACAAAAATCCCCCTCATACCACTACAACCAAAAACACACAACCTAAAATAACCCTCTCCAAGCCCGAGTGTGTATATTTGTCAATAAAAATCTTTTAAAAAAATATAAAACCAAACACGGGGAGTTGGGAAATAAGATACATAGGAGGCGAGAAGAACCCTCAGTATTTGATATCCGTACAAAATGCAAAACACATTCTGGCCTCGTGTACATTATTATAAAACTCCGTTATATGACTCCACCTACCTCCGTGTGTTTGTATTGCTCCCCGTCTTGGATTCCCCCCCCCCCCCCAACTGGGGGGGATTTGGGGGAAAATGGAGAGTTTTTGGAACAGCAGTTACCGTTTGGTGGTGTTTTGGGGTGAATGTTTTGTTTATCTAATGTAGTGAAGTGACTTTCTCAAAAAAAAAACAATATATTTTGTAATGACTGACTTTCATAATTGAACTGTTAGTGAATTGAAGAATGTCTAAAATTCGTGGTTGCCTTGGCGACAGATTGGTGAGAACTTGCTGAGATTGCGACTGTTTAACATCGTTTGTGCTGGATCTTACATAAATCTACCGTTTTGACTTGTACGTTTGTGTTTGTTCTAATTAAAAAATGTCTCGTCCCAAGAGCAGTTTTTCAAACACAAAACAGTACACTAATGTAAAATAATAACTGTATTTATCTGTAAATAAATGTTTTTTTCTGTAAAATAAACTGATTTTTTACAGTTTCCTTTTACAACTTGAGCCACAAAAATGCTAGAGATAAGTGTTGTATTTTTCGAATTCTAATTTTAGCGTAACTGTATCCGCAGTCTAACTTTCATTCGACAATTTGTATGTATGATTAAGATATAAACAAAATTACGAGATGCAATACTTATTTAAATATCGTCGAAATTATAGTATTTATTTCGAAATATTTTGTCAATTTATGTTTCCAATTGTGCTATTTTAAGAGGGACTGTCAGTCCCATAGAGCTAATGCATTAGTTTTGGAGTCACAACTTCCGCAGAAGTATTGCTTTCCCATGTTAGCCCTTTTTCCCTATGTATGGGAATCAACATAGCATCGAAATGAAACAAATTTGAAACTGAAATGTTATCTAGTTATTCAATTATATATTTTTGAGGTTTTAAAATGCCAAAAATGTACAGCAGATGGCGTCACTATTTTAAAACTTTATCAATTAATAATTAAATAATGGAATATTATTTTCTTTTCAATTTTGTTTTAAATTGATGTTATGATGATTCCCATACCTGGTGAAAATGTGATAACATGGCAAATCAATTCTTTTGTAAAATTTGTGATTTCAAAACTAATGCATTAGCTCTATGGGACTGACAGTCCCTCTTAAACAATTTCGATACTTTAAAAATGCTTTTAGAGTCCACATAACGTTTAAATGACGTCAAAAATTAAGACGTTATCATAGTTTCGTCTGTCATTCCATCACTCATAATCACCGACCGTACCACAAATAATTTATACAAGTGTAATAGGCTAATAGGGCAAATTGTTGATAATCACCAGGCTAAATTTTGTTCCGATTGATAATTTAGAAAGCATATATTTAATATTTATAGTATGTAATAACCAAATAATAATGTAATAATTTGCTAAGTATCATTTACTAACTATTACTCTATTCATTATTGCCAACATTTATTTCCAATTTGAGACTTAACTCAAATCAAATGAAACTTTAACAGTGACTTAATAGCGGCTTAAAAAATTTCATAAATTTTAGTTATAAAAGATATCAATTTTTTTTAATTAATTTATTTTTTTAATATTTTTAAGAGTTTCGCATAATTGAATAATAAGTAGTACATATCAATCCAAAATATGAAAGAAAACAGGTTACAAAGAACTATTTCTTACCTTCTTTATCATCCGAATATTTTCATCCGCATCTTCCCTTGGCGACAGAGACACCTCGATTCAATTAACGCCGTCGTTCCACCATTCGTGGATGAACTGAGGTTTGGGTGGGGGAGCAATATTTGGCATGGTTTCGCCTTTTGGCTACTGGAATGAACAAAACTGTGAGGATGAAGGGATAATTAAACGGGTTTTTTAATATAAAACATTGTTTATGCCCTTTTATTTATTTTATAAGTTCATTTTAAAATGGTAAAAAACTGTACACTTTTGAGATGCTTGCTTAGTATACATGCATAAAAACAATTGAATTTTTTTATGAGCGCAATGGTGTAAAAATTACTTGTTTAACGAATATTATTTAACTTTTATCAAATATCTTCTTTGATAACGTTGGCATATAGATAATAGTGTGTGATTACAAATGATGGTTTAAAAAGTCATATTAGAGGTAATACATTGTTGTAAAATTAGAGAACATAAGAGATCAATTATTGAAAAAATTGTTCGGCATCCGTTTTATTCATACATTATTTATATTAAGTTGAATTTGGTTGGAAGTTTATTAGTTTTTTTTTCCAGGAAAACGCATAATTCTTTTCACCGAACGAGGCAAGACAGTGCCAATTAAGTGTCCTCTAAGCCAATAGCGATCCACCATGCGTTCACCAGAATAACTACCTTGCTGAAAGCGTGTCACCACATCGACAACGTTGTCACAACTCTAGGATAGTAGATCTGAAATCTATATGATTCTAGTTTAAGTCTGAATTGGGTTTAGGTTGACTTACCGTCGCAGTAGAGCTATAAGATGGCTATTGGTGACGAGCGCTATAATTTAGAATCACCGTCAAGTGACGAGTCGACCCCTAAATAAGCACCCAGCGTAAATTTTTATTTATGTTGAACACCGCGTAGGGACTTTAGAGCCTATTTAAAGAGCATTCTCTCTACACGGGGTATTATTCATCTGACTTTTATAAGTAGGCAGTTCAGCCATTGCTGTGTGTGGAACGGTTCTTACCATACCGACAAGGTTGTCACAACTCTAGTTAGGGTATTTGATATGCATTAACTCTAGTACAAAGTCAGTACTAGAGTCACTAGTCCATCCATATTCAAATCTCCATATTCCACCAGTATCCAATTCCTCCATACAGCAACCCTAAAGACAGCCCGCTTGCGTTATAAACGCCCCAGCGCTTTCTTTCTATAGCGCCCGAACTAGCCGGGCATATTGGATACCGGTATCTGTCCCAGACGTGCTTACAATTTGAATATGGTCAATTCTTTTCACCAAACGAGGCAAGATATAGTGCCAATTAAGTGTCTACTATGCCTTCACCAGAATAACTATCTTGCTGAACGGCAAATCACCAAGGTTGTCACGACTCTAGTTAGTAGATCTGACATCAAAATGACTCTAGTGCAAGTCAAAATTGAGGTTATGTTGACTTTTCGTCGCACTAGAGCTACAAGACGGCTATTGGCGACGGGCTCGTAATTTGGAATCGAGTCGACACCTAAAAAGTGCCCAGATCAACTTTTTGTATGTTGTACACCGCGTCCGAACTTCAGAGCCTTTTTAACGTACACTCCTCTACACGGGCTATTATTTGTCGGACTTTTATAGGTTGAGTTATTTTAGTAATACCCGGGCACGAACAGGGATCTTTCGCATGCAATACAAGCGTCTTACCTACTGGACTACCCCAGCTCAATCGAAATATAGGAACTAGTCTATCCCATTGAGCTAGAAGGGAAACTGGAGTGAGGTGTCAGCGAGCCGAAAACCCACTCACACCCTTTTGAGTGAACAGGGCAGAAAAGGACTATTTTCCCGACACTTGTATGCAATGCTTGTATGAGACCCCTCTATCATATTGACTTGGGCTCCTAAATGTATTTTAACATTTTTAGTTCGAAAGAAAATAACTTTCTTTAACTTTAAATTCCAACTTTTTTAAGAAATAACCCTGTGGATCACTAACTAAGAACCAGCGAAGACGAACCCAATAGCGAAATAGGCAAGTTTCTAGGTTTTCTGCCCGGTTCGTTTCTGCTGCAGTGCCGTGTATTCCTCCGCGTTTCGTTATTGAACCAGCTCGTTTGCTGACCTGTTCAGTGAATCACACACCTCACTCCACGTTTCTTCTAGCTCAATGGTCTATCCATATTCAAATAAAACTATAATAAAAAAATATCGCCAAAGTTGTCACAACTCTACTTTAGTAGAACCTACATCCATTGACTCTAATAAAGTCAATATTAAGTAACCTATTCCATCCATATTCAAATGAAACTCCACGAAGTATCAAATTCCTCCACGCAGCAACCCTAAAGACAGCCCGCTTGCGTTATAAACGCCCCAGCGCCCTCTTTCTATAGCGCCCGAACTAGCCGGGCATATTGGATACTGGTATCTGTCCCAGACGTACTTACAATTTGAATAGGGCAACATCTGGACCGAGCAAGGCGCTAATCACAATGGGCCATCTATTGGGTAACCTTGTTGGGTTGTTTTAACAGTGGCGTAAGGTTAATTTTAGAGTGTTAGGTGGGAAATGAATGGTTATCTAACACAAGAAAACGGTACTTATCCAAAAAGAAATTTGATCACTGGAAAATTGATTTGATCGGTATTATTTTGTTTACAGGTAGGATTAATAGTTATTTATGCAACTAGTGTGAAAAGGCTTTTTTTAAACGAGTTAAATAAATTATTTCACGAGCGAGTGAACGAAATTCACGAGTTAAAAAGGACTATTTTCAACGTGTTGTCATACACTATTTTTTATAATAACGTGCAAAAAAAGTATTTATTAAATTGGCATTTATTGGTTGGCTTATTAATTATTTTATTATCAGTTAAAAGGATTTGAAGATGAATTATTTATATTAATGATTACTTTAAAATCACGTGCAAAAAGTATTTCTTAGATTGGCATTGGAAATAAGACGCCAAATAAAGCATCACGTTCAAATAAAGAATTTTACACCAATCACAAAGCCGCCGAATAAAATATCACGCTCAAATAAAGAATTTTAAACCAATCAGATGCACTTATTTACTTTGTCGCACTAGTGCTTAAAAGTAACTTTGAAACACGATTTCGTTTAAAGCGTCACTTTTGCCAAGATTATTGATTTGGAAAAGTTTAGTTTTTTTGCACGATATTATAAAAATGTTATTTACAGACCGGCTAACTCTTCGGATTTAAGCCGGCAATACACTGTAACAAAAAGTTTATTGTTTTTACAGAAACAAAATATCAGCTGGTGTGCTAGAAAATATTGCTAAATTTACAGAGATAATCTTTTCATTTTATACGAACAAATTTTGTAATTTGTACGCAAAATCTGTGTTTTAAAAGACATAGTGATAAAAAAAAAATTGCTGATTTGATCGCTATTTTCGTTATTTGTGTGGTTAAATTAACATGGAGTTGAGAAGAGTTAACGTCGTACTAGAGCTATTGGCGACGGGCGACGGAATTTAGAACCGAAGTCAAGTAACGAGCCAACACCTGCGTAGGCACCCAGTGTTTTAAGTGCGACATCGTATGGGACTATGGAGCATGTTTTACGTAATTTCACCTGCACTCTCTCTACTCAAGAGAAAATTCGTCTTACAATTTTGGGCCACACAGACCGTTTATAGGTAGAGTTGTTTTGTCAATGCCTTGACCCGAGCCTGGAACCTTTCGCAAACAAAGCAAGTTTCATACCCTCTGGATTCCCCATCCTCTTAAATTTAACACAGAATTCTACAACTAAAAATCTTTCAGATGCTACATCTCAAACTGAACAACTACGGAGCTATTCCACTGTTCAACTAACACCACCAACATACACACATCAGAGCCAAGAGATATATTAGCAATCGACAGCATACAACCCACTTATACGGGGACTCGTAAGATAACACCAAGGCCTCTCTATAACAAAAGACCTGCCACAGCTGGAACTATATCCTTACGCCTAATCATATTAAATTTTGCTTTTCCTCGGCAGGGAGAAAGGAGTGAAAAGTTTTTGTTCGCGCGGAGGGCCACGAAAGAAAATAAACAGTTCCGGCTGTTGCCAGTTTTATTTATATGGATATTGGGTTTCTTCGATAATTAAAAGTTTTCTTGGCGGAATTTGTTTCGTTTTGGCAGCAGTTGTTGGTAGGAATTGATCGGGTCCGTTGTTGTGTAAAAATATAGGGGGAAATATAGAAGGACTTTTAATTGGTGTTATTTTTATGTTTGGAATGGTGGACCAACGTTATAATGTAATCTAAAATATTTCAGAAATAAAACTAGAACATTTTGTACAAAATATATAAACAGCATGATAAGTGTAGTTAAATGAAACTAGGAGTGTGCCACACTAAACGATTTTTAACTTCCACTCAATAAATCAATTCCTTTAAAGATAATTATATACTCTGTAACGTAACTTCAATAACTTTCAAACCTAAAAAGTTCTATGGCAGATACCTCTTGGACTTGCGCGATTTTCTCAAAAACCTTATTATGACGCCTCTCAGATACTAGACAAGTAGGTTTGTAACAAGAATCTGTCACTTAACCCGCTTCCACACAACAGTTGTATTTAACAGGTAAAAATGCGCCAAACACAGCATTAATTCTATATTAAACATTTACATGCTAAATTTGGCTAATTTCTTTTATTTTATTTCGAAAATTCAATAATTATTACTTATCGTTTGCAAAATTAATTTATATTTCAAGGAATAAAAATATGTAATATTCCTCGCTTTTAAATAGAATGAAAACATTTCATATCAACATACAAAGAATCTCGTAGTGAAATATATTTGACGTCATTTCAAACGGATCGATGTCGCAAAAATAAATTTATTTTAATTTATTGTCTAAAAGAATTAAAGTTTCTCGAGCGATTGTTGCGAATGGCAATGGTGATTAAATTCTAATAAAAATGGCTTCCTATGCTTTTTAAATGAGCATTAAATTTTGCAGTTTTTTTACATAATTGAAGTACTTCGAATTCGAATTCTTTTCTGAAAATTTCAATGTATTCTGATTTTGATGCGCTGAATTTTTTGACGAATCACACTTGTCCGTAGCATTTGTAGTTTGGGCTATGAAAGTGGGTGACGGACAGACAGACGGACTGACTGAACAATTGTAATACCTACACTTACCTACCTAATTGTAATACCTGTACTTTTTACGTTATAAACGTAGTGTGGAAGCTAAAACGTTTGCAAAAATATTCAATACAGCCGGAGTATTTTTGACATTTTAAAAAATCAGATTAATATAGAGAGACTGGTTCAAAGGCCCGGCTACCGCTCCCATTCCTCCTTAAAAACACAACTAAAAACCTACACGTCAAATATTAATAAATCGACTGAAAAACATAAAAACTCAACCTCAAAAATCCCTATCGCCTGTCGATCAAAAGAATGGTCCAAGACCGTAATTATTCTATCTTTTCCCCATCACACACAAAAAATACCTGAACGAAAATAGAGATATTAATCTCTAAGTCCTGTCACATTTACTCGATCTTTTGAGATAAACATGTAAGAGAGAGAGACACGAGATTTTGATCGAGATTTGATCGAGACACGATCTCGTGTAGTTTGGGAGTGCGTAACTTAACACTTATGGGAATGTAAAAGTTTTGTTGTTGATAATAGTATTGTTGTTTTGTTGGTTTTCTTTTGAGGAGATGATTGCCTTGAGTGTTTTTATGGATTGAATTAACAACTTGAATAGGGGGCTTCTTAGTAGAACTATACGCAATGGGCAATTCCACGCGTGACGGAATGACATTTTGAACAGTAGAAATGAAGTAAAACAATTACCACAAAGCTATTTTCAAAGGAAAATAGTTTTTTTAGTTTATATATTACTGTTAATGATAAAAAGATTATAAAAAAAGTTGAATTTTTTTAAAAAAAATATTTTATTAATATATTTTTGACTAACTTCTTTTTGGGTTACGGAATGACATTTTTGAAACCACGACTGCATCCTGGTACTTAAAAATGGAAATTTCTGTGAATTAACAATTCATTGAGTTTTTAAACTAATGCATATCTTAAATATGATATACAAGCTATGTAAATTATAATTTAGAGCTATCTACCTGTAACATGGTTTAAGTTATTAACTGTCATTTGACGTGACGGAATGACCGTTACGGAATGACTAAAAGTTTCATAAATTTTATATTAAATTAAAAGTGTGTAAAGTAATAAATTTAATTTTTTTAATATCTAGAATATTCATAAAATATTACATTATATACATTTATTCACAACTGAAAGGTTTTTCAAACACTTATCGAGGTCAATTTCCAACTAGTTGAAATGCGGCTGAATTTGCCGAGAAAACAAATCTTTTTTTGTCCACAAGGCATCGATCTCTTTTTTCGGGAAATGTGAATACATGTTCTTTACCGTCCTGCTTTCTTAAACCATAATTTGAACGCTTGGAATGTATTTTTAAACCTAATTAGTAAATATTTTTTTAAAAAAGTGACATTTCAAAAAGTTGACATTTTTATGGAATTGCCCCAATAATAAAACACACATGGGCTATTTTGACCGACCAGATATGTTTCAGTGATAAACTTTTCGATGAAATCATTAAATTCTTATTTGCGTTTTTTTATATGAAAACTAAAAAATAAAGCGGATACTATTTGTTCACTTTTAGCTTCCGCACTACGTTTATAACGTAAAAAGCGGAAGGTATTATAATCGTTCAGTCCGTCTGTCTGTCACCCACTGTCATAGCCGAAACTACAAATGCTACGGAAAAGTGTGATACTGCAAAAAATTTAGCGCATCGAAATTAGAATATATTGATAAAATAAATTTATTTTTACGACATCGATCAGTTTGAAATAACGTGAAATATATTTCCCTACAAAATTCTTTGTATGTTCATATGAAATATTTTCATTCCATTTGAAAGCGAGGAATATTACATATTTTTCTTTGAAATATAAATTGATTTTTGCAAAGGATGAGTAATAATTATTGAATTTTCGAAATAATGAAACTAGCCAAATTTAGCGTGTAAATGTTTAATATATAATTAATGCTGTGTTTGGCGCCTTTTTACCTGTTAAATACAACTGTTGTGTGGAAGCGAGTTAAGTGACAGATTCTGCTACAAACCTACTTGTTTATAGCTACATAGTTGAAGAGCAAACTAAACTGTATAGCGAAATGCAGTGATTCTGGTTACCCTAAAGTTATTAGAAAAGGGCAGCATAATGGACGATACGAACGGGTGGGGCTTGAAACTTGTTATGGAGATGGAAACATATATAGCTAATTGTTATAGTAAGGATATGTGAAACCCGAAACAAATGTAGCATAAAGAATCTGGAAATATACCAAACTAAAAAGATTCTTTTTTGGTATTGGATTGAAACGCTTGATCAACCAAAAATAGCAGATCCGTTTAAAAAATATAATAGGCTATGAATTATGAATTAATTATAGGCTATTGAAAACGATTAACATAATCATAGATAATATCAAGTAAATACCTAATAATAATAAAATATATCTAATTAAGTAAAGAGTACTTTAAAATTGTATTCATGACGACATTTCATAAAAACTGTCAACGTAATTGTGCGATTGTATCAAAAAAACTTACTCAGTAATATCTATTAGTATATTAAATTCACACTTAGAGAGAAGAATATTAGGAAGGGGTTGTACATAAGGCGATGACCGAAACTTCGCAGAAGCTTTTTTGACACGAGAGGATTACACGGGCGAAGAGCGATACGAACCGCAACGTACATCCACTGTTGCGTAGACAGCATTAACCATAGGCCCGGGCCCCCGTAACATATTAACGTTCTACTTCACAGTGTCTTGTTTTGAAACTTCCCCTTCATGCCCGTTGCCAAAGTAGGTTCGATAAAAGTCTAGAAGAATGACTGTTGAAGCGAGCTCCAGTTGGTTAACTTTTCGTCTTCACACTGGAACTACCACAAAACACCAGTCCTAAAAACTAATTGGCTTGTTTCGAATGACGTATTTCTTCCATATTTCATTGCTGTATTTCCTTCGATCAGTACTCTGATTCCACGTGACATTGATTGCCCAATCGAAACTCAAGAAATAATTAATTTTCATTCAGCATTTCTGTGGTGACTCAAGACCCTGAAACATGCCCATTGTTATTTGGTTGGTTGGTAGATATATATTCAGGTTTATGTGCTTGGTCAGAGATCCGCTTATAAACCTTCGTCAAGTAAGACAGACACACCACACACACACATATGTGACAGATACTGCCATCTATCGCCACCTCCACAATTTAGACATGTCCCTGAAGGGGAGGGAAATAGTCTCCAGGGACCTGTACCCGTGGGAAACTGCGCCATGACCGCCCACAGGACTTTCGGACCCACAGATTTAACGAGCACGTACTCCGCATATACTCGGTGGGTCTTCAATGGTATCGGGACTCGATCGCGGTGCCCATTGTTGATGTTCCTGGCCCAAACTTGGTAATCTGGTGGCTTCTTCAGCACACCGAAGTTTTTGGTTGAAATTTTGCCCATGAACTGCAAAAACCGTAAAAGTGCGATAGGTGGTTCAAGGCTAATTACGAGGAAAAGCATTGGTGATTCGGAAAAAGCGAGGAGAAACATCGACACTCGCTCACCCGATGTATAAGGTGGTCGTATTCCTGTTTATTTCTTGCATCTTCTCTCTATTGACAGAGTTGAGTTGAATTAACGTCGCACTAGAGCTACACGAGGGCTACCTTCGGCGATGTCTATTATCAAAGCCATAACACATCTATACATTTTATAATAGGGTGCTTGCCTGAAAAAATTTTATTGGCTTAAAATATTCTTATGCAAAAAATATTAGACCCGTATTTTTTCTTTTTTTTAAATACCCCATAAAAAGGGGAAAAAATGAATTTTAAAATTAGGACGAAAAATCGCTCCCGAAAACGCTTTGTGGCTGTCACGTGGTATCTATGATGTCACTAGTAACTAATAAACAAACTTTAAAACACCATTTTGGAATCTACTTTAAGCAAATTTGAACTATCCGCTTCTGTAAAACCTCCACCGATTATCTATATAATTCTTATTTTAATAGTAAGTTATATTAAAACCAGTTTAATTACAAACAAAAAAACATCACACCGGTTTGTTTATACATACTAGTGACGTCAGCCAAATCGACGTGTTTGTGATCACGTGACGTATCGATGAAAAGAAAGCCATTTGAAAATGATTTTTATTAATTATTTAAAGATTTATTTTGTAAAAATATATGTACGTTTGTTATATTTGGGTTCAAACTATAATTTAATTAACATTGGAAGGTATTTTAGCGATACTGTCAAGTACCCTATTTATGGATTTGGTCAAGTAATGAAGTAAACACCTGAGCTGAAGTTTGAAAGACATCGCACTCTAATTTTGTCGGGAATTTGAACCTGAAGATGTCTGTGAGTTTCAGTTTTGGAGGAAGTTCCACATTACCTTGCATTTACAAATCATACCATTCCTGTCATTATCCATCACTGTACTCTATTTCGAACCAAGAGTTCTATAGTAGGTAGAGACTGAACCTACCAACCGCACCATGACCAACACGACACAATATAGGTGGCATGTGGGCCCGATGCGAGTGGTTTGATCGCGGCATAACGCTAGCATCCGCGCACTGTACGGTGCGGGTTCGATCCGCCTTTGTCCTGGGTACTTCCTTCTCAGTATCAAATTATAAATTAACTAGCACTTTTGCCACTCTATTCGGCTCCGTAGTGAGCATGGCTGCCGATGGCAGCTCAGTACGAGTCGTTCCTCTACCCTACTATAGAACTCTTGTTCGAACATATGACACAAATAATCATTCCACCCCTTTTATCCCATAATGCACCGCTTCATCGAACAACAATACCAAAAAAAATTATTCCACATCAATCAAAACTCCATGAAACTGGAAAAGAAGGCCTCACCCATAATTCCACCAGACCCCATCAGACGATTTTTTATGTATTTTTCCCCAGTAGCAGTGTTACCCCTCAACTCAGGAAGCCAAGAAACTGTCGCGGGCACAACAAAGGACACAAGAAACCCCCGTTCCTCGTAATTTTTTATTATTTTTCTGGTCCTATGGGACTTGGGGAAAGTGTTAATGGAAAAGAGTAGTTGTTGAAAACTTTTGGTTTTTTTTTAAACTTTATTTTGGCAATTTTATAGTTTTCGGCTGTCTTCAGGATGTTTAACACTGCCAATTACACCTAGTAATTTAGAAACTTTAGAACCGCGGTCAAGTGTAGTTGGCCGACACCTCAGAAGGCACCCAACTGGACTTCGAGCGACATCGTACGCTAACGCCGTTGGAACTTTGGACTTCACAGATTTAACGAGCACGTCTGGCTAGTGTACTTGAGTAACCCTGTAAATAAGTCGATTTTATTTTTATTTACAAATATCCGTCGATATGATGTGAACGGGTTATGAAAGAGGGACCCTCTGTATGAGGACATTTCGGATAATTGGAGTTATACCGTAACAGTACTGTTTAAGCTGAGATTGGTTCTGGATAATTGGAGTTCTATCGTAACAATACTGTTTAAGCTGAGATAGGTTCTGCTGTTCGTTGCTCGCATAGAGTCGAGTTAACGCCACACAAGAGCTATTTCTAAACTCATATAAGAGAACGATGGTTTGAAGGTCGCTGAATAAACATATTCAGATATAAACACGACAATAACAGCCGACTGGGCGACTGAATGTCCAGAGAGTCCCTGGTTTGAATCCCAACTTATGGGCATGGATGTTGCGTGTTTGTATTTGTCCTGAGAACACTGCTTTCGGCGCCCGCTCACATGGAGACCTCGTCACTTGAAACGGTTCTAAATTACGAAGCGTAATTGGTTTTATGAAAGATCAATGGAGGCTAAAAATCGGCACATTGAAAAAGTACAACCTAACGACAATAACAAGTAAAAAAACACACCCCAGTTCCTTTCCTTCGACATCCCACTATATACAGACCCCCCCTCTCAAAGAGACCTGACCTCCGTAGACCGTCCTATTAATAGTCGAACCATCTCGAAGGGAGACCATAGAGGGACCACCATTCATTCCGCCATTAATAGGACCCCTCGAATGAAGGGGGGGGGGGGGCTTATATGAAAAAAACTAAAAAAGGGGGGCGAACACTATTACCATCCCCTGTGATTAAAAGCAGCACAGATCATGGACCCTATCACGCCTTGAGGGTTAGAGTTTGGATTGGGATGCAGTTGGGTTGACATTAATGCAGAAATTGGTTTGTGAAGTGAAGCTATGGTGGTTTAGGGATTAAGCCCAAATAAAGGTTTAACTGGTTATTTGTTCGTATAATAGATATCAGTTAAAGTATTAGATTGGCAGATCACGTGACCTCCAATACTAACGACGAGACGCGCATTGAGGCCAAATAAGAGGGCAAAATGGCCAGTGTTGCTGCCACTTTAAGTAGAAAAATACTAAGACACTATAACATCTAATTCTAAAATTACAAAAAAAATTACTAAAAAAGGATTTAAAGTCACTAAAAAGATACCAAAATGCAGCTAGTATTTTTATGATATTTTTTTGTAATTTTAGAATTAAATGGTATTTTTTCGTAGTATTTTTCTCCTTAAAGTGGCAGCAACACTGGCCATTTTGCCCTCTTATTTGGCCTCCATGCGTGTCCCGTCGTTAGCATTTGAGGTCACGTGATCTACCAATCTAATACTTTAACTTTTATATATATGGTTAGTATTCTCTTCACTCCCGAAAAAAATCTTACGCATATTTTTTAACGATTTTACGTTTCAAAGAATATTTTCAAATTGCAGTTACATGTTTGAAATACAAATAGAGATTACTTTAAATTAACTTTAAAAATAAGGTCTACGAATACTTATTGGTTATATATTTTCATTGTTTTTTTTTAATTATGAGTGGGTTTTACATGAGTTACATGGTCTGTTAGGACGTCAAACCAACCAAAACTAAAAAGAACCTGTGAGACCAAAGAGTCCAAGCGTTGGTTACTTTCTTTGCGCTTGCAGAAAAAATCTATATCATGTGGTTAATAAAGTCTTTTCACATAAAAATGTCATGAAACGGACATTGTTCTTTATTTAAGCCTATTTAGATTACTCAATATTAACTTAAATTAACACAATTAGAGCGATGACAACCCATAGCTTTAAAACTTCCTGAAGCAATTGTAAAACTAAAAATAATTGTATAATTTAAAAATAATTGTATAATTTAACGAAATTTTAAACTTAGAAGTATGGGGGAGTCAGTTATAACGTAATGCTATAGAAAATAATTTTAAAACATTTAATAAATATATTTTTCGTTGAAATTTTATTTTCAAGCAGTGAAAACAAATTTACACTTCGGCCAATTTTCTTATCCTTCAGAGAAACTTGGCGTATCACATCGATTTGGCTTCAATATTTTTTTCGCCAAGCATCTCCCCCTTAGCAATCCTCCAAAACTCACGCCTCGAATGCCAACAAAGAGATGGTTTCTAGTATCAGGCCCCACCTCAATTGTTAATCAAGAGTAAACAGAGTTTCTGTATGCTGAATGGCAACGGTAGATTTGCCAGTGGGATTATGGGTAATAAGTAATAAACGCGGGTCCCCGTTTGTATTGTGAAACGGAGATTGGATACCAATGACTTTGTGATAAAAATCTGTTTGTTAAACGGACTTTTTTTGATGCCTTAATATGGGATTTTTGAGTATAATATGAATGGTAATAAATGATGTTTTCGTTTGTGTGAATGGGAAATTTGTATTGGCGATTTAAAAAGCATTCAGAAGCGATCTTTTGCGATTTCTTTACTTTATGTTACGCAACCATTTGTAAAACGCATTACAGTACATTTTAAGTGGCTTAATATGCTTTACAACTGTAGAGCTTACATTGTATATAGACGTTTTTAGAGGTAACAAGAAGCCCTAATACTATTTATGAAAGTTGTAGCCCTTTGGCTAAAACATAAACAATGGATAAAGAGCCTGCGATACGACAAGAAAAAAAAACTTTTATTGTTAAATGCACCTCCTTTAGCTTTTAATTCCATAGGACTTTAAATATTTGATCAGATATAATATTCGGATATAATAAATGGACGATTCGAACGGGGCGGAGCCTTGTTTGTTTGTGGGATAGAAGGCAACTTTTAAGGGGGACCGGAACCCTCCATTGAAGTCCATGTAAAAATGACCTTTTTTATGTACCTTTTTCTCAGAATTTATTTGATACTTTTAATGAAATTTTTATTAGTTATTAAATGGATGTTCCACAATACTTTGCTGGAGGTATTTTTAAAATTTTTGTTTAGTTTTCAAATTATAAATTTTTAAGTGAAACTACATATTTTTTACCTAAAAAAAGCATCAATAATATTAAAAAGAAAAAAAGTAAGATAGTTATACTCAAATCGCTCCAGTAATTTTTAGAAACCATTTTCTTAAGTACGTATAAGAAATTTCAGGTTGATACTTATAGTAGATTCTGAAAAAAGCTACCCGCACATTGAAGAAGTAAGTTTTGATATATAAGCGTTTAAAGAGTAAACAATAGTGGTTTCTTATCTATGAAACATAAGGGGATTTTACCTAAACAATTTTTTTTAAATATATTAAAATACTTCTACAACTTGAAACTTTTATTTTAAGATATCATTGTATAGCTAAGATTGCATAGTTTAAGAAACATTAAAAACATTGAAAAGTTATTTTTGAAAATTTTGGGGGGTCTGTAACGTTACCACGTGAAGGCTTCAACTGGCCTTAGATTGATACTGTGGATCATGTGCTAAGCTGTAAACAAACTTCAGTCACGTTTACCAGCTCGGGTGCTGTAGTCTAACGCCTACAAATTCACTGCAATTTTCAAGCACATGTGTCCAAGCCATGATCCAGCTATAATTTTCAATTAGTAGAAAAACGAAGCCAAGATTACTAAGATTACGGCAGGTCACGTTATGTAAGACCTGCGAAACTACAGTATAGTGCTGTAGAATTATGATTACAGCATCAGCTGTATTCAAATACAGCGATACGCGCTGTGAATATGTGGCAGAAGTGCTGTATTTTTACAGAATTTTTTTACAGTGTACCGCTAGTACGGAAAATTACAAAAACGTTGTGAGTGTGTGTAACGCATTAACTATACAACAGTTTTTTTTCCCAATCATTGGTGAAAAGTTCTTTAAATGTTGTTAGCATTTCTGCTTTATATTAACTGTTTCGCAATCACACAGAACTAATTGCCAACAAAATCCCTGTATTCACTCAAATCGAACTATTCCCAAAAATTAATTTTAGCTCTCTCTCTTGAAAATAATTTTAAATAATCAAAAAAAACTCTCCCGACAGTTTAAAAAAATAGATTAAAAAAAATTTCGAAAACTGTCGCTTGCGTTTGCTTTTATATCTCAAACAGTGCCACAGCGACATATACACAAAGCATTTTGCCGACGCGGTTACATATCTCATCTTGACTGTATGTATGCGGGGGGGTGGAGAGGGGAGGGTGTTCTGTTGCTGACAGGGCCGCATTGTCAGTTTTAGCCCCCCTGGGGCGACCAAACCCCCGATTCTGTGGTAAAAAGAACCGAAGATGAGACTTCAACGAAATGTTTCGCTTTTTTTTTATATATATTTTTCTCTTAGAGAAATCAAAGAGAATGGAATATTTTTTTTTATAGGGGGGTTTGGTTGTTTTATTTTTGGTAGTTGCAATAAGTAATTATGTTGACGAAGTGAGTGTGATTGAAGGGTATGTGTATTGGTGAGTTTTGTTTTGTAATTGGGAAGCGTTCATTTTAAACTGAACCGGAAATGGAGAATTGAAATATTTGAATAGATTTAACTAAATGACGTCGGCAAATTAACGTCTCACTTTCATATACTTTAAGACCAACTACCGGCCAAAGGATGAGCTAAAATGGGTGTCCGTAAAAGAATGTCCGAGTTTCAAATTGTAATAGTATTGTGCTATCTGTGGTCCTTCCTTTGGGGCTTCGTAAAATATCGGGTCTACGTTCCACCCCTACCCCACGATTTATCAATCTTGAAAGTAGAATTGAAAACAGGCTGTTGCTTCCATTACTCCGGACTTGCTGCAGACAGTATGGGAAGCATTGCATTTTCGTTTGGTTGTGTGCCGTATCACTAAAGGCGCATACATTGAGCACTTATAGGAAAAACTAGGTTAGTTTTCCCTTCAATGCCATGTATGATTTGTTATATTTAGTATAAATAAACTCCTGTAATATACCATTAAAACTCGGACATTCTTTTACGGACACCCTGTTTATTAAAAACAATTTATCAAATAAAGTCGTCAAATTGACGTCATTTTGATAAACTTTACGACTAATTGCAGACAAAACTTCAGGACAACCTCGTTAGCCGGCCAAATCGACTAATGAGTTACGTCACTTCAGCAGACATCACACCCAAATTTTTACTTTTAAAACCACTTTTTGACGCCAAGCTGATGATAAAGGAGCAGAAACCCCGTGTGTTGTTGCAAAGAAAGCTTCAAAATCAAATCAAGTATGACAATATTGACTAATTCAAGCATTTAAATTGTTGAATAATGCACAGAATCTTTTTGCTATCAAAACCTAGATTTCTTTCTATCATTTTCCCTGGCGATGATATGTCATTTTAGTTGAATAAAGATTTTTAAACTGCCCTAAATTTTACTTTCACTTGCCTAATATGAAATAGATGGAAATGAAAGTATTGCGATGGAAACGAAAATCAGAAACGGAGATTTTGAATTCTCCACACGTTTTGGAGAGTGGTGATTCTACAGTCCCTGGACAAATTATTAGACGCACTGTATATTTTTTGAGTAATTTTATGTTTCTTAAGAGTTTTTATGCAATAATGGTATATTTAAACTACAATATTATTGATTTTTATTTAAAAGAATTGTTGTGGACTACATATTTGTATTTATTTTTATAGATTAATTATGATTAATTATGATTAAGATTAATTTATATTAATTATTTATTATAAGATTATTTATGTGTGGAATCATCATCCTCAAATCGGAGACAGTACAGTCTGACATTGATAGCATGCCGCGCAGAATGAAAGCTTTGATAGCGGCTAAAGGTGGCTCAACTAAATATTGACTTTTACTAACATTTCACTTTTCTTTAAAACTTAATAAACTTATGCTTTTTAAATTAATGCTGTTTTATTTATGTCAAATAAATCTGTAATTGATTGGATAATATAAAAATAAAAAACATATCAATTTAAAATAATAAAACGGTACAATATCACCCAGTAATTAATATTTTGCATGAAATCTTGCAGTGCGTCTAATAATTTGTCCAGGGACTGTAAAAAAAAATTTTGAACAGTAATAAGCAGACAGGATAGCTGTGTGATAGAACATTTTAAGACTTAAAGTTATTGAAATGACCTTAATATCGTAAATGTCTTAAATGTATTGCAGAAAATCAAACACCCCAGACTTCAATTTGGTAACGAGTTTCCAGTACCTGTCCAAAATCATTATTTTTCGGGAAACTTGTGTGTGTGGTAATGGTAGCTGCCATTGAATTTTCAAGGTTAAGTTTATTGAAATTACATTACAGGTATATAATTACCATTAAATGCAATGCGTTATTGTTTGGTAATTGTGAAAGCCGTGTCGTGTTACACATTCCTAGTTTTTATTGAAAGGCTTTTAACAATTAGTTAAATTAGGTCGTATACAAGTAGGTTTGTAACAGAATCTGTCACTTAAACCCGCTTCCACACAACAGTTGTATTTAACAGGTAAAAAGGCGCCAAACACAGCATTAATTCTATATTAAACATTTACATGCTAAATTTGGATAGTTTATTTATTTATTTCGAAAATTCAATAATTATTACTTATCGTTTGCAAAAAAATAATTTCTATTTCAAAGAATAAATATGTAATATTCCTCGCTTTTAAATAGAATAAAAATATTTCTATAACATACAAAGAATCTCGAAGTAAATATATTTGACGTCATTTCAAACTGATCATGTCCAAAAAGAATTTATTTTAATTTATTGTCGAAAAGAATTAAAGTTTCTCGAGCGATTGTTGCGAATGGCAATGGTGATTTAATTCTAATAAAAATGGCTTCCTATGCATTTTTAAATGAGCATTAAATTTTGCAGTTTTTTAAATAATTGAAGTACTTCGAATTCTTTTCTGAAATTTTCAATGTATTCTAATTTCGATGTGCTGAATTTTTTGAGTATCACACTTGTCCGTAGCATTTGCAGTTTGGGCTTGAAAGTGGGTGACAGACGGACGGACGGACTGAACGATTATAATACCTTCCACTTTTTACGTTATAAACGTAGTGTGGAAGCTAAAAAATAAGGAAGACAAAATATGGCTATATAATTTTTGTTTAAGTAATATTTCAAACACATTAGTGAAAAAGTAATTGAGAAAATACTCTTCATACTTCATGATCCAATAACTCCAAAAAATACTAAAAAAAATCCATACACCGATATACCCACCACCAACACATTCCATCGGTAACCCAATAAAAACCACACAAAAAAAATCATCCACCCTCATCACAGGGTCACCAGACCAGAATGTGGGAAAATTTTTTGATCGCGAGCAGGACACCGACAACTCAACTCGCTGAAAAGGGGCCCCCATTCCAACGCGGCCGGGGTTCCCGACATCACAAAATGGTGACTCATGCACGGGCTCAGGTATTTCCCTCTTACACCTGGGAAAGGTAGTTTTTATGATTCTCGAGGAATTTCTAATGTTTATTTTCTCGTTAAGCCTAGAATTGGAAGTTTGTTTTGCGTTCCTGTTAATAAAGACTTAATGTAAAGTTCAAGAATTGAAATGTAGGGGTCCGTCAAAGAATGTGCGAGTTTTAATAGTATAATATTACCAGGAGTTTATATTATACTAAATATAACAAATCATACATGACATTGAAGGAAAACTAACCCAGTTTTTCCTATAAGTGCTCAATGTGTGCGCCTTTAGTGATACGGCACACATCCAAACGAAAATGCAATTCTTCCCATACTGTCTGCAGCAAGTCCGGAGTAAAGGAAGCAACAGCCTGTGCAATCCAGTAGGCATTAAGGCGCACACATGATCACTTATAGAAATAGAGTTGTTCCTTCAAGTATGTATATTTGTTATATTTAGTATAAAATAAACTCACATATAACAAACCTTTAAAAACTCGACATTCTTACGGACACCCTGTATTTGGATAGAAGATGAATTGAAATATCTTTTTCAGATGATAGTTGTTTGATAACTGGTATAATCGTAAATTTTTGGCTAAATTACAAGCCAAGAACAATTGGTATAATTAACAAGACTTAAACAACAAATTTCGTTAGTTACATTTATTTTACGTTCCCGTTAACTCGGAATTCACAGAAAGTTCAAGAACTAAAATTGCTTTATAGAAGATGAATTGAAACATCAAATTTGGCAAAAATTAGACTTTTTGTGTTAAAATCAAAAACCTATTTTACCCCTGTAAGTTGCTTTTGAACTGAAAGACTCCCATAGTAAAGAAACAACATTTACAGATTTTTTTTATGCAATGACCGAAACTTGCGTAATTTAGTTTCACGCAAAGTTTCAGGTAATTTTCCGACAATTACGGTGCCGTGAACCACAGCAGTATTAAGTCAATGTCATGTTTCCCGTCTTGAGTGGCAACAATTCCAGTGGTATTGTTTCATTATTGGCCTTTACACATCTTGGAATTACATCTGTTTTTGGTATTCGCGATTTCGAAGGTTTGAACTTATGGTCATGTTCGAGTGTGTGTATAAACTTTTCTTGCAGTTAACTAAAGATTTTCAGTCTTTAATGCACGTTAAGGGTAACCGGAGCCTCATTGAACCATTAAATGGCCTTTTTTATTTGTACCTTTTTTCAAATCTATTTGATACACTAATGAAATTTTATAGTTATTAAGTGGATGTTTAACTATACTTTACTGGAGGCATTTTTAAAATTTTGTTTAGTTTTTAAATTATAAATTTTAAGTGAACATAATATTTTAGACCTAAAAAAACATCAATAATATTAAAAAGAAAAAAAGTAAGATAGTTATGCCCAAATCCCTCCAGAGAATTTTAGAAACGAACTTCTTAAACGTATAAAAAATTTCTGGTTGATACTTATAGTAGATTTCTAAGAAAAAGGTACAACAACATTGAAAAAGTTTTGAGATATAAGCGTTTAAAGTAACCAATAATGATTTCTTACCTATGAAACGTAAGGGGATTTTACCTGAACAACATTTTTTAAAAAATACTAAAAATACATCCACTACTTGAAACTTTTATTTTAAGATATCGTTGTAAAGCTAAGATTTCTTAGTTTAAGAAACACTAAAAACATTGAAATGTCATTTTTGAAAATTTTGTGGGGGCTGGTCCCCCTTAAATTGCTTGTATTTTACAGTTTCGCTTAATTTCTCCGAATAAGACAAATATCATCTAAACCAAAGTTTTCCAACAATGTTGGCGTTTTGGTAATGCTTTGGATACTTAAAATTTAATCGAATTAAAACCAACTAAGTTTTATAAATAAACATTAATAAAAACAAGTTTCATGTAAAAAACTTTAAAAAATATTGCAGTAAACGAAAAAAAAAACTCTTGAGAGTAAAATCGAAACCAATGAAATCGCAGGAAGTTCAAAAAATGAAAACCGGAGAGTTACATCATGAATTAATCTCATTAAGTTACCTACATTTATTAAAAACTTTTGGCAAAAGCATTTGGAATTAATTTCTTTTAAAATTTTTGACAATTATAATCCAAATCTTGTTAACTGAACTGTTAGAATAACCAAAACACAAAAGTTATCAAAATTACTTCTTCCCATTCGCATCCATTAATCCCAAAACTAAATACAAACCTGTCCACTTAAAAACCTTACATTTTAATTATCGTCTGCTTCCAGCGAAATTCCATTCCTTTTCGAAATTAACGACGTTCCACGTGACATCTCGACTCGGGAGTCATTTAAACTCACCCATAAACATTCCAAAAATTCAGACGACATCGTTTGCAACCTCCCTTATTAACTCCCTCAAGAACTTTTTAATCCGCGCGTCATTCTCGTAATGAACTCTTTAATTCGAAAGACAACGGACGCCATCTTTGTAGAGGTTTCGGCTGAAATTTGAATTCCACTACATGGTTTAATAGACTCGTGATAGTTTAAAGTGTTAATCTGTTTAATTCTTGCATTAATTGTTGTAATATACGACGTTTTTGTTATCTTATTGTTGTTAATTGTTATCTTATTGTTGTTAATTGTAATCTTATTGTTATTAATTGTAATCTTATTGTTGTTAATTGTTATCTTTATTGTTGTTAATTGTTATCTTATTGTTGTTAATTGTTGATTTTATGATTGTTAATTTTACTTATTGTTGTTATTGTTGTTAATTGTTATCTTATTGCTGTTATATTACATAACATATTTAACTAATTCGCATAACAATAATTGTCAAAACGTAAATTCTTTTTTAAATAGATGTTGTTGATTCATTTTTACTTGGCTTTTTTCAGACGACTATTTCTTCCAGCTTTTATTTCTGCTGTCCGTCGATCGGTGCTCCGATTGGAGCTCTGCTTCCACGTGACATTGGAAAATCAATCAGGGCAGAAAACAAATTTATAGAGCATTTCTATTGTCACTCAAAACCGGAAACAATATTAATATTATTATCTATTCTTAACGAATTGTATTGTTGATTCAATTTTTAATTGTTGTTGAATCCTAACAAATTGTAGTCGATTCTTGTTACAATTATTGTTTGAATGTCAATTCCTATTGCAATTATTGTTTAAAAAACAATTATTATTCATTGGTCGTTAATTTTTATTGCTACTGTTGTCAATACTTGTTACAATATTTTTAGCATGTAATTTCTAATAATGCTTGGTCAACTATTGTCATTTTTTTTTCAAAATTCTTGTCGATAATCGCGTTGTTGCCAATTATTATAAAACCAACAATTATTATTTAAATGTTTTCAAATAGTTTTCCACAATCGTACACTTACTATCAAACACAATCCCACTCAATTTTCCAGTGGATTCCAAATCCAAGCCCACTGTTGCCACAAAGAAGGATAGAAACTACAGGTGGGGAGGGGGATATAAATTAAATCATCTCGTGTATGTCTTCCCTGTAACCGTGGAAGCCGTATAATGGCTGCTCTTCAAGTTCTACTCTTTTCTTCTCTTATGCCCATTTGTTTACTGGTTGTGCGGAAAGGTACCAATGTCCCGAAGCCTTGTTATGCTTAGGTAATAGGGTGAAGAATATTGCGAGGTTTTGCTATTGTTTATTATGGGGTAGAGGATCAGAGGAATAGCGCAACAAGTTAGTATAGGTTGTACTCTTTTATGGCTGTCTATTTTGGTGGCGTTGGGTGCCTATTCAGGTGTCGGCTCGTCACTTGACTGTGGTTCTAAATTAAGACGCCCACCGCCAATAACCCTCGTGGTGAGCTAGTGTGATGATGATTCAAACTAACCTAACCGGATGACTGGACTCCCAAGCCCCTCCAAACACGGTGGAACAGACGTGCTCGTTAGACATGGGGAGTTATAAGTCTCGAAGGCGTCCATAAAACACACGATCACGGTTAGGGAGCAAGCCTATGGAGCCTCTGGGTTCGGGTTCGAATCCCGGTAAGGCATGGATGTTTGTGTTTGTCGAGTATATGCGGAGTACGTGCTCGTTAAATCTGTTGGGTCCGAAAGTCCTGTGGGCGGTCATTGCGCAGTTTCCCACGGGTACAGGTCCCTGGAGACTATTTCCCTCCCCTTCAGGGACATGTCTAAATTGTGGAGGTGGCGATAGATAGCAGCATCTGTCTTATATGTGTGTGTATATGTCGTGCCCATCCTTCTTGACGATGGTTTATAAGTGGGTCTTTGTGAACAAGCACACAAGACAGAAAATATATGTCCACCAACCAACCAGCACACGATCTCGCTTTCAATTCAGATACCACACTTGTCACTTAACCACTCTTCTAAGGCTGTGTTCTGACTACGACATCAAATGCCACAAATGCAAGAAAACTTGGCGATCACCAAGGGTGCCAAGCGATGCAATAGCATGTGGCTGACTCTGCCAAGTCGCCAAGTTTTGTTGCATTTGTGGCATTTGATGTCGTAGTCAGAACACAGCCAAAACTCAAGTTACAAGAAAAATTGAAATTTAGCCATCTTACGATTTTTCAATGAAAACCACGATTAACGAAACCTAAGCACAAACAAAATACTGAAAATAAAATTAATAAACATTTATTTAATTTTAATCCTATACGCTACTAATCAACCGACAACGGATCCCTTAGCAAACTCTCGGGCGGGTCACTCTTCAAAACTTAACTACTCAAAGAGTTCTATAGTAGGGTAGAGGAACGACTCGTACTGAGCTGCCATCGGCAGCCATGGCTCACTATGGAGCCCGAATAGAGTGGCAAAAGTGCTAGTTAATTTATAATTTTGATACTGAGAAAGGAAGTACACCCAGCGCAAAGGCGGGAATCGAACCAGCACCAGTTACAATGCGTGGACTGCTAGCGATCCAAACCATCGTGGTCTGCGATCCAAACCACTCGGCCATCGTTCCCACATGCCACCCTATATTGTCTCCGTGTTGGTCCATCTTGCTGTTGAAAGATTCAGTCTCTACCCTAATATAGAACTCTTTGGCTTCGGCCAAATATAATTTGTAAGATGGATCTTTTCTCAGCAAACCTACCTCCCGCCGAGAGACAAGCCCATATCCACCACTTTCTCCCATTCCAGAAACAAACCTCACACAAACACAAGACAATTCATTATTTTTAATAATTCTCTTCTCCTTTCCCCCTTCTAAAAGCAACAGAAAAGATACTTGCTTTTAAGCGATTACTGCGATGAAAGTTTCCCTTATTCTTGAATGGGAGAACTTGGATGGAGGCTAGAGTGGGTTGGAGATGACGAGAGTTCAAAAAATAACGAGGAAATGGGTTTGCCAAGTGAAACCATTGATTGGTTCAAAGAGGACGTTGGCGAATGATTTGGCGATGTTTATTGTATATAACTAAAGCATAGGTTTCCAAAACTTCGAAATCGTATAGAGTCCGTTACAATCACAGATATCATAATTAAAGTATTAGATTGGCTGATCACGTGACCTCCAATGCTAACGACGATACGCGCATGGAGGCTTTTTAAGGGGGCACAATGGCCAGTGTTGCTTTTGCCACTTTAGAGCTTATTTGCTTTTTGCCACTTAAAGGAGAAAAATACTACGAAAAAATACCATTTAATTCTGAAATTACAAAAAAAAATACTAGAAAAGGATTTAAAGTCACTAAAAATATTCCAAAATGCAGCTCGTATTTTTACGATATTTTTTTGTAATTTTAGAATTATTCTAAAATACAAATATACTCTTTAAACTTTATAACTAAACTTTTAACTTAATTTTAGAATTATTCTAAAATTACAAAAAAATATCGTAAAAATACTAGTTGCATTTTGGAATATTTTAGTGACTTTAAATCCTTTCTAGTACTTTTTTGTAATTTTAGAAATAAATGGTATTACTTCGTAGTATTTTTCTCCTTAAAGTGGCAGCAACACTGGTCATTATGCCCCCTTAAAAAGCCTCCATGCAGGTCCCACGTCGTTAGCATTGGAGGTCACGTGATCAGCCAATCTAATACTTTATTTATGATATCTATGGTTACAATTAACAAGCTGTATTGAAAAGTCTCTATAAATTCGCTATCTGAATGCGTGAAAAATTCTGTGACGTAATGAGAGTGTGACGGTAGATAACGACCTCTATCCTAGGAAACCTAAACTTAAGATGGAATGTAAGGAGATAAGATGCATAAACTGAAATTAATAACAATTTATATCATAGATATGAAAGGAAATGTTAGAATGGGCATTAATATAATCGCTTACTACACTCTGCAAGTTGTCATATTTCGAGTTTTAATCAATGATCTTTAAAGAATAAAAATGAGGTTTGGTATTGGACTAACTTTTTGGTTTATGAATATCGTCTAGACTCGCCAGGCTGTAGTTTTTTTCGTTTTTAAGAAATTCCTTTAAAACCAAAAAAGTTCTACTGCAGCTACAAAATGAAATGAAAGACTTTCTCTCAAACTTTATTAATTCCTGTACCAAATTTAAGGTCCGTAGCTATTTTAGTTCGAGCTGTAAAGTTGTCTCAGACAGAAGAATGACAGACAGTCTGACAGACGGACGGACCAATGTTCAATAACCACTTTTTTCAGAATCAGGACCCTCCAAAACACAAACGCTATATCCCATACCAATACTTTCACTACCTTATATTTCATATTAAATAATTAAAAGCAGAAAATCTCACCAACGAATAACGCCGTGTATAAGGGCGACTAACTCACGTTAAAACCGGTAGTGTTCCAAAGTCCTGACGAAGCATACAATATTCGCTATGGTTGCGTTACTTAGTTGCACTACGTGCCAGCTCAGGTGTCAGTGCCACCACATTACCGTGATTCAAACTTATAAAAGCCGTCGCCAATATCCCTCTTGTAGCTCTAGTAAGACGCGAGTTCAACCAAAACACGACGATTTGGCGATTTTAAAAAAGATTTCTCTCATTTCGTCGCCAAGTATCCCTATCGAATTCTATCCCCCACAAGAACTTTCGACCCGATTGTTACCGCAGAAAAGTTTTAAACTACAGGCGAAACTTTTCCCCTCAAACAGTTTTACATACTACTGGGAATTAATGTGTGCTGTCACAGAGAGATGAATCAGTCTTAATTGTAGAAGCAGAAGTTCGCAGACTCGCTGGATTTTTGAGGTTTGGTTATTAACTGCAGGGGCTGTTGAGCGAGGGGATCCTGCTGGGTGAATTTTGGGTGAGTTAAAGTTGAAAAAAAAAGTTATAAAGGGTTGTAAAGATGTTGGTGAACTTAATCAAATAAGCTTCGAATGGGAACATTCTAAAGATTTTACCGTGCAAAAACCCTCTAGCTTTAATTTGGTGGGTGTGGCTAGAGGTTGGCCAATATGGGTTACACAAAAATGTGGGCTCTTCTCATGCTCCAAACAATGGGTTTCAGCCATAGATATCATAGTTAAAGTATTAGATTGGCAGATCACGTGACCTCCAATGCTAACGACGGGGCGCGCATGGAGACCAGAATAAGAGGGCAATGGGGCCAGTGTTGCCACCCCATTAAGGAGAAAAAATACCGTTTAATTCTAAAATTACAAAAAAATACCATAAAAATACTAAAAAAAGCGTTTAACGTTTTTTTTTAAAAGTCACTTAAAAGATTCCAAAATGAAGCTAATACTTTTATGGTATTTTTTTGTAATTTTAGAATTAAACGGTATTTTTTCGTAGTATTTTTCTCCTTAATGTGGTGGCAAAACTGGCCCATTTGCCCTCTTATTCTGGTCTCCATGCGCGTCCCGTCCGTTAGCATTGGAGGTCACATCTGCCAATCTAATACTTTAACTATGATATCTATGGTTTCAAGCATGTAAGGAACGCACATGGGTCAATATTATGAAAAGTGCCAATTTACAGATGTGACGACAATTTGAATTATAACTATCTATTAAAACATCAAAAATCTAGCTGAAAACCATGCCGTAACGTCTTTAAAAAATAGGTAACGGAATTGTACTTTGGTAACATATAGAATTCTTTCTAAACGTTACCGATCTTATAGTTACAGATCTGACTGATTTATAATATTTTTTTTTTACTATTTCTCGTATTGTCAAAATGGAGCTGAGGTGTCTCACTCGTCACTTAAACACGACTCCAAATTTCAATGGTAAATTATATAGAATTTCGCGCTGTCCTAGTGCAACATTAATTCTTAATTCTAAGTTAATTAATTCTAAGTTAGTTCAAATTATTTTGCACTCATGTGTTCAACACTACAATTATTTCAATATTCTGCTACAATCCTCCCATTCCTTTCAAAAAAGAACAACAAAAAAAGAATTCCAATTTAGAATAATGGAACGCCACGTCCTGCCGTATGGAGTGTACCACGTGTAATACTATCAACACCTTAACTTCCAATGAAATTCAGGAATGAAAGCGGGAATAATCTACGTCACATGAAACAAGTCTATTGAGCTAGTCGCAAATTTAACTGGATTAGTAGTATGAGCAGAAACAGATCTTCAAAATGAACCAATATTTTATTCAAGTAGTATATTACTTCAAATTATTGAAAAATTAACAATGTAGTGGTATTCAACAATACAATTCTTTCAATATTCTGCGAAGGAACCTCCCATATTCCCTTTTAACCAGAACACAAAAAAGAATTCCAATCTAGATAAATAATGGAACGCCACATCAGACCTCCCATCTGCGATTCGCCCAATCTCTGCAGCCCGGGAAATAAACTACCCTTGAAGTAGTGTGGTTGATATACTGCCATTTCATTAATTTAAGTTCATTTCTGTCGTATGACTTCACTGTTAAAATTGTGCTTATGGTTTCACCATGATTTGGTTCTTTCACATGTATTGTCTGAGCTGCACGGCTCTAGGTGAATGTTCACTCTTTTCGGTTTGGTGACCATTTTCGGAAAACCAAGACAACCTGAATGGTCACGAATACAAAATATGTTAACTTCACCACACAGCCTTGCAGTACTAGGAACTGTGTTTTGTGAACAAGTGCCTAATTTTTACAGGTACAGTGTATACTATCACATCTAACTTCCAATAATCAGGAATGTGTGTAAAGCAGGAATAGCACGTCACATGAAAGTCATTGAACTAGTTGAAAATTTAACTGGAGGGGTCGTATGAGCAGAAACAGATCTTCAAAATAGAGCCCTTTTTTAATTCAAATAATATATCAATTCAAGTTAGTCAAAAATTAACCATGTAGTCGTATTCAAAACCACTATTCTTCCAATATTCTGCTACGGAACCTCCCATTTCCTTTTAACCCGAACACAAAAAAGAATTCCAAGGAATAAAACTACCCTCGAAGCAGAGTAATGGATATACTGCCATTTCATTCATTTGAGTTCAGTGTTACCGTATGAGTTTGCCGTGTAATATCATTAACACCTAAACTTCCAATAAAATTCAGAAATGAAAGCGGGAGTTATACTACGTTACTTAAAACAAGCCTATAGATCTAGTTGAAAATTTAACTGTATAGGTCGTATGAACGGGAACATACAGTCCCTGGACAAATTATTAGACGCACTGCAAGATTTCATGTAAAATATTAATTACCGGGTGATATTGTACCGTGTTATTATTTTTAATAAATTTGTTTTTTATTTTTATATTATCCAATCAATTACCGATTTATTTGACATAAATAAAACAACATTAATTTAGAAAAGCATAAGTTTATTAAGTTTTAAAGAAAAGTGAAATTAATGTTAGTAAAAGTCAATATTTAGTTGAGCCCCCTTTAGCCGCTATCAAAGCTTTCATTCTGCGCGGCATGCTATCAATGCAAGACTGTACTGTCTCCTGCATTTGAGGATGAAGATTCCACACATAAATAATCTTATAATAAATAATTAATATAAATTAATCTTAATCATATTTATCTTAAAATAAATACAAATATGTAGTCTACAACAATTCTTTAAATAAAAATCAATATTATTGTATTACCTTAAATATACATTATGAAATACCATTATTGCATAAAAACTATTAGGAAACATAAAATTACTAAAAAAATACAGTGCGTCGAATAATTTGTCCAGGGACTGTATCTTCGAAATATAGCCAATTTTTTAATTCAAATAGTATATTAATTCACGTTAGGGGAAATTAACCATAGCCGTATTCAAAACCACGATTCTTCCAATATTCTGCTACAGAATCCCCATTCCCTTCAAACCAGAACACACAAAAAAAAAGAATTCCAATTTAGAATAATGGAACGCCGCCTCACACCTTCCATCTGCGATTCACCCAATCCGGGAATAAAACTACCCTCGAAGCAGTGTGATTGATACTAGGCCCTATTCTTTATTCTCCAGTTTCGCTAATTGAAAACGTAGAAACGGGAGGGGATAAAAAAAAGGGGGAGGGTTCTATATTAATAATCTTTCAGGGGGTGACGCAGAAGTAATCCTTCCCCCCATCTAACCCTTGTGTCATCGTGTGCACCATTGATGGTATAAAGGCCGATTTTACCATAGTTCGTACGGTTGAACCTCGTTAATCCGAATATGCATAATCCGTATCAATGTTGAACAGTCCCGCTTGTCCGAAAGGTACAGGACCGGAGCACATTCGGTTAACATAACTAATTACATAGGAATTTTTGGTTAATCAGGAATCATTCATTTCACGACTAGAAAAACGCTCTGAACTGATCAAGAGATAGTCGCGGCGGTAACCAGGGACGAAAACGAACCCGATAATGAAGATGAGCCCGAGTCTAGCAAGTGCAGCATTTCTCTGATACAGCAGCTACAAAAATCTTAGATCAGGCCCTTCGATAAACATGGAAGCGCAAGATGAAACCACTATACCTTCAGGCGTTCTCTTGTTTAAAAGATGGCGGGACAGGGGCGCTTTAAAACGAACCAAAATTGACCAGCGAAAAAAAATTACTGCATATTTTGAGAAATAAATCCAACTTTCTAAGAACGTATTTATTGTATTTCTTCATTTATGCGTTTATGCAAACATGTCATATTTCAGCAAAATAAAATTCGGGAGCCTTTCGGTTAAGCCGAATTTCGGATAACCGGGACTCTACTGTCTATAGCGTTCCTCCTGGTGTATTCTACCGCTACTGCAAGAAAGAAGATTGTGTCTGCAATTTTGGCATTGTTGAGTTATTAGCATTAATGCACAAAAAATGATATAATCTATCTTGTTTTGAAGGTCTTCTTCAATTTACTCAAACCTTCAGTTTTAGCAGAATACGGTATTCTTTTTACACCTGCAGTTTTACATTACCGGACATTGTTAAAAAAGTGGCATTGTTTCACATTAAATGATGCAAGTAGCGCAACAGCTGGTTTTGAAAAATGTTCGCCCAGTGAGCTAGAAGAAACGTTTGGAGTAAATGTGTTCGTCATGAGCAGAGGGCAGCAAACGAGCCGGTTCAATAACGAACGCGGAGGAATACACGGCACTGCAGCAGAAACGAACCGGGCAGAAAACCATAGAAACTTGCCTATTTCGCTATTGGGTTCGTCTTCGCTGGTTTTTAGTTAGTGATCCACATGGTTATTTCTTTAAAAAAGTTGGAATTTAAAGTTAAAGAAATTTAATTTCTTTCGAACTAAAAATGTTAAAATACATTTAGGAGCCCAAGTCAATATGATAGAGGGATCTCATACAAGCATTGCATACAAGTGTAGGGAAAATAGTCCTTTTCTGCCCTGTTCGCTCAAGCGCTCAGCGGGTTTTCGGCTCGCTGACACCTCACTCCAGTTTCCCTTCTAGCTCAATGGTTTCGCCATATTTTCGGTATTCGATTGAACAATTTTTCAGATTTTGGAAACAAAAAAACTGATAAATGGTTCAACCGAATAATAAAAATGTGGTGAAACATTTCACCACGCAACCGTTGCAGCTACTAGGAAAACATTTTTTTGGCGAAACCAAGCGCCAAATTTTAATAATAATAAGTCGAATACGTTGAAGACGTAATATTTCAGTAGGTTTCTATAGAGTTAGGAATTAACGAGATTTGACTGCAACTAGTTTTACGGGTCTGTGTCATTTACAGTTTCAATTTTTACGTTCTTAAAAATATATGAAGTTTACATTTGAAATGCTTCTTTAATAATAATAAGTTGAATACGTTGAATACGTAATAATTCTGTAGGTTTCATAGAGTTAAGAATTAACGAGATTTGACTGCAACTAGTTTTACGGTTCTGAGTTTCAATTTTTACGTTCTTAAAAATATATGAAGTTTACATTTGAAATGCTTCTTACTATTACCTATAAAAAGCGTTCCCATCAAGTAAAAAACAAAATCTATTCACTTTCTGTCGTATAAAAGTATATGAAGTATCTTTGACGATCAATCTTATAATAGATCTCTATAAATGCCATTATATCATTAAGGTAGGATTCCCATTCAAGCTAGTGCTCCCCGCAAAGTGGGTATATACTATCTGGTCGGGTTCACCGCCGATGCTGAAATCATCGCCCGATCATCGCCCGGTGGTCGGGTTAGGATCGGATTGAGTGAGTGGGTCCATCAATTTGACGGATGGGGAAACGATCGGAAAGTTTTGGCAGTACGTGTGGCGCCATCTCGTGGGGAGAGTATGAGGTAGTAGCTAATTCGAGTTTCCTCTCAAATAAGAAAACAAATACTGGAGTAAAAGCCAAAGTTAATAATTTGGGGCAAAAGCTGTTGGAATTATACATGGAGGATTTTGTTGTTTGGTATTTTAAAAAACTAATTCATTTTATTCTTTCAATATTCAGTGATTACTATATTTGACCTATCATTGAGTATGGGTTTCGAATTTTTAGCACGGCTTCCATGTCTTCTCTTGAACAACTGAACAAAATACAAACGAGTGCTGCAAGAATTATTGCAGGATTGCGAAACTCCTGCCCAAATGACATTGCGCAATTTGATGCTGGACTGATTCGATTAGAATGCAGGAGAAAATGCCTTAAGAACAATTACTTAAACAGGCTTCGCAGTTACGATAGTAATCATAGAACTGCAAATTACATTAAAAGTTGGAAAAGCAATCAAAGGTTAAAGAAAGAATCTCCACTCAGTAGGGCGCTTAGATGTGACATGTTTCAATTTGATGTTGAGCCTACATCCCCTTTCTTTGCCATTAACCCCCTTATTGATCTATCAAATGGGCATTTTAATAAAGACTGTCTATAAGATCAGCAAGAGTAATGACAACCCAATTCTTATGAGGATGTTAGGGCTCGAGATGCTGTCTAGTATTCCCCCTGAAGCCACACGTATTTTTACAGATGGAAGCAAACTGGAAAACGGTTCCTGCGGTAGCGGATCCGTGATTTTTCGACCAAACAAGGAACCCATTAATATTAGCAGAAGGACACCGAACTACAGTTCAAGCTATAGAGCTGAACTAATCGCTATTCTTGAATTCCCTCAGAGTAATTGGAAACGATGAAAGGGAGGTGTGGTTAATGACCGATAGCCTTAGTTGTTACAGTATTTGAAGAATTTCTATGAGGTCAGAGTACACAGCTGTGGCGATCGTCGAGGAGCTCGATAACTTTCGCGTTTTCCAGTGCATCTAGTATGGATACCATCTCATGTCGGTTTGGGTGGGAATTAACTGGCTGACAGACTTGCAAGGGCAGCTTTGACCAGATCTTAGAGGGGGGGGGGGGACAATCTGTTGACTTATTCAGAAATTGACCCCATTTACAAAAATACAGCAATAGACTGGAGTCCCCCTCAGCACTCTTGGTATGGCGCTGAGAAACCAGGAGAGATTTCTAATTTGCAACTATGCAGGCAAGACCAAACTGCTCTCTCCAGATCAGGACGGGACACACAAAGAGTTTTAAGTTTGAGGGCGGAACCGAGCTGTTCCCTGACTGCCCGAACTGTCGTGGAGGTGCTCAAGCCAGTCCCGAAACAATACTCCATTGCCTCGTTGACGTGCAAGGGACGTCAACGACGACCCACTTTTTTTTGGACTTTCTAGGATTGCACCACGGCTCTACCAACTATAAGGCAAAAGAAGCTTTCTCAAAAACAAGCTCGAAGAGCGAAATTTTGACGTCATAGTATTGTTTGACGTTGTTCCGAAAATGAAGACAACCTGTCTCGAAACCTGTTCGTTCACGGCAACCACAAATTTTTAGGGTTTCGAATGCGTCCGAACTAGTTTCTCGATCTCTCGGCACTGGGAACAGTGAAGTCAAAATTTCCGTCTCCCGTCATGTTTGGGAGAGCTTCTCTGGCCTTGTTATTGAAGTTGGCCGTGGTTACACACGTCATGGAACTGGTCTAGTTTTGACCCAGGGATATGTAAAAAAAAAAACTATATTTGTTCTCACAGACTCTAAATTGTCGCAAAAGAATAGTTCACCAACTTTTCGAAACTACTAACTGTTAGGACGGTCATTTTAATTTCGTTTTGGTGACTTGAAACATCAAAAGAATTCGATATGCTAATAACAGGTGCTTAGGTTTAGTCCACTGATATCTAACGTAAGTAACTGAGTCTTATAACAACAAATCCTCAATAAGAGGTCATTGAAAAAAACGTCGCACCGGAACACTACAAGACCTCACCGGAGGAGAGGCCCGTCGACAAAAAATACTCTAGTGCGTCGTCAGTTAAACAAAACTTCATAGGAGTTACTTTCTCGTGTTCTGAAAAAAGTAATCATCCTAAAGTTTCGCAAAGGATGCTGAGTTCCATTCCTATGCTACGTTACGCGGCAACAAAAATCTTACGCAGCAAAAGTGTTAAGGGGACGCGGTACCCAAAAAATTAAATCCAGTATTTTATAGCTAGCATTCAAATTAAAACTATTTTTACAAAAGAACTAACATTCAATAAACATATACGAAAAAATGATAAATATTAAAACGTTTTTTTTTTTTTAATTTAAAAATTTAAACATTTTAAACGGTTTTTTTTTTTAAATGCTACTCTTCCTACAGTTTAAAGAATTTTGTAATGGATTTTTTTTCAAAATGTTCCCACAACATCTATTAATAAAAGTTAGTACGGATATTGAGCTATCAGTTAAAAAAATCAAGTTTTATGTATAAAAATGGCCAAAAAATAAGTTTGTAAATTTTCACCTTTATCATTTTCTTTAAAAACATCTATTCACACTAGACCTTATCCCATATCAACTTTTGTTAAACGCATATGTTTCAACACCAAGAAAATAAATTTTGGAGCTCTACATTAATTTATCTAAAAGCCTTAGGTTTTAACCATTCACAAGCTGAAAAAATTAAAATTTAAAAAATCAACATAAATTTCAAAAACCATTTTACAAACCACTATATCATTTCAATAAACCTCCACCATTATAAAAGAATCCTTTTTGCAATATCCTTAGCTCACAGCATTCAAGCATGCTTAATTATTTTCTGGGCAAGCCCTAAATTTGGGTAATGTGTTCCCTTAACATAGACAGTAGCTCTAAAGCCTTATCCAACCTCATGCCAAACAAATCACCAGTATCCCAATAATCTCCCGATCGCATGACCCTGTGCAATCCCCCAACTGTTTGCAGAAATCAGGCGGCACGTGACCGATGAAAAGGAAGCTTTTCAAAAGCGAACCTCTCGTGAGAGACGACACAGAGATACCTTTTTTTTATCCAGCTTTTTCTGTAACAGGACCCTAACAGGAAATGGGCCTATGTTTGAATTGAAACACACTGGAAACAGTGTCCCTTTTTCTGCTAAGATATACAGGAGTGGCCCAAAAGTAGCCTAACAGTTAATGCTGTACCATTGGTAAGAACTTTGGGTTATTTAGAACATGTATTTGACATAGTCGTGCTTAGTTTTTGTTGGTTGGCTAAAATAAAAGTCGTACACTACAGCGTATCTTATCCAAAGAGTAGCAATTCGTGGACCTCGATTGGTTTAGTTTCGAGATATCTTCGGTTTATTAGACCTTACCGACCAGGCTATCCTGCCCCGTTTATTTGTTTGATGCTCCAGAAATATGCAAATGTCACCAGAGGACGGGTCGGTTGCAGGAATGCATCAAGGTCGAAGGTAGACAATTTGAGCACCTTCGGGATAAAGAATGTAAATATATGTATGTATTTAAAGCTGTCACTTTTGACTGGTTCTTAATTACGATGCCTGTCGCCAATAACTCTCTTGTAGCTTTAGTACTACGATAATTAACCAAACTAAACTAATCTGTATTAAAATAACTGTTTCTGTATAAATAACTGTATATCTAACTAACTGTTTGGCTACTTTTGGGCCACCCTGTATATATAGTCTTGTGGTTCGAAAATCCGTGAAATCTGTTTGAGCTTATTTGCTTTTTGTTTGGTACAACGTATCGAATTATCACTAGAGCTACACGAGGGCTATTGTCAACGAGCGTCATAAATTAGAACTACAGAATTGACGAGTTGACATCTGAGGAGGCACCCAACGTAACTTTTTAAAGCGACAAATTCATCTTACGTGGTGTGGGGGGACTTTGGAGCCTATTTAACGAGTCCTCCTCTACACGGGGGATTGTTCATCGGACATTTTTCTCTGCACAAAACATTTTTAGGTCGGCAGTTACTATGGCAAAGCCCGGGTCGGAACGTGAGATCTTTAGCATACAAGGCAAGGGCCTTACCGACTGGGCTCTCCAGCCCACATTGAAAGTATTAAGTAAATCATTTACAACGCAAATTCAATTCTGAAAAAAAAAATTCGAATAAAAAAAATCCAATTTACAACCTCCCTTCCCCCACAAAATGAAATCCAAACTACCCCTAAATTAATTACCACCACGAACAAAAATTCTTATTTCCACCTTCGATTCAAACGGCAGAATTATTCGAATCAATTATTTGTTTCCCCCCTTGTGGTATCATTTCTCATATCGTATGCAATGGTAGAAGGAATAAGATGTAAATGCTTCGGTGTGAAAACTAATGCAAGAAGCGGTTTGTCAGGTGAAGTCGTAATTGCTTCCGAAATGAGCCCATACAAAGGCTTGGTTAGTTATTTGGTGCTACAGTAGAACTCCAATTATCCAAAACAATTGGGACCTGATTCGGATAATTAGAAATTCGGATATTTTGTGTGGTTCGGAAAAAAAAGGGTATATTCATATCCCTTTACGACAGGAGCTATACAATTGTGCGGGAATAAAAGAGAATGTTCAAGATCATCAAAAATATTGATACCGACACAAGTGACTTGTATCAGTCGTTTATTGATATAAAAAATGACTTAGTTCTTAAGGAGTTGCAGACATTGATGCTTTTTAACCTTTCAGTCCCAATGACAATTTGGCATCATTTAAAAAAAAATTCTGATCGTCTATAGCCATTTATGATATAAAAAAACACATCATTCGATTCTTCAAACTTTTTTCGATTAGAAAATATGTTTTTATTAATCCCAATAGATGCCAGCCCCATTATTTTTTAATTAGGATCAGAAACATGTTGATGCCAAATGGCATCACTGGGATTGGAAGGGTTTAAGGCAACTTTTTCGATAAAACTCTTGACATTTTATCTCATAACCTTAAATCAGTGCCATCTGAAGGGGTCTTAGAGGGTTATCAATTACAATGTAATATATTGTTGGGCTATGAGATAACAAAGTTTAGTTTCTAATTAGATCGGACTCCAGCTCTATAGTTTTGGTTTTATCGTTTAACGATTGGCGTATTTTTTCTGAAATTCGGATAATCAGCAACGTTTCGGATAATTGGAGTTCAGATAATTAGAGTTACTGTATACTGGGTACTACATTGCTTCGAGCGGTTAAAAGAATTTCAGCACTTTGGCAAGTTCGCCAACTCCTCAAAACTTCGTCTTGTCGCTACGCTATGTATACGCACAGTCGGCTCAGTGGCTCTGACGTATTACGTGTCCGCTTCATGAACCCGAGATTGCGGGTTCGACTCCCGGCTGAATCATCAGATTTTCTGGATGGGAAAATCGTGGTCACGCATGTCATACGATTATGTGGCTTGTTCTGAAACAATCCTTGAGCACCCATTTGGCTTGAGTTCCCTCTGAGAAATTAAAATTCTCGGAACTTAACATCCATACTCTAACATCCACAGAGATTACTGATTCTGATTATAATCTGAGCATAAAAATTAATCGCGAGAGCCGCCTAGATGGTGCCACAGAAAAATGTCTCTCAGTTCTGGGAAATATGCCGAGTCTGAAAAGGCTGACCGCCAACAAAGCAGCCCCGTTGGAAAATAAAATGTATCCTTACACACTATACTAGTTGATAAGTGACTCAGAATAATTTCATTGAGCGAGTGCACAGTGTCTTCTTTGGCGATTTACAGGCCGCTTCACCGTTTTCCGCGCCAAACATCCTCACCTTCACTCCAACCTCCACACTGGATAGAATGACAAGGCACGCCTAGAACACACCAAGAAAACCGCCAAAAGATTTAGTAGGTGCATCCGTACAAAATCCAATACCAGCCCCCGTGTCTCTCACATGTTCTATTGTTATAAAAGGGGGAGGGGGGAACAGGTATTCGTAACCGTACAACTGCTGATTGAATGGGTCTGTGTTTCGCGCGGAAATGGTGTAATTTATTTTAGGAATTTACTGTGAAAAGCATACCACAATTAATTTAATTGTCTGTATAATTATAAAATTGTTATTGTCAATGGTTTATGTCTCGATAATTTTGCTTTTATAGTCCTCCTATCACTTCTTAGCACTTTTCATGACTTCTTTAGACCATTCCAAACTATCACTCGTAAAACAAAAAGGGATAAGGAGATTTTGGTATAAACCAAGAGTTACTATAGATGGCGTGTCACTGCTTTTGTAGACGCATATTTCTTTAAAGTTTAGAAACTATATCTCAATTGAAGGGCAGTTCGAACTTGCATCGGGTTCACTATTATTGCACTGAAATGCACTATTATTGCACGAATCCTCTTATACGAATAATATGTGGAGGTTTAGTGAGACACAATATTTCCAACCAAACTTTCCCAACAATACCTTATGCTCGGCAAACGCAATGGCTTTAGCAAACCCTGCCTCCTTCGGGGTAGGTAGGTTTTAATTATCATTGCACTAGAGCTACACGAGGGCTATTGGCTACGGGCGTCGTAGTTTAGAACCACAGTCAAGTGACGAGCCGACACCTCAATAGGCACCCAACGAACCGTTAAGGGCGACATCGTAAGCAGCGTTGGTACTTTGGAGCATATTTAACGTGCACTCCCACAACAACGGGGTATTAATCGTCGGACATTTTTGGGACCCGAACCTGCCTCCTTCGGGTGTTTACCTGTTTTTAAAGTGAACCTCTTCCCACAATCAAAATATTTGAGATGCTAAGAAGTGACAGGAGATCTATAAACTATCTTAAAAATCAGCCATATATACAATTTATTAAACTGGTTAACAAACTTCCAATAAACAGTGATTTGTTTTTTGACAACTTAAGAAATTAAAGAGAGATATTTTACGTTGGCCTTATAATTCCTTTTTGTTTTATATTCTAGTTCTTCATTATAAATTCTTTGTTGGTGTGTGTTTTATTCAATTTTAATGCTTTTATTTTTTTTCAATTTTAATGCTTGTATTTTATTTAGTTTTAATGTTTGTATTTTATTCAAATTCAATATTTGTTATCTTATTTATTCGATTTTAGTGTCTTGCCTCTGCTATGTAATTGGAAATTTTCTTTTCTATATAGCAGTCTAATAAATAAATATACCGCATTGATCCACAATGATAAGGTACACAGACCGTTAATAGGTCGGCAGTTATTTTGGCAATGCCTGGGGCCAAAACCCGAGACCCTTCGCATGCAAGGCAAGCGCCTTACCAAACTAGGCTCTCATTTTTTTCTTTTAATTAAAAAAAAAAATTTTCAAAAGTAGGATGATTTTTAGCGTGCAAAATTACATTTTCATTCGAAAAAGATAGACACGGAGAAACGTTTACAAGATAAAATAGAAAAAAAAATCTAAAAGATCGGATGATTCGTAATCGAATTATAACCGCAGATAATGCTATTCCTACGACACATCACGCGACAGCAAAAATCTCATACATCAAATGTTAGCCACTGTATCTCTAAATCTGGTCCACTTTATTAATTCTCCTGTTTCTCAGCTTGACTGATGAGGATTCATTGCAACAATTGGACGGAATCCAGTGTTATGTGAACGCGTGGGTGGATATGAGTGATTACAGAAATTTACACCGCTTGCGCTGAGTCATCTAGAACTTGATGTGATTTATTATCTTTAGAACGATATGATGTTGGAAACTTTTTTTAATTACCGGATGTGAAGATTTTACTGGAATAGTCTTCACTTAGTTAAAAAAACACTTTTATCTGCTATTATACAATGTACTTTCACCATTTTACATTAACACGGGTTCACCAAGCTTAAAATCTTTACATGTAAAGCAGCTTTTCAAAACAATCTCATGAGCCTTTTTTTTTGAACGAAAACTCAATCCCAGGAACCGTTAACGTCACTGATATAATATTTTTAAATGCTCTGCAAAATAAATTAAAGTATCTCACGATCACACGGAGGTTCATATTAATTTTATAGCAAGAAAAATAATGATTGTGACTATATTATCTAAATTAACAATTTGAATAACATTTTATTTAAGCTTTAATCGTAGTGCTTATTACATATTAGGAACTTCCATTAGTTAATACCTTGTTTTAGTAGAAGCTTTAACACACAGCATGGACATTGGTTACATGATATCGTCAGTCGAATTCTCTTATTGCCGATATTTTAAGATTCTCGATTCGACGATTTTTTTTTAATGTGATTCGACGATTTACAGTCTTAAAACAAAAGAGTGAAATCCACTCCTATAGGGGAAGTGCCTTTTCGGCACGGAAAGGAGTGGAAATTAACTCAGACTGAGTTAAAACCGCTCGTTTGTTTTAAGAGTGTAGTGTTTGTATAAAGCATGTTTAGTTGTAAATTTTAAAAATACTAGACTTAGACAAAAATTCGATCTATACGGGACAGTTGATAAGCTTTCCAAGTATTACGTTGCAGAAACTGTAAAAAAGTTCTGTTTTCTGTAGTTCTAATTAACAAATTCTATACAAGAGGTAAATAAATGTTTTCATTAACTATGCTGAAAATATTTAACAATAAGTAAAAACACTTACTCTATAATTGTTGATAACGTGATCCTAGATAAAAATACACCCACATAAAATACCTCAAACATAAGCAAAACCGCCTAGAAAGGTTGGTTGGTAGACATATATTTTCAGGCTTGTGTGCTAGGTCACAAAGACCCGCCTATAAACCTTCGACAAGAAGGACGGACACGACATACACACATACAAGACAGATGCTGCCATCTATCGCCACCTCCACAATTTAGACATGTCCCTGAAGGGGAGGGAAATAGTCTCCAGGGACCTGTACCCATGGTAAACTGCGCAATGACCGACCACAGGACTTTCAGACCCAACAGATTTAACGAGCACGTAGTCCGCATATACTCGGTGGGTTTTCATAGGTGTCGAGACTCGATCGCAGGACCTTCCGATCCCGAGACCGAGATCTTAACCACTTGGATCCCCACGGCCCCCCGTCTAGATAAGTTAATCATTTCCGCATGTCACTTTCCATCCTTCCGTAAGGTTCTTAAGCACAGTTAATTACGCTCCGTTATTTAGAACCCTAATCAAGCGACGAGGTCAACACCTGAGCGGACACTCATCGGGATTTCGCTACCACCTATTCGTTTTATTACTACTGAATTTAGTTCAGTTGGAGAATACTCTGGTTTATAGCTTCCAGGGTCCGGCGCTTCTACCAAATCTTTGCCGACCCGGCGGCGCAACGGTTAGGGAGTTAGCCTTTGGAGCCTCTGAGTTCGGGTTCGAATCCCGGTAAGGCATGGATGTTTGTGTTTGTCGAGTATATGCGGAGTACGTGCTCGTTAAATCTGTTGGGTCCGAAAGTCCTCCAAGTTCCCATACCAAATCAATACCTATGGGGGTGACAAGCCAATTCTGGGGATCCTCTAGTTGGCCTCTGTCTCTAAAAATTAGATGGATCCACTTATGTGTGCGTTGTGTCTGTCTTACTTGACGAAGGTTTATAAGCGGGTCTCTTACCAAGCACACAAACCTGAATATATATGTCTACCAACCCACCAACCAACCAACCAAATCTTTTAAGGTTAGGTTAGTTTAGTTTGAATTATCGTCGCACTAGAGCTACACGAGGGCTATTGGCGATGTGCGCCGTATTTTAGAACCACAGTCAAGTGACCAGCCGACACCTGAGTAGGCACCCAACGCAACCGTTAAGGGCGACATCGTACGCAGCGTTAGGACATTGAAGGATATTTAACGTGCACTCCCGCCACACGGGGTATTATTCGTCGGACATTTTTGGCTGCACGGGCCGTTTATAAGTCGGCAGTTATTTTGGCGATGCCTGGACCCGAACCTGGGACCTTCCGCATGCTAGGCGAATGCCAATCCGACTGGGATCCCCCCCCCCCCCCCAAATATTTTAAGATTTTTGCTTTATTTGATTTTGTTTTTAGTCACATGCCTCGTAATTTTTAGTACCCTGGTCAAGTGACGAGCGGATCAGCAGGCACTCAACGTAACTTTAAGAGCGACATCGGTGTCAGTACTTAGGAGCATAACTAACGTGAAGTCCCTCTACACGGAGTATTGGAGGCATAGAAGTATGAAAGAGAGTAGAGAGGTCCATGTATATGCGCAGTAGCGCACAAATGAAGCAGGCTAGAGCGGTGCATCTTGGGATACCTCAGTGCCAGTTTCGGTCACTATGTTATGCGCAGTAGCTCAAAACACCGCTAGAGCGGTGCATCTTGGGATACCTCAGTGCAGTATGTGATGCGCAGTAGCTCGAAAAACCTGACAGCCCTGCTTCAAACCATTTGAACTCATAGACACCTCTACCTCTCCTTCCTAACTCTATGATTGGAGGTTAGAAATAGACAGCCGGAAAAAGTACGACCTAACCTAACACGACGTATTATTTGTAGTATTTTTTTTTTCTTGCACAGATTGTTAGGTAAGGTAATCGTTTCCAGCTGCCTATTTCTAGCCTCCTTCTGGAGCTTTAACACAGCCAATAACGCCTCGTATTTTAGAACCCTGGTCAAGTGACGAGGTCTACACCTGAGCGGTCACCCAACGGAACTTCGAGCGACATCGTACGCTAACGCCGTCGGGACTTTGGACTCCACAGATTTTACGAGCACGTCTGTCCCTGTATACTCGGGCCCATCCGTGATGAGGATTTTTCTGCTATTTCCAGCACGGATCCGATTTATAGGATGACTGGCAGTAGGTGGGATTCGAACCCCCGCACTCCTGAGAAGGTTGAATCTCTAGGCTGATGCCCTAACCACTCGGCCACGGACGGGCCCACAGATTGTTTATAGGTCGGCAGTTCTTTTGGCAAAATCCGGACCCGAACCTGGGACCTTTCGCATGCAAGGCAAACGCTTCAACCGAACCGGGCTCTCCGTCCCCTTATTACTACTAATATTCCACAAATAATTTTAAAATTAAGAACTCTCAATTGACGTATGTTGATGCCGACTGCGCGGATGATTTGTTAGTAAGCTGGCCAGGCAGTCAGAAGGTCCCGGTTTTGAATCCCGGCATATGGGAATGGATGTTTGTGTTGTGTATTTGTAACAAAATTGAATTTGCTGCAAAATACGTGCTCATTAAATCTGTGGAGTCAAAAGCACACTATGTCGCCACTGGTTTGCTTTGGATGTCTGCTCAGGTGTCGACCTCGTCTAAAATTTCAGATTATACAGCACTTAAAAATTTCAGATCTTCAAGAATTCTTTTCAGAAATTATGAAAGCATATTCAACCAATAACAGACACCGAAAGGGCTTTGATCCACTGTCCTTGTCTGATTTTGTTGTCATAAAATTATTTATTGAAAATTTTTTTTAAAAATATTAAAACCTATTTCAAAAAGTGGGATTATAGAGCCTTGTAAGTCAGTTACATTTTTCATCTGAAAAAAAAAAAAACGTTTGTAAAAATATTAAATACAGCCGGAAAAATATGGCTTAGATTTTTTTCCCCATCTGATTATCACAAGCACTTTGATTTGGCGATTCGCGATCATTCGGTCTCATTCGCCGCTGGAGCCCGGATGGCCTAGTGGTTTGGATCGCAGACCATTACGCTAGTAGTCTGCGAGGTGTAACGGGTGCGGGTTCGATTCCCACCTTCGCCCTGGGTGTAACTAGTACTTCCTTTCTATGTGTCAGTAAAAATTCTTTCTGTGTCTGTCTTACTTGACGAAGGCTTATAAGCGGGTCTCTGATCAAGCACACAAGCCGGAATATATGTACCTACTACCTACCCTACCCCATTCGCCGCTAAGCGTGACACTTGCTGTCAAGAACCGAAAGTGGCCAAGTTCTGATGATCGCAAATATTTACTATAATGTCGAAACAACAACGATTACAAGTCTCGAACCCAGCCCATGTCTATTATGCCAACATCAAATCTTGTTTGCCAAGCGATATAAGAAATTTGCAACGACACGTTTTCACATTAATGTTTCCAATTCCATAAAAATTTCCCAAAAAATTCGATATTCTTTTATTATTGTTTGAGGAATAATACACCAAACAATCCTAAACAATACGGAAATAAACAATAGTCGTATCGTGACTGTTTTCTTCCACCTGTCAATATTCGCATATTATGCAAAAATAATATTATAAAAAGAACTTTGATTTTTCGCATTCTTTTGTGCAAACCGCCGTTCTCACTCTTTTTTTTATTCCATCGAGTCAATTTCATAATTGCGACTGGCAACGACGCTTATATGACCAGTCGCGTGTGTTCCCGCCAAACCCGAGACGATTCGAACATTGTCTTTATTCGATTTTTTCCCCTCTGGAACAAAAGAATGTTTTCTGGTCACCAGCTCAGGTTTTGTCCTTCGACTCGCATTTGCAAATGGCGATGATTCCTTGTCACGCCAAGAGCTGTTATTGGTCGGATTCCCGTATAAGTCTATCCTTAATCGTAATCACAGGAAGCATGAAATGAATGGTTGCCAATCACAAAAGAGAAACTTACTCCGACAATTATTTGAGTAGCAGCTGTTGATAGCTATTGGATTTATACATCTTTTGTTAAAAGGGGCGGAACTTCGAACGTTTAATCTATTGTGAGAGTATGCATACGTTATAGTCACTTAGTTGTTGTCCATTTTAAATATCACTTTTTAAACGTAAAATTTTAAGGCAGGCAAATTCAAAAACATATTATAAAAATCTTTATTTGAATAAACAATAGTACAAAAAGTTTTCCTAAATAAAATACACCATGTTAGTACAAATACACGTTTAAATATAAATAATATCTATATATTTTTGTCACATAAATAAAATGAGCATATCATAATATCCGAATTTCTCTTAAATGGCATGGCAGTTTTGTTTTAGAAATTAACACCATTCTGCGATTTGTCAAACTCGTGTGATTGAATGTCGTTTTGACAAATGTGACCCATGATTATCATTAATTACGTGGCATTTCCACTTTGAATTTCACCAACTTTTCATCATATAACTATTCAAAAAGAAATATTTTTAATTAAAAATTCAGAAAACTTGTTTGATTTATTAGTCTGAATTACGTTTCTATAAGTTAAATTTGAATTTGAAGAGTAGTTCATCTCCTAGGTTACGCATATGACTTTAATCGATTTTTTTATTCAGTTACAGAGATTATATCTCAGTACTACAGAAATGAAATTTAATTCATGCCGCCTGTTCAGCATTTGTTCTATAGAATATGAGCAATGTAAAACGTGATATGTAACCATAACTGAGATATGGTTATATTACAATTTTAATATGTATAATAATTCCACAATTTATTTGCGGACCATTAAAAAAATTAACGTTTTTAAGAATGAATTTTTACAGTGTCAAAAGTTTAGCGCATATTTTCACCAAAAAATATAGTTCCTAGTACCTGCAATGACTGTGTGATGAAATGTTTGACCATACGTATGCATGAAACCTTATCTTAGGATTTTGTTTTCAAACATGAAAAATGGTTCAACCAAATACCAAAAAATATGGTGAAACATTTCACCGCACAGCCGTTGCAGCTACTAGGAACCATTGTGAAGGTCAAACCTAGCACAAAATTTTTAACAGTGTACACTGACACTTTACCATTTGTTAAATACCTATCCAGACACCAATTTAAAATGGAATCCATAGTCGCGTTGCTAAATACACATCTGCGTCAGACATAAACAAACGCGATCACAATAAATAAATTCGCACATCTTAAGTTAAATCATAGTTTCCTTGCACAGAGCCACGACCACGGCGAGCATAAAACGCGCGGAGCGATCAGATGAAGACAAAATAAAACGGCTGAAATTTCCTGTTCATCTGATTGCTCCGCGCGTTTTATAGCCCCGCCCATGGTCATGGCTTCTGTGCAAGGAAACTATGAGTTTAATTATAGCAGATTCCCAAAAACATTTATTTGATCTTCTTCTCGGCTGCCTTCAAAACTTTGGCGGTGGCCTTCCTGTAGTAGAAAACTTGTCCCGCCAAAATGCCGTTGAACAAAGTCGCTATGATGAAAGTAAATATGATGATCGGATCGCCAGTTTCTTGAATTGAAGTAAATATTCTGGCAACTGCGCCGAGAAATAGGAGATTGACAGTAATGGCGGACAGTTGTCCTGTATGGCCGTTGCTATAGTTCTTTGTAGCTTGTATCATCTGAGAAAGAAAAAAATATTTGTAAGTATATATGATAATGATTTGCACAAATGAATTGTCATTTTCAGTAAAAATGATTCTGAGAATGACTTCATTAGCTGTGTCGACTACGAATCAAATTGCCATAATACAAAACTTGGGACGCAGGCCAAGCGATCAATAGCATTGGCTGACTCTGCCAAGTCGCAGTTGTTGCTTTTGCTTGATGTCGTAGTCAGGACACGCCTTAGAACGATGACATTTTTAACCATTGGTTTTCAGGTGACGAATTTGTTCCAGTTTATCTTTCTTCGCTTTTTCCATTGGTTGTTTCGGTTTCACTTATTTCTAATTCTATGAGCGGTTTTTTTTTGTCTACCGTGTTCTATTTTAAAGTTCTTTGTTTAAAAAAAAATCACTAGATGAATTCTGTCTTACAACAAACTTCTAATGGTCAACAACAATGGTCAACAGGTCTTGTCTTACAACACTCTTAAAACAAACAAGCGGTTTTAACTCAGTCTGAGTTAATTTCCACTCCTTTCAGTGCCGAAAATACACTTCTCCTATAGGAGTGGATTTTACTCTTTTTGCGGAGTGGGTAAAAGATATAAAAGGAAACAATCTACGTCATACACTCTTAAAAAGAGCGGTTTTAACTCAGTCTGAGTAAATTTGCACTCCTTTCCGGTGCCGAAAATGCACTTCCCCTATAGGAGTGGATTTCACTCTTTTGTTTTAAGAGTGTATGCAGAAAAAATAAGCGAAATTGTGGAAGCGAAATTTAACACGTGATTTACGAACAGAGAAAAGCTTTAATTCTTCTGAAAGAAAAGTTAGTGCACAACATTCGTAAAACAGGAAGAGACACAGAAAACTCACTTTCGCGAATGTCAAAACAAAAGTAATGGACAAGTTGCATGAAACGCGAAATTCATAATATATGTGTTTTTCTGGTACATTAGAAGCTGCAGATTCCGAATGTAAGGTTAAATATTCACAAATATGTTTAATTGCAACAAAACATGCATTTGAAATTTGCCGAAAATGTACGTCACTGAAAACAGCTCTGAGTTCAACTGTTATGTTTTTGGCGATGTTTCGATCTATGCTGTAATACACTTTATAAAATAGTAAACCTTACAATTTCTGCGAAACCTCATAAAAATAAGACAATATTATTTGTAACCAGTTCATATCAAGGAAGTTAAAACAGCTTGTTCCAAGTTTGGTTGTTAGTTAAAATACACACACTAGAGCGCGTATGAGCTATTGCAGAACTATTGACTGTCGGATCTGATCGGAATAGTCGAGTGAAATCGTTCAACGTTTGAAGAAATTAACTGTAATGAAAATGACATGTTTCTGTAAAATAGCAAAACTTTTTTAAGAGTTTGATAAGGATGAAAGCACGTTTCACAGTTTCAAAAGCGATACAGTGAAACGCGATACGAAATAACACGCCAAGAACAAAAAAAAAAAAAAAAAAAAACCGTGACGTCATCTGTTATGCTAAGAGAGGTTTAACAGGAGTGACGTATCATTAACTTTAAAAATGAATTTCAAAATAAATACATCTTTAAAACCAGAAATACTTGAGTTTTAGAGGTTTTTTAATATGCTTAATCGAATAAATATGTTTGTGGAAAACGATGTAATTGCCCATTGCAACAGGACAAAAAAAAAATTAAAATACCTATGGAACTGTTGCCACCCAAGAAGTGAAACATGCACTTCCTAAATGTTTATGTGTATTCCTCATATCTTCATGGTATTTTACTTGTGCCACAACCCAATATTTTCCCTCGCCACATTGTTTTAGTCATAAATTTCATAGTTAAAGTATTAGATTGGCAGATCACGTGACCTCCAATGGTAACGACGGGACGCGCATGGAGGCCAAATAAGAGGGCAATTTGGCCAGTGTTGCTGCCACTTTAAGGAGAAAATTACTACGAAAAAATACCATTTAATTCTGAAATTATAAAAAAAATACTAGAAAAGAATTTAGGTCACTAAAAAGATTCCGAAATGCAGCTAGTATTTTTACGATATTTTTTTATAATTTTAGAATTAAATGGGATTTTTTCGTAGTATATTTCTCTTTAAAGTGGCAGCAACACTAGCTATTTTGGCCTCCATGCGCGTCCCGTCGTTAGCATTGGAGGTCACGTGATCTTCCAATCTAATACTTGAACTATGATATCTATGGTTTTAGTAGTCTGCAGTGTTTCAAATTTATCATCTGAAATACCGCATAAGCACGAACTAACTATAATTCTCGAGGTAAAGCTTTATTACACCAAACCCCAGACACAGTTAACCAAAATAACGGGCATCCAGACACATATTTCAAAAAATGGTCTGAAAACCGCCATGTTAATCACCAGCGGAAGTCAATAACTTCGTATATCCAGACAAAGAAAAATTATAAGTAAAGTTTAAGTCAGAAATGTTTTTTAAGTTGCGAATCTCTTGTAGTCAATAAATAATTTCAACCACTGTGGTCCATGACCTACACTCTTAAAACAAAAGAGTGAAATCCACTCCTATAGGGGAAGTGCATTTTCGGCACCGGAAAGGAGTGGAAATTAACTCGGACTGAGTTAAAACCGCTCGTTTTAAGAGTGTAGGACGTAGATTGTTTTCTTTTATTTCTTTTACCCACTCCGCAAAAAGAGTGAAATCCACTCCTATAGGGGAAGTGCATTTTCGGCACGGAAAGGAGTGGAAATTAACTCGGACTGAGTTAAAACCGCTCGTTTTAAGAGTGTAGGACGTAGATTGTTTTCTTTTATTTCTTTTACCCACTCCGCAAAAAGAGTGAAATCCACTCCTATAGGGGAATTGCATTTTCGGCACCGGAAAGGAGTGGAAATTAACTCAGACAGTTAAAACCGCTCGTTTGTTTTAAGAGTGTAGCCAACCAATTAGGAATCAGATCCGGCACCGCCTACTAACGACCGTGACAGAGAGGCGAAATTTCTGAAGACAGAACGATGGAACAACATTTATTTTAATTTTATAAACTTAATATCTATTACACAACATGTAATGTAAGGAAATAAAAGTACTGGGATGAGAGCGAAACTCCGAAATGGAGATTTTGTGATTTCTAAACGTTATGGAGGGTGCTGATGCTGAAAGAGCGGACTTTGTATATTGGTCCTGTCTGACACCACTCTACAGCTCGAACTAAAAGAGTCTTTAAACTTGGTACACGAGTTCCCATACTGCTTTATTGCTGTTCTGTTGGTTGTTCAACTAATTTGTTAAAGACAGCATATTTAGAAAGAAAAGTTTCTTTTAATCCATGACGGTCATTTTGATCATACCACGGCCAACTTCAATAACAAGGCCAGAGAAGCTCTCCCAAACATGAGCGTAGGCGGAAATTTTGACGTCACTGTTCCCAGTGCCGCAGATCGAGAAACCAGTTCGGACGCATTCGGAACCCTAACATTGTGGTCAGCCGTGAACAAGTGGTTCCGAACAGGTTTCGAGACAGGTTGTCTTCATCTTCGGAACAGCGTCACTCGGAACTATGACGTCAAAATTTCCGTCCCCGAGCTTGTTTGGGAAAGCTTCTTCGGCCTTAGTAGTTGAGTGGGACGTGATCATACGCAAAGGGTAGGTACAATAGAACTTTTTCGGTTCTAAAGATATTTCTGAAAAACGAAAAAAGATAAAGTATTCATCTTTGGTACACGAGTTCCAAGTACTTTTTTTCAGAAAATCGCGCATGTGCAAAGGATAGCTGCCATATAACTTTTTAGGTTTTGAAGTTATTGAAATTGTCTTATGAGGTATATAATTACCTTTAGATGTATTGATTTATTAAGCGGTAATCGAGTAAGTCGTACAGTGTTAAGCATCCCTAGTTTAACTTAATAATAGGGAATTACAGTAATTTTTTTTCTTGCTTAAAATTGACCGCTAATATTCTTCAATTATTAAAAAAAAATATATATATTTTTTGGGGGAAGTTTTTAATTCAAATTTTGAAAAATAGTTATTTATGCAACTAGTGTGAAAGTAAGGCTTTTTTAAACGAGTTGAATAAATTATTCCACGAGCGAGGTACGAGCGAGTGAATAAATTCACGAGTTTAAAAAAGGCTATTTTCAACGTGTTGTCTTACACTATTTTTATAATAACGTGCAAAAAAAGTAATTATTAAATTGGCATTTATTGATTGGCTTATTAATTATTTTATTATCACGTTCAAATGATTTGAAGGTGATTATTTATATTAATGATTATTTTAAAATCACGTGCAAAAAGTATTTCTTAGTTTGGCATTGGAAATAAGACGCCAAATAAAGAATCACGTCCAAATAAAGAATTTCCCACCAATCACAAAGCCGCCGAATAAAATATCACGCTCAAATAAAGAATTTTATACCAATCAGATGCTCTTATTTACTTTGTCGCACTAGTGCGTAAAAGTAGACTTGAAACACGTTTTTAAAAGCATCACTTTTGCCACGATTATTGATTTGAAAAAGTTAGTTTTTTGCACGATATTATAAAAAATAGTTTTTATATACGTGAAAAGTAACTACTTGTTAAAAACTAGTGATTTTATTTGACGAAGGTACGATCGGTAAATAAACTCTGTGTAACTTTAAAAAGCAAACGATGTTTATAACTACATTGATTATTTCATAATTACGTGCACAGAAAATGAAATATCTATTGGTTCAAATTTCACTCTTTTTTTCGGAAGATGGATGAAAAGAACATACAAAGCAAACTTATCTTTAGTCCTATCATACATGTCAAACGACTTTAACTGAACAGTTCATAGTAAATTTTTCACGCCATATTTTACGTAAATAAAAATGCACTAATTTCCATGGATTTGATATTTCACGAATTTTACTTGAAATGTGGCATCTTATAAAAAGAGTGAAAAAAAGTACTTTTTTTCACTGCTTTGGGTGAAAAAAGTAATTTTTTATCACTGTTTCTAAAAAGTATAACTTTTCGCACGCGTCTGATATTAAAATTATAGTGTAAAATCGATTTTTTCACGATATTATAAAAATAAGAAACATTTGCGTTACTCACTTACAAGATGAGTTTCTCACGTTAAGTTATTTTGATGCTGAAAGACTGTGTATAGTAGAGTGAAGTGTATCGATTCGTAAATAAATCTGTTAGATCGTCGCGTCGCTTAGTAGAGGCATGCTGAAGAAATTATCTCACACTCAAAAATATTGAATTATACCCTGATTTGGAGCTCCATCCTTTTAATCTCTTTGGCAAAGAATTTTTTCTCAAAAACAACCAGACAAAATTTTTAAAGACATTGTAACAACACACCGACAGGTTTTATTAGCACTTAAGAGGGAATGGGCGCGCTGGACAGCGGGTCTCCAAACTCAAGGGCCTCAGTGTTATTAATCCAATAGCAAAAAAAATTATTTTCCCTGCCACATTTCTCCGGCAGTATTGAATATTTTTACAAGCGGTTTTTTAATGTGATAAATGTAACTGATCTTACCACTTTTTGAAATTGCTTCGAATATTTTGTGCAAAATTATTTATTGAAAATGTAAAAAAAAATATTTGAACCAATTTCAAAAAGCGGGAAGGTCGGGACCTGTAAGTCAGCTACATTTATCACATAAAAAATCCCCGCTTGTAAAAATATTCAATACAACCGGAGAAATGTGGCAGAGAAAATATGTTTTCTCCATAGGATTCACACTGATGCACTTTGCTTTGGAGACCCCCGGTCCAGCGCGCCTATCCCCCCTTAAAAGACGGATAATGGCCAAAAGCGTGACCCTGGATCCAGTTCGATAACGAAGAAGTTAACTGTCTAATTGATCATAGGTAGGAGAGACAGTTCGTGTTGCTATTCTGACAAAGATGTAAGTGATACATTAGTACGAAAATGTAAAAGGATGTTCAGTTCCGTAGAACAAATGTATTAGTTTTCTAAATCACAATATCTGCCTAGGTATTGCTTTAATATGTATGCATTTTTGAGCTTCCACACTACGTTTATAACGTAAAAAGTAGTTTTTTTTACGTTGCTGACGCTTAAAGAGTTCAAGCTTGAACTAAATTTCGTGTTTGGCGCTTTTTTTAGAGGCATCAATTTTGTGTGGTAGCAGTTTTAAGGTAACAGGGAACAAAACGACCACTCAAAATATCGAATTTTTATTTCAACTTTAGTTACTGAATCGTGCCTTTACGAAAAAACTTCTATGATGCACATTTGAATATGGGGCTCGAGTTTCCAAATTTGGTAGTTAATTTCAATATAACTTTGTTGCCAGCTTTAAATGTCATTATTCCAAAACACCAATTTTCAGCCTTAACTTTTCTCTTTTTCTATTTTACTAGAAGGGTTGAAAAGTTGTTATAAAGTTTAAAGAGTATATTAGTATTTTAGAATAATTCTAAAATTACAAAAAGATATCGTAAAAATACTAGCTGCATTTTGGAATATTTTTAGTGACTTTAAATCCTTTTCTAGTATTTTTTTTTTTTGTAATTTTAGAATTAAACGGTATTTTTTCCTAGTATTTTTCTCCTTAAATAAGGCAGCAACACTGGCCATTTCGCACCCTTTTAAAAGGCCTCCATGCGCGAAAGAAGCAAGAAATAAGGACTTTAGAGAGTACAGAAAGCAATACTCGAGAAAGAAAGGAGAGAAGGATTTGTACAAACCAAGACGTATTAAACAATTTACTTATATCTTCTGATCCATACATAACTAGCTTCCGACAATTACCACAAAAAAACCTAAACTTCCCAAAGAAGTAATTGAAATGTTGAAGCCTTCAAATCAACAGACTATCCACTCGGGAAAACGATGTTTCTACCGATTTAGATAGCGATAATTAATAACCAATAACCTTAATGTTATTACATTATTTTTCTTTGTTTTATCACTTTCATTATTATAGTCCAAAAAATTCAATCCATTTATAAATCAAGTCAAAATATATATTGTTAAAATTCATTTATAGTAAAAATCAACCTTATTTGTAGTATATAAAAGAGCCATTTAAACTTAAAAACCTAATTATGGTTCAATTTTATTATATGTTTATAAACAATTTAGCTTATACCATATAATATATATGAATTGTATGCTGATTGCTGTGATCCTTTTACACTAATTTTGCGAAAAGTTATTTTCAAGTTGTTAAATGTCAGTGTTGGACATATATTACTTTTATGCATTTCATAAAAGAAATATATATTTAATACTTTAACGTTGTATATAACTAATTGTTTTTTAGAAAGTAAAGAGTTTGATTATTTTACTTGTATTTCATTGAATTCACTACACATCATTTTCACTACATATCATTTTCATTGAATTCACTACATATTTAAAGGTTTTTTTATAGAAGAATATTTTTAAATGATGATTTGTCCAAGTATTATTTTTAAAAATTTATTGTAAAGAAAAAATTGTGTTTTCTAAATTGGATCGAAAGCTTTCTACCTTAAGACATGCGTGGTCAAACTATCCGACCAAAATAATGCCATAAGCAAAGTACTTTATAAAAATGTTTTTTTTGCCTATACTTATTCAAACTCACATTTTTTTTAATTAATTAACCTCATTTTCATATTCAGCATCCTCGAAAACATACATAAGACTTCTCAAAAGAATTTCCAGCAAAAATCCAATTGTTGCTGGAAATTTTAAGCACATACTTGGATTTGCTATTTTGCAAAAAAAAGCAATTTTTTGCAAAGATAGCAAAAAGTAGCAAGTTTTGACTATTGAACATGAAAAACCAATGTTTGAGGAATATGTTGGTGGTAGTAGATGTGCCGGATTCAGGCGGGCACCTTAACAAAATATCACATTTTTAAACTTTTTGTTATAAAAAAATATATTTTTTAACTTTAATTGTTAAATTTAAAGTCAAAACTATTTTTTAAAAAACATTTTTTTATTTTAAAATAAAGCTCAAATGTTCCTCTATTACATGCACCTATTGTAGTCTTGAACAAAAAAAATTTAATGTGCCAAAACTTAATTAGTAAACATAAAAAAACGCTGAAATGCAAGAAAAAAGTACAATAATTTTATCAAAATTCCGACTTTCAATGCTTATAAAAACGAATGTTTTTGTATGAGATAATAATTCTTTATATGAATAGACGCACCACTTAATTAGCTATAAAAAGACACCAATTTTATAATTGTAGCTAAAAAAAATTTTTATTATTTATTTTTGATTTATTGCCAAGAATTCGGGTGAAATACCCCACTGTGCGTCGTTAGCATTGGAAGTCACGTGATCTGCCAATCTAATACTTTAACTGTGATATCTATGGTAACAACTTTCTCGAAACAAACTTGCGATTCGCAATACTGGATTCACAAAACACGCCGCATCAAGTGAAATGTTATTTCAGGGTAATGCTAAATGAGAAAAGGCGGACCTTTTTTGATGGAGAAGATCAAAAGTTGTCCCAGTTTTGATGGATCTAACACACATTACTCATTTTTAAATTGGATAGATGTGTTTATACCGGGTTCTGGAGTTGTTTTTGCAAATGAGTTTATTTTTTCGTTCAAGAACGAGATTGTGAATGAGTTATATGGAGCTCAGGAGATGTATTAGATAGAACTCTTAGTTATACGATTTAATTACAACCTGTCCTCATAAAATCAAAATGCGGAAAATCGGATTTTTTTTTTGCCTCCTTATTTAAGTCTTAGCGGCATTTAAAATTGATGTTTTTAAGAGGGATTGCCAGTTCCATAGAGCTAATGCATTAGTTTTGGAATCACATCTTCCGCAGAAGTATTGCTTTGCCATGTTAGCCCTTTTTCCCCAGCTACGGGAAACAACATAACATCGAAATGAAACAAATTTGAAACGAAAATGTTATCTAGTTTTAATTATATATTTTTAAATTTTTAAAAATTCCAAAAATATACAGCAGATGGTGACACCATTTTAAAACTTTATCAATTAATAATTAAATAAGATAAATTAGATAATTAAATAAGATAATTAAATAGATAATTAAATAAGATAAAAATAAGATAAAAGAAGAAGAAAAAAGTCAAATACGGTCACAACGACGTCACTTGCAACGACAACTCGTTTATAACGCGATAAATGTTCGGTCCCAGGAATTTTCCATAGATATTAATGTCATAATATTTTGCTTATAACGACAATTTGCAACTAACTCTTGGATTACAACAATAAAAATATACGTTTATATGATATCCAAAATACCTTCTTAAAGAAAAAAATATTCGTTATCACTATTTAGGGGGATACGGTACCCAAAACATTTCTAGAAATAATAACATAAAAACTTGTTAAATTATAGTGGTTTTATGTAATGTTCACTCTAAATAAACATTTTCTAGAAATAAAAACAAATATCAACAAGTAAAGTTTTTCATTTATTTTTTAAAAAAGTCAAAATTTTGAACTTTTTTAAAACGCTACTCCTCTTTCAATTTTAAAAATAACTCCACCAAACTTTTATAGTTTGTTTTTAGTACTATTTGTTCAAGAACTGTGCTTGGATTTTTAAATATGAGCTACAGTTAAAAAGTAACATGCATTTATACTGAAAATAACAAAAAATTACAAATTAATGAATTCAAAAAAAAAAAAAATTTAAAAACTATACATAGTAGACCTTATTCCATGCACAATTTTGTGCACCATATACATAAGAACACAGATTAAAAATTTTAAAATTGTAACTTAATTAGCACAAAAGCCTTAGGGATTTATTAAACACAATAATTGAAAAACGCGGAACAGAGAAAACAGGTTGCAAGCAGACGAAATACGTATTCAAACTTATAGGAATGACTCCAGAAAATATTTAATACATTTTTTTCTACAAATGATATCATTATGAAACTTTCAGTAAATATTCATTTCAGAAAGATATTGTGAATAATAATAAGTAAAAACTGAAGAATCGATATTTTGACCAATTTTTGGGTACCGTATCCCCTTAAATTATATTTTATTCAACAAATGATGCCGAAAGCCTCCAAATTTGGAATGTATTTCAAACTTAAAAAAAATTATTGACCGGTGTGTGAAGGAGAAATTATACTACTACCCAATAGCACATATAGAGTTAAAATTTATTAAATAGATGTCATTTTAAAATCTGAGTAAATAATACGTATTTTACATAATTTATTACACTTGATATCCAACCTTGTTCATAACTTTACTTGTTTATAACTTCATAAACATCGCGGTCCTTTGAATGACCGGGTTTATACTGCACAAAATTGAAATGTAGGTGTCGAATTGTTAAGTGCGTGAAACGGGACGAAGACACTAAATAACCACCCTTTCCCAAACACATCTTTACCCCTTCACCCCTCTAATACGCCCACCACATTTACCCCCCTCCCCAAACCAGCTCTGGTCGCGAACCCCCCTTTCCCCTCTACATATGGTCTTGAAGGGGACCCTGATTAGCGGGCCCCTCCCTCTCCCCCCCCCTACCGAATTAGGGCCCTTCCCTTTCACATGGCCCGACATACGTGGTCACATGACTCATTAGTCCCTTCGTTGTCGAGTTTTAGGGACGAAAACTTATGGGGAATGAGAGATGTGCTGACCGCGCGGTGGGGTTGCCGGGTTTTGGCGATTAATTGCTGGATAGGATGGAGTTTACAATTCAAATTTTCACGAATTTCAAATTTTCAGGGAGAGAGAAAAAAAACGTCAGAGAAAAAGACTCCTCCAAGTTTTCAAATCGTTGAACTTTTTTTTCCTTTTAAGATGCATTTATTTTGCTGTCTTGCGAAAATTTTTAATTTCGACGTAGCTCAAGAAAATTCAAAATTTGATTTGGACTTGTAGTGTTGCTGCACTGAACTGGTTTTTACAGACAGCTGAAATCTTGGGAAAATGCAATCAAACCTTCATTAAATATTTTTTATATATACTACTTAACAATTTAAATTAATTTTTTATTTATTTTACAATTAATTTATTTGGAACAGTGTCCCATATAAACGATGCTATTGAATCAAAAAGTGCAGAAACCACGTCAGTCACTGACTCGTGTTATTTCTACGCTCAACGTCCGTCATATCACGAAAAAGACGTCATGTATCTATGGAACAGACAAACGTAGTTCTTGCAAGAAAAACGCAAATTGTGTTGCTAAGCTTCTTTTCATCGAAAACGATTTTTTCGTATTTTTGTGGCTGAAGCGATTTCTGCACTCACCTATTCAATTGAAGAGCTTAGTGGAAGAACGTCTTAAGTGCCATTTTCGAAAAAATTAAGAGTTTTGTGTCATTGAAAATGGTATTCCCTTCTTTAAAAATAACAAAATATCCCCTTTTCCTAAGCTTTAAGTTAAGTATATTTTTTAATATTTGTAAATGCCATTTTTAACGTATTTAAGTGCAAACTAAAAACTTTAAAAGCTCATTTTCTCGTTTTCAAATTTATGTCACCTAGCACGTTCTTCCACTAAGCTCTTCAATTTATATCCTGCCTAGCATGGCATTTTCTACGTATTAATGCAAGTATTTCCCCAAGGCCTACATATTAATGGTTAATGCAAGCATTTTCCCCTCTCTGTCCAATGTAAAAGAAATTATAAGGAACAATGTTGCACCAAACATTGAAGTAATTTTTTTGGATACAAAAAAAAAATTGTTCTATCTCATTAAACATTTTGCAAGTTAAAACTGGTGAAACCAACCAAGCTACCAAAAATTATGTCTAGCGGATACACTGCAATTTGGAGTTGATGCACATATAACTAGATATCCCCAAAATACAAAATTTATAATTCACATGCACCAAAGTTCGGTGAGTGCGCATCATTGCTTGTAATCCATTCTTAGTGAAACTAAAAGCCAATTTTTTTAAACAGTTCTGTATAATGATACAGAAAAGTGGTTAACCGTTCCCTGCTTGATTCGAATAATACAAGTGGCAAAAGTAGTATTTCTGAAAGTTTGTAACATTCTAATTTTAGTAGCTCATTAGTCTATATTTATGATAGTTTATATCGTATTAGTCTGATTTCATATGATATCTAAGGAAAATATAATTTATAGAATAACATATAGAGAATATAAGTAAGAAAAGATAAAAATTATCATGAGGGTACTTCAAAATAAAAAAATAAAATGTCCTAACTTATCAGAAGTTAGGAAGTTCTAAATTTCTTTTTTATTTTATTTTAATAGCCTATCCTCATTCTATATTTTAATCAAAAACTTTAATTTGGCGAGTTTTGTCAAACGAGCGTTGGCAACCCACCGGTTCTCGTCTGCGGCCAAAGCGGGGCGTTTGTTCGAAGTCCGCTGATTGGCGCGTCTCGTTTTCGAGTCGAGTTGAGTTGTCTGAAAAGAGATGATGGTTTTGAGAGGTTTATGAATGTCCGGTTGATTTGACGGGGGTTTGATGAGTTGTTTTGAAGTGAGGCGAATAATATTTGGCGGTGTATTTTTTATTCGAATGGAAATTAGGAGTTCGGCGGCTATTTAGTGGGGATTTGTTTGGTTCTTGATGATGAATTGAGAGTCGCTGATGACGCGTGAGCTGATTGCGGTTTCGCATGATTAAACAACTGACATAATACCTCTGAAAAAACTGGGCTGTGTAACACTGCTCTACTTTCAATTACCACTCAATAAATCAATACATTCAAAAGCAATTATATATACTCTCTAAGAAAATTTCAATAACTTTAAAACCTAAAAAGTTTTAAAGCAGCTACCCTTTGCAGAAGCGCGATCAGTAGTTTCAGTTAACGGACAGACGGACCAATGTCCAAAATCCAGTTTTAGCTTACACACTACGTTTATAACGTAAAAAGTGGAAGGTATTATAATCGTTCAGTCCGTCACCCACTTTCATAGCCCAAACTACAAATGCTACGGACAGGTGTGATGCGTAAAAAAAATTCAGCGCATCGAAATTAGAATACATTGAAATTTTCAGAAAAGAATTCGAATTCGAAGTACTTCAATTATGTAAAAAAAACTGCAAAATTTAATGCTCATTTAAAAAGCATAGGAAGCCATTTTTATTAGAATTAAATCACCATTGCCATTCGCAACAATTGCTCGAGAAACTTTAATTCTTTTAGACAATAAATTAAAATAAATTTATTTTTGAGACATCGATCAGTTTGAAATGACGTCAAATATATTTCACTACGAGATTCTTCGTATGTTGATATGAAATATTTTCAATTCTATTTAAAAGCTAGGAATATTACATATTTATTCTTTAAAATATAGATTAATTTTTGCAAACGATAAGTAATAATTATTGAATTTTCGAAATAAAATTTAAATGAAACTAGCCAAATTTAGCATGTAAATGTTTAATATAGAATTAATGCTGTGTTTGGCGCCTTTTTTTCTTGTTAAACACAACTGTTGTGTGGAAGCGGGTTAAGTGACAGATTCTGTTACAAACCTACTTGTTTTATCCAGTTGTCAACACCTTCCAAAACGCGTAGAAAGCACAAAATGTCTATTTCAGATTTTCGAACCCATACTTTCTTTACTTTCGTATTATGTGAATGAAAGTAAAAATTGTTTCAAATTAAATCGAAACCATACTATATACTATATATTTAATACACTTGAAATGTTTCCTACTTTGAATCTAAGACATTTTGCGAATTAGCATAACAACACTAATGTAAATGAAAGTACCCCTAAAGATTTTTTTAAAAAAAATCGTATATCAAACGATCAATAATATTTATAATTTCTATGTTCGACAGTCCTATTCAAGTGATCCATATAATATTTAGTATGGAAAAAGTTTTCCAGATGAAATATGAAGATGGGAAAAGAAATATTTGGGAAAAGGTTTACTAAAGGGGGAATGGGCGCGCTGGACCGCGGGTCTCCAAACTCAAGTGCATTAGTGTTAATCCAAAGACGAAAAAACTATTTTCTCTGTCACATTTCTCCGGCTGTATTGAATATTTTTACAAACGGTTTTTTTTTAAATAAATGTAGATAACTTACAGGAATCTATCTTCCCACTTTTTGAAATTGCTTCGAATATTGTGAATTGCTTCGAATGTGTAAAATTATTTATTGAAAATTTAAAAAAATATTCGAACCAATTTCAATAAGTGGGAAGGTCGGGACCTGTAAGTTAGCTACATTTATCACTTAAAAAAATCCGCTTGGAAAATATTTTTTCTCTATAGGATTAACACTGATGCACTTTGCTTTGGAGACCCCCGTTTCAGCACGCCCATTCCCCCTTAATTTGGTGAAATTTAAACCTTGCTTAACCTTTTTGTGCCCCATTTGCGAATACCATTAACACCTTTATTATTTGTGTAGCTTAATTTGTCCTACATAATTTGTTCAAGACTACGGCCTTTATTTGTCTTATATTTTGTTCATTTCGACAAATTTAAACTTAGAAAAAAAGCGTTCTATATTTTAGCTACCGAGTATAAATAGATTAATATTAAATATCAAACAATAAATTTTACTCCTTTAGTTGAGCTTCAACTGAAAGACTGTCATAGTAAAGACACAACATTTACAGATTTTTCAAAAATATTCTCGGTATTTTTTTTCACTCCTGTATGTTAATTTTCCACTAAAAGACTACCATAGTAACGAAACAACATTTACAGATTTGTTTTTAAAAAAATGTCAAAAAAAATCAAATTTAACCCCTGTATGTTGTTTTTCAACTGAAAGACTGTCATAATAAGAAAACGACATTTACAGATTTTTTTTACCGTAATGAGCTGGAGAAAAGGTTTTTTATTTAACTGTTCGTATTTTTTTTAACGTATACTACGCCGAATACAATAAACAAACGGTTTAAACCACAATTTTTAACACATGTCAACTAGATTGATGAGTGTCTAATGTTTTAAACTAAAAACTTCATTTCTACAGACACTTTTAAGCCTTATTTATCTCATATGATATACCAAAAGTATTTCAGCGAGTCTTACTGCCAAAGCGAATGGGCATATTTTACTTCTTGAGTGGCAACAGTTCCAGTGGTATTGTTTTCACTCTTGATCCTTCTGACTGATTCTAAACCACAGTTTTCTAACAATGACGTTTTAATAATGCTTTACTAATGAAGTTTTATAAATGGCAGGAATAAAAACAAGTTGCACGTAAAGAAATGTAAAATAGAACATAGCAACACAACGAAAAAAACGCATATTGAGTGTGAATCTGAAACAACTAATGAAATCGCGCGAAAACGCAAGAAGAAAAACTGGAAAGAGTTATATCATCTAAAACAAGCCAATTCGGCGAACCTGTAAAATTTCGGAAACCCTTCAAACATGGAATGACGAGAGAACATTTTTAGAATTACAACAAAAAAATTTTTCAATTCGAATATTCCCAGCAGCTGCAGGCATCGACAAAATGAGTATGTGGTGTGTTCGAAAACAAGCAAACGATAATTTCCAACAGTTAATGCGGATGGCAAGTAATTAAAACCGCGAAATGATGAAGTTTCGTTCTTCGCTGACGTCGGAGAAATAAAAACAAAAATATTCCACCGACAGGCAGCCATTAGCGGAATATTTTCTCTTTTCCCAATATATATTCGGTTCTAATTAATAAGTTAATGCAGTTCATTATAGAAGCAAAGACATTTTTCATTTTTTGTTCTTTCCCGTTTTAATACTTGGGGAAAAGAGTTTTGCTCCTTTCTGCGAATAATAATTTATGGGTATGTTACGTCGCTGCCGGTGGCAACGGTGTTTGAAATTTTGTTTTGGTTCGGAATGTCATTTGTTATCTCATTTGTGAGAGCTTCCAGCTATGTTTATTGTTCAGTTTGGGAAATCTTGGAGTAAAGTTATTTTTGAGTTTATTAAATGGGTACAAACGAAAGTTCGTTTTGAATAACATTCCATTTTTATTTCCCCCAATTTGGTTTTTGTAGGAAAACTACAAAATGCTTATTTATTTGTTTCGAAAATTTATCCCTTCCAACTTAATATAATTTTTTGTTTAAATTTAAAAAAATCGAGAAAAGTGGAGGAAGTATTGGCTTGTTTCAGATGACATAATTTCTTGCATCTGTCATTCCTGCTTTTCCTTCTTAGTCACCAATTGAGGCTCTAGAAAGAATTTATTTTATTACGCCTTTCTTTAGCCACTGAAGTCCTGAAACATATCCATTATAAATAGAAATAGTCATTATTAAAATATCTTAATTCGAAAACCCAACCACCTAAAATTTCATTAAATTTACTTTTTTCCGAATACGTAGTTAAACAAACTTTTCATATTTGAATACAGTATTATTTCAGCCAAAAAAAAGTTTCATAAAGATCGAAGACAGAATTAGCACTAAAGGTTCGATCCCCTCCAAATTTGAATGGAATGGAGAGTGAACACCTGGAACACAACACAGACAACTAGGGCCATCTAGTAGCAAAATATAGAACTTCGAACCCTTAAACGTATATATATAAATAAAGGTGCTCATACCCGACAGTCCTAATTTGTAAGTAATGAGAAAGGAAGACGAATTCCTTTTCCTTCTTAATTAAAATAATTCAAATATCTCGGAAAATCATGTATTCTGTTTGTTTGTAAATAATTCATTCGCTTATCATTTAATTAACCATAACCGTCAATTCAAATGCAAAATATTTTGGTCTTTTTGGTTTTGGATCACGTCTCAAGTGGCAACAAGTTCCAAGGGAATGAAAATGATTCGATTGGTTAATTAATGAAGTAGGTGGAGCTTACCGTAGCGTACCACTAATCGTCGAAACCACTAATGATATTTAGGAAGGAAAGCAGAAATGACTTACGTCACGTGAAACGAGCCAATAGGCCACGAACCTCGTGATTTGGAAAGGCGGTAAAGGAGGAGGCCGACACCTGAACTGCCATCCAACCCAGTCGTTTTCAGAACTCCGAACCACTACAGATTTAACGTGCACCAGCCCCATATTCACGACGATATGTATTGGCGGGAAATTTTAGCCTACTTTCCTATTTTTTTTAGTTCGAAAGAATTTTTTAAAAATGGAAGAGTATTGGCGTGCTGAAGATGTCTGTCCATCAGCATGAACTCGTTTAGCCACTCTTGTGCGGCACATTAATTCAACCAATCCGTATATCCTCCCCCCCCCCCTAAAAGTCTACCTCAATATCATTTAGCTTACCCCAATATCTCGTAGCATCTCTGCCTTATGCCAGTTCCCATAATATATACTACTCTGATACTTCTCACCTATGGGGGGAACAGTGGGAACTATTCACACCTATCTCCGATTCCCAATTTTTTCATTTACTGGTTCCTTTGTTGTTGTCAGACATGATAGATGTTTCGAATACTTGAAGCTCTTTTTTTCTATTTGTAGGAGGGGTTTTTTTTTCTTCTTTTTTATGTTGTTTTACACGAAGTATCGGAATTCATGGATACTCAACTACTTTATCATGTAGAAAATAAGCCTATTTTTAGCTAATTTAACGACCACAGAAATTCATATGAGTACAGATGCACAAAAAATATAAAATTTAAAAGAATACTCTCCAATGCCATACCTTTCAAACAAAAAGTTTTTAAATCGGATGGTTATAGAACGGAATTTGGAAGGGCGTTACAGAAGAACGGACAGACAAGCGTAAGTAGATGTACTGAATATTTGAAGCTATTTCTTTTATATTTCAGGAGTATATTATCTTCCACACTACGTTTATAACGTAAAAAGTGGAAGGTATTATAATCGTTCAGTCCGTCTGTCTGTCACCCACTTTCATAGCCCAAAACTACAAATGCTACGGACAAATGCGATATGTCAAAAAATTCAGCACATCGAAATTAGAATACATTGAAAATTTCAGAAAAGAATTCGAATTCGAAGTACTTCAATTATTTAAAAAAAAAACTGCAAAATTTAATGCTCATTTAAAAAACATTTGAAGCCATTTTTATTAGAATTAAATCATCATTGCCATTGGCAACAATCGCTCGGGAAACTTAAAAGAAACTTAAAGAAATGGTGCGACGTTTCTCCAGAACAAAGATTTGCCGTTTCGTATTAGTGTTACTCAAATATCGGATTGCACTAACTACCAAATAATTCCGTCAAATATATAAACTCCCCCGATACATTTTTCACAGTAAACCCACCCCACTGGACAAAATCTTCCGCACCAGTAACTTAAAAGAGGGGTAATATCCAAGAACCCGGTTCTCCTTTTACCCCGATTTAGTGAGCCGATCGGGACTTCAAAAGAAGGTCCAGTGTTCCGAGAATATGCCCGAATATTCGTACTCCAGTACCGTGTTTCCCTTCGTTGCTAATTAGGGAAGGGCTTCCTGGCTATAATGATGTCCTGGTGTATTCACACATCAGTTGGTAGACGAGACGAGTTCATGTTGTAGCAAAGTTGATGTTATTGATATGGGGATGGAAGCTAAATATATTTAAATAAGATATTGGAATGCAGGTGTTTGGTTTTCTATAGGCTGAGGTGTGGTGGTGACCGGTGGTGTTGTAGATGAATAAATGTTGGCATGATCAGAAGGTTTTTTTAAGACATTTAATATAACTAACCACAGCACAAACTACATATAACAATCAATAACAAGTAAATATGGTTCGGAACATCATAGGTCCTTTTGGCTTGAAAGTAGGAGCAAAAGTGATGTCCTGTTCGGTTCGAATCTCACTGGGAATGAATTTGTCCCGCCTTTATGATGCAGGGATTGGTTAAGAGAATATATAAGAATTTATACTATTGGGTGAGAAATTTGATTGACAGAACTTTGGTTTTGGTTCGTAATTTTACTGGATTCGGGTGCAAAGATAAGTACCGTGTGCAAAAGTTTTACTTCCCAAAATGGGGTGCCGAAACAAAGAAAGTTAGTAGAAATTAAATTAAATAAGATTCACCACAAGGCTTTATATTAAAAAATAAGTAAAAGTTTTGATAATGGATGCCAATCCCAAATATATTGTACTCTACACTGTAAAAAAAAGTGTTGCTTTTACACAAAAAAAATGTCAGGTGCTTGGAAAATACCGTATGATTTACGGAGAAAATTTGTTTATCATATTATATTAAATACAACTCACATAAGACCTTAGAAAAAAAACCAAGGGAATGTAACACTACACGACTTCCAATTACCACTCAATAAATCAGTACATTTAAAGTTAGTTGCATAACTTATACGGTAATTTCAATAACTTTGATTAAAAAGTTCGATGGCAGCCTATATCCATGCGCGATTTTCTCACAATCCTTATTATGACATCTGAAAGTACAGGAATCAAGTCACCAAATTTAAAATCCTCATCTTTTTACGTTTTTCGGCAAAACCTTAAATACCAAAAACATTCTATGGCAGCTACCCTTTGCGTGTGCACCACTAAGAATATTTCTCAAAAAATCTGCAATAGTGAGTATATTCCCAATATCACAGATTTCAGATGAGCAATCTCGTCAGAATTTGACGAGTGTTAGGTGCAACTAAGCAGCCTTAATCGAGATTCGAAACTTTTCAAGGTATAGTGTTGGGGTTTAGCGGAAGAATCCAAACGGAATATACACCTGACTTGACAGTCATACCTCATAAATCGATTTGAGAAATAGCTTTTAAAAAATTCCTCATAGGATTTTGTAGTCCCGATTACAAAAGGGACTACGTTGAAACTCGTTTAATCTAGTTTAAAATCAAATGTCCAGATACTGCGATTTGGAAGAATGTAACTTTAGAAGTTACCGTTGAAGATTCCTCAGGTTCGTACTCGTATTGACAGGTTCAAAACGACGGCGATTTATTCTTTTAAAAGCTCTGTTTTAAAAAGGGAAATAGGAAATATGAAGCCGGAACAACAGATGGACAATTACCAATGTATATCCCTCCTTTGGCACACGTGTACCAAATTTGAAGTCCGTAGCTGTTTTAGTTCGAGCGGTAGAGTGGTTTCAGACAGACAGACGGACAAAATGTCCTAAATCCACTACTTCGGAATCAGCTCCAAACATGTAAAAAAAAAACGCCAAATCTGCATTTCGGATTTTCGACCCTCCATCGTAATACTTTCACCTATACCTTATTTTTAGCCTACTTTTCTTTTTTTAATTCGAAAGAATTTTTAAAAAATGAAAAAGTAGGTATTGAAATGAGGTCGATGTCCGTCTGTCTGTACCCCCCCCTTCCAAAATCGGTTCTATACATCTGATCTTAAAAATTCTTTTTTGTTAGAAAGCTATGACCACAGAAACACAACTTTCATACTTTTTGTCCGCCTGTCCGTACGTCCGGACGGACATAAATTTACTATCTGTCGGCGAACTTCCCATTGAATTAGCATTGGAAATAGCATTGAATTAGCATTGGTTGGGTTGAATTGAATTGCCTTATATAGGGTAAATATTTTTCTTTAAAAGTGCATTAATTTATTGAGTGGTAATTGAAAGTCATGTGGTGTTATACACCCCTAGTTTTTGCATATATTATTGTCAGTCTAATGACAAAACCATAAACGTGCAAATGATAGGGATTGGCGATTTTTAAAATCAGCGGGCTTAGGAGTACCCAGTTGTCCATCACTGAGTTTTTGCACATTCGTGGTTTTGTCATTTAACCGACGATATGTGGACACACATTTGACTTTTTTTTTTTAAAGTTAGCATTAGTTATACTTTTCTAAATAAATTTTGCAAATAGGATTTTTCGGTGAGACTTATTTCGAAATTTTTCCTAAACGGATCCATATATATGCCATCGTAAAAAGTATGATGAATAAATTTAGTTTTGTTGTGGTTTTCATAAAAAATCACGGGCAAGAAATTGTTTTAGGGGGGAAAAAATCGAATTTCCACTTAAACAAACGCGGTAAAGACATTTCTTAACTTCAACGCTAAAAGGAATTAGTTTAACAAGCTATTAACTAACATTTGACTAATTTTGTAATAAAAATATCGTCAGAAATTTAGTATTCGAATAAAAGCTTGTAAGATAGAATAAAAAATAAAATCTTTAACAAAAATATCATTCTTGATAACTTTAGTTAAAATTAACAGTACTTGTAATGTGAATTCTCCAATGGGAATGTTTCAGATGATGCAACGTTCTTGTTTTCACTTTTCTGTGTACTGCGATTTCATTGGTTGCTTAGGTTTCACACTCAAAATGACCGATATAGATGAAAAGAAACATTTCTTTCTATGCAAGCTTTCTTTAAAAAATGATTTGAACAACCAACAGCACAGCAAGAAGTTGGCATTTCAAAAATTTAGTAAAGTAAAATATTCTTAGAAAACTTATTTTCGAATACCAAAACAAAAAGTAATTCCAAACAACAAATGAAAACAAACCGTTGGAGCTGTTGCCCTCCACGACGTGAAACAACCCCATTCGAATAGAAGTTTGTAAGAGATAAACAAAAATACCATTGTTATCATTGACATCCATTTGTTTATTAGAAAAATATCGTATATCTGTTTTACATATGGTCAAGTAGTATCAATGTTCGGTAATAAATTTTACCGTCAATGTCAAAAATTCACCGCACTTGCAATGTGAAAGGTAAAACCACAATTGACTTAACATTGCCACTGCGGATCATGCGGAACCGTAACTCCGGCAAAAATTATCGCATGTAAAAAAAGGGCCATACAGTTTTGCCAACCCACTTACAGACGAGATGAAGCGTGGAAAATTGCGTGACCGCACCTTGGAAAACGTCTGCAATTATTTGGAATGGGCGTTTTGGGGGGCCCTACTCTGCAAATTGCCCCTTGTGCGGCATCGGGTCAAATACAGTCATCAAGAGAAGCAGGCCCCCTACAGCTCAACTCAACCTCCTCCGCCATTTTGCCCAAAGTGCTGAAAATTGATTCATTTATGGGTTATTTTATTGAAGTTGTGGCAGAAATAAAGTGCATAAGGGGGAAAGAAAGAGAAGTGTTGATTCGTTATTAAAGTGTACGGTTTTAAAAGACTTTGTATGAATTTTAAATGCTTAATGCAACGAAAAAACGATCTAAATTCATATCAAATTTTTTTAAAAAGTTGTTAAAAGTAGAAAATTTAGTATTAATGCATACTATAAACAAGTCAATTTACAGCAAAAATACCTAAAAATTAGTTTATATATAAATGCAACTAGAAATAATTTTTATGTACGTCTAGCTACACCGAGTAAATTTTTTTATGACAAATGGGTAGATTTCAGGGCCTGAGTGGCAACAGATATGCTGAATGAAAAATTCATTCTCGACCCTCGATTGGTGAGTTTATGTCAAGTGCAAACAGAGCACCAATCAGAGAACCGATGACCGAAGGAAATTCAGGAATTAAAGCTGGAAGAACTAAGTCACCTAAACCAAGCCAAATGTACAAACCAGACAGCCTGCTATGTAGCATTTTAAGTTTCTTATAATAAACAAGGGAAAAATTATAACCAAAAAAAGATATGTTATAAATATCGAATGAAAATACTATTTAAAAAATTTTAAAACCTCAGCTTTGAAAAAAAATCCTTTTTTATCCCATATAAAATGATATTAAAAAAAAGCTGTTTCAACAAAACATTGCTATCTAGATTTTGTCTAAATCAGACCTCAATTTTTAAAAAATTATTTCTCAAAATTCAAAAAACAATATTTTAGAATATTTCACGACAAAAAAAAAACATGATTTGTTGCCGCAATAATAGCAACGTTCCATAAATATCCCATAACCTAAAAAAAAATGCCCAATATTGTAAATTCAATTTTGAACTTTAAAATATTTCATCAAATTTGTTTTTAGGGGGACAAGGGGGGGGAGCGGTTACGGCTCCGGGTAATGAAATTTCCCTTTTTGATAAATCGGCTGTCGCCTGATTATGCACAACATGCGGTATGTCGCAGATATTCCGTATAATAAATAGCCCGTATTATTGCTTGGCATCCCCCATGTGCAAGTAATGAATGTATTATTTAGGAGGGATAAAAAGATTTTTAATTTATGTGTTCTTTTAGGGTTAAGAAAAAGTGTGCTACACTGTTAAAAATTTTGTGCTTGGTTTCACCATGATATTGGTTCCTAGTAGCTGCAACGGCTGAATGGTGAAACGTTCCACCATATTTTTGGTATTCGGTTGAACCATTTCTCAGGTTTTTGTTTCCAAATCCTGAAAAAGGGTTCAACCAAACACCGAAAAAAAGGTGAAACATTTCACCATCCAGCCGTTGCAGCTACTAGGAACCAATATCATGGTGAAAGGAACCAATATAGTAATTTATGTAGTGTGTTTAGTAGTAATGAATGTATTATTTAGGAGGGATAAAGATTTTTAATTTATGTGGTCTTTTAGGGTTAAGAAAAAGTGTGCTACACTGTTAAAAATTTTGTGCTTGGTTTCACCATGATATTGGTTCCTAGTAGCTGCAACGGCTGAATGGTGAAACGTTCCACCATATTTTTGGTATTCGGTTGAACCATTTCTCAGGTTTTTGTTTCCAAATCCTGAAAAATGGTTCAACCAAACACCGAAAAAAAGGTACATTTCACCATCCAGCCGTTGCAGCTAGGAAGCAATATCATGGTGAAAGGAACCAATGTCAGGGTGAAACCAAGCACAAATTTTACAGTGTAGTTGGTATTTGATATTAGATACTGATTTCAATGGTATTTTTGGAAAAGTCTGGCTTGTATTAGAATTTATTTGAAATCCTTTTTAGCTTTTTGAACTTTAAAAAAAAACCTGAAATGGGAAATTTACCAACTTTTTAAATTACAACAAGCAGAGCCTGATTTCTGGCAGGGCAAACGGGGCACGTGCCCAGGGCCCCACTTCAAGAGGGGCCCTAAATTTTCTTAAAAGAATAATATTGGGGGAAAATAGTTGCCACAAAGAAAAAAAGAATAATAAACATGATACAATTGAACAAGTATTATTAATTTTTTATACACAAGCCACTATTTTTTTATTCCTTGTTAATTTTATAAATTAACTGCCTCAGCCATGTGATCAAGTGAATAAAAATTATGTATGTAGATAAAATGATTTCACATGATACAATAGGTATCCGATGTCATATCTTATGTATGTATTAAAAAAATTGTACGTAAAAAAGCAATGCTTACAAGCGTACTTAATATAATAAAGGTTATTTATTCGTACAATTTTAAAATTAAAAAAAAATCATTTTCATGGACGGATTGATGTATGTTGCGGGGGCCCCCAAACTGGCTTGTGCCCCTGGCCCCAAAAGTTGTAAGTCGGGCCCTGACAACAAGAAGTAAGTTTAAAACAAAGTTCTTAGTTTTATAGTATACAGTCCCTGGACAAATTATTAGACGCACTGTATTTTTTTTTAGTAATGACGAAAACATACCCAAAGAATGCCATATCATTAAAAAAGATGTCGATATATGTATTAAGTATAGCAGATAGTATTTTCTATTCAATAGCTTAAGTTTAGAAACACAAATGTCCTTCTAAAGGTATTTTGTTCATCATTGATTGATACATGAAATCTTGCAGTGCGTCTAATAATTTGTCCAGGGACTGTAGATGTAAACATTTTTTTAAAGATTCGAATACATTTAAAAGATTTTAAATACATAACATTCATTTACAAAAATTAATTGCTCTGTTTACTGAGAGCTATTTCTTAAGTTTTGAAATTATCAGACTTGCACAGATTTAAAAAGATAATCCTGTTTTGTTTTGTTTTTTCGATTCTAAGTTAGGTTAGTTTTGAATTATCGTCGCACTAGAGGTACAAGAGGGCTATTATTTTCGATTCTAAAATTGTTAAGGTAAAATAGAGGCTTAAAGTTAAAATTACTAATAATTATATCATTAGAAAAATTTTAACTAAAAGCAAAATTAAAATTGAATATTGCTGACTTAATCGCATAATTCACGGTTGAAATAAATTGTGCGAAGAAAACTCTCACAAAGAAGAATATAATACATCACAAAAACCACCAATGAAATACTGGAATAAAAGCTGGAAAAGAAGCTGGAAAGAAATACTGAAAAAAAAGAATGATTCTACATCACGCGAAACAAATGAACTATAGCTTACTTTAAACTTTAAATTTAATTTTTTTTAATCCCAATGATTCTAATGAAAAGCTATCAATTAATTTTCGTTGAACAAACTATTTTTACTATTATTCAAAACAATATAATATAACGATGTACAACAACTAATTTCAGGGCCGGATTTCTAAATAGGCTAAGTAGGCTGTAGCCTAGAGAGGTGAATTTTTTGGGGCGGCAAATTTTACGACCAATTAAAGCAGCATTCGGCATAAAATATTATTACAAAGATACGAATATTTTTAAGAAAGAAAAACAAATAATTTACATTAATGCGTAAACCGTTAATGTATATATAATACTTATATTTCGTAGCAAACATGGTAGCTGCAAGGGCAATTGCACCCCTCCTCCCGGATTTCGAAGTTTAAAAAAAAATATTTGAACAGTTTTTTAAAAAAAATCACCTATTTCGCTTTTGATTTAGCGTGTAAAGGTACATATATGACTCTAATATGTGTATATATTTTAAACAGCACATACCACCCATTTTGCAGCTAACCAGCTACCTTTCCCCGAAGGGGGAGTTTATTGTGACAGGGGCGGCAAATCAATCGTAGCCTACAGGCGGCAAATCTTTAAATCCGGCCCTGACTAATTTCATATCTGATAATAACACACTAACACAGTTTATTTTTTAAAAAAAACGCTGTTACAACACATCTGCTTTGTAACCAATAGAAAACCCTTTAAAAGCACTAATATGGCTTATGATAAGACTCAAAACCACAAACTTTTTTTTAATGGAATTTAAATAAATTAACCGCATTTAATTTCGTAACACACTATGCTTTTACTGCTCTCATCATAAGAATTACAGTTTTTTTTATTTTATTTTTAAATTTTATATCCGCCGTCACATAGAGAGAAGAATCCTTTGTTGAGTTTTAGAAGATGGAACATTTTTGAAAAAAGAATCTTTCCTCGCTAGGAAAGCCTACTTTTTAAGTTTTTGTTTTGGTTTCAAAGATGGCGGCGGATGGAAAAGAGAAGCCATTTTCGTTTCATTATTTTTTCCCCCATTTTAGAATCTTAATTGTCAATCCGACTGCAAAATGTTTTAGGGGTCTTCCCCATCTAAAACTAAAGAATCGCAATGATAAACTGGAATCTTATAATCGTGTACTCAGTGCCGGATTTAAAGACCCAGGGCCATTAGGCACTTGACATTTGGAGCCCCCCACCACCACCACCATCATCTCGAAGCTATTTTGGACATTTAGCAAATTAAATACACTAGTACAGGACATATAATTTTTAAGCGACTTAAATAAACATCGGAATAATAGAGTATGTTACTACAGTTATTCTATAACATCACATGGCGAACTTTCTTCTGTGCAAAAGAAAAATTGTCGACCAACAACAGGCCAGAGGCCCAGCAAGGTTGGTCCAAAATAAATCTAATACTTTACCAGTTTCCAATGACTATCAAGATTCTTCTTAAAATCTTCTACTCTCTTCAAATACAAAACATAATCTGGTAAAGCATTCCACTCATTGACAACTCTATTGTAAAAATGTTTCCTCACCGCCCTTCTAAAGCATGATTTATTCAATTTCTGATCATATCCTCTGGTCCGGCTATTTAAGGTAAAACCTAAGCCCTCCATGTCTCCCTGTTTTATGAACTTGAATAACTGAATTAAATCACCCCTAGCTCTCCTATTTTCCAGGGAATACATGTTTAAAGATCTTAATCTGTTATCATAATCAATACTAGAGATAGACCCTTAATCATTTTTGTAGCCCTATGCTGAACTTTTTCAAGCAACTCTATATCTTTTCTGAGGAAGGGAGACCAAAACTGAACAGCATATTCCAGATGTGGCCTTACCAATCCCCTATACAATGGCAAAATAATCTCCTTAGATTTAGAAGTGATACTTTTTCCAATATATCCCAACATTCGATTGGCTTTCTTACTTGCTTCAACACACTGTTTACTCGTTTTGAAATCATTGCTCACCAAAACTCCTAAATATCTAACAAACTCACTATCTTGGATACTTTCTCCCAGTAAAACAAAAGAACTACTAAGAACTCGCACACCAAATTTGTACGCAAAGTCCTGTAGAGTGGTTTCAGACAGGCGGACGCACCGATATTCGAAAACCATTTTTTAAGAATGTCGGCACCCTCCAAAACGTGTAGAAAACACACAATCTTCATTTCGGAGTTTCGCTTTCATCGCAATACTACTTTCATTACTTTCCATTTCATATGAGGTAATTGAAAGCAATAATGGAAAATTTTGTATAACTCAGTAACAGTTAATCACACGCTTCTTTGAAGTAAGGATCGAATCAAATCAAATGATGAAAATCGACGGTTGAAAAACCGTAACTAATTCGCTTTTTTCATACATTTTTGTGAGCACTTTCAGTGTTCCTATTTTTTGAGCTACTTCATCAATTGATGAACAATTCATCAACCCCCACCTTCTCGCTCCCGTGATATTTTCGGGCTGAAGTGTTCAGTATAATGTGTCAATAAGTTTAAAACTAACTTAAATCCACCAATTGAAACGAAAATGGGTGGAGTGTTCAGTTGAAACCATAGATATCATAGTTAAAGTATTAGATTGGCAGATCACGAGACCTCCAATGCTAACGACAGGACGCGCATCGAGGCCAAATAAGAGGGCAAAATGGCCAGTGTTGCTGCCACTTTAAGGAGAAAAATACCTACGAAAAAATACCATTTAATTCTAAAATTACAAAAAAAATACTAGAAAAGGATTTAAAGTCACTAAAAAGATTCCAAAATGCAGCTAGTATTTTTACGATATTTTTTTGTAATTTTAGAATTAAATGGTATTTTTTTCGTAGTATTTTCCTCCTTAAAGTGGCAGCAACACTGGCCATTTTGCCCTCTTATTCTGGTCACCATGTGCGTCCCGTCGTTAGCATTGGAGGTCACGTAACCTGCCAATCTAATACTTTAACTATGATATTTAAGGTTGAAACGCTCAATAAACTTAAAACTAATCAAAGTCCACCCATTAAAAGGCCAATGGCTTGCGTGTCCAGTAAGTAACACGCCAATAATATCGAAATAGACACTTTTATGAGCATTTTCTTAAAAATTATCCGACCGTGAAGGGGTCAAGTCTGTGAAACTGACCATCCCTCTCAAAACAAAATGTTCCACAATTTTAAATCGAATGACACTAGAACACAGTGGGATCAAGCTACAATCCCTCGAGAACAACAACAAAGGGTCTTTTAAAACTGTTTTCGCAAAAGGGGAAAGAGTAATGAAATAATGAATATAATAATATTAACGGCGGGCTGAAATATTAGGGAGGACGATGGAAGGTCTACCTTTTGTAATATTTTTAGGGAAGAATCTTAGGGAAAATAAATTTTATTTTTTTGGAAGATCGTTTTCACTCATGGAGGGTTAAAATAAAATAGAGATGCTTGGCGACAAAAAAAAGGTGAATCCGTGTGAAAGTCGCCAAAATAATGAGATAGGCCAAACTGAACGGCACCGTTGTTTCGATGCGAAACATCGCCTTATTATTAAATATTAAAGTAACTTGATATCATTTTAAGACAAAGTCGTGACACCTCTTAACCCTACACTCATCAAGGTTGTAGGCTTGGTGAACGCAAGGTGGATGGCTATTGGCATAGAATGTATTCAGGGGCGGATTTCTAAATAGGCTAAGTAGGCTGTAACCTAGAGCGGCGAATTTTTTGGGGCGGCAAATTTTACGACCAATTCAAGCGGCATTCGGCATAAAAAAAATATATTATAAAGATACGAATATATTTAAGAAAGAAAACAAATAATTTACATTAATGCGTACACCGTAAACGTATATATAGTACAAATATTTCGTAGTAAACATGGTCTCTGCGAGGGCAAGTGCACCCCTTCCTCTCGGATTTCGAAGTTGAAAGACAAATAGTAGAACAGTTTACAGAAATTCGCCTATTTCGTTTTCAATTTAGTGTGTAAAGGTACATAGATGATTATAATATGTGTATCTATTTTAAACAACACATACCACCCTATTTTACAGCTAACCAGCTACCTTTCCCCGAATTGGGAGAAAATTGTAACTGTGGCGGCAAATCTTTAAATCCGGCCCTGAATGTATTAAATTGTTTCGGGAGGTAAAATGAAACTATAGCGGCCCACCGCATACGCAACCTCAAATTACATCCAATGCTGAAGGCGCTGATTAATTACTGCGTTACTACCAGCCATCTACATTACAACAAATATCGCAGTATATATGAAGAGTACAGGGGAAGAACCGCTTGATTTATTAGGAGTCGTCCCGTAATTGTGTCTGCTTGGCGGACATTGGCGGCAGGAAACCGATTTCTCTCTTTCTTCTTCGCTTGGTCCAAGCGTCGGAATCGTGCATCGCGTGAATCTCGGTAGGTAGAAAAGTCGTGGTTTAGGACTTTTCAATTAATTTGCGAATCTTAAAGTTTCTCTTAATTGTTTTAGAAAAATTCGTGATTTTCAATCAATCGTACTTTATTTTTAAAGCTTAACATGATGATGAACACAGACTTTTGAATAAAACGCGGAACTGAATTTCAGGTTTGCAGTGAGAGAAGATGCACAAGAAAGTGAGAAACTGGTTTCCTTACATTAGTTTAGGCGATTACTCGCTATCATCGCCAAAGATGCCTGATGAGGACAGTTTTCTACGAAATTAAGCGGTTTTGCCGCTGTACTCTTCATATGTGCCGAAACAACTTAGTCTTCACATTGAGATACCTTTTGGTGGACACAGGTTGTTGTAATATCTTCAGCAGCACTACAAAGTGTTAGCCAAATCGCCAAAACAAAGTCTTGCCGTGGCCTTTCTCACTAAAAGTCGATATTAAGTCACTATTAAAATTCGGTGATTAAAACTTTTTTTTAAAAAAATACAATTTAACGTGCAGTTGTAAACTGTAGTAAGAGAACCATATTAATAAAGGTTTTAACTTCTCTGTAGATTTGCTTTTTAAGTAGTCATTATATTTACTTAAATAGCTCTAGCTTGGTTTATATATCCACAACTTTTTTTAAGCTGATAGGTTTCAAGCGTTCTCAAGTGTCCGAACCACATCACGTTACAGAAACATAATTAACGTATAGAAAATAGTTTGTTGATCGTGACGAACGTTTACGAAACCTATGCTTAACATGTAATTAATAACGCCAAATCATTCGCCAAGCAGTTTTTTGGGCGTATTCCGAAAGAGATGAATAGCTTCACTTGGCTAATAGTCTATGCTTACGTTTTCGAATAGACAGCATCTGCGTCTTATTCTAGCCTCCGTGGTTCACCTCACGTCTTTTGCAAACGACTTTTCATCACAGCGAAGTGAAGGAAAGAGAGGATTTTAAAATTGTTCAGAAAGTGGAGTTTTTGATTTTTGTTGTGTAATGCGAGTATTATTTTGAGGGGTATTTTTAGGAAAACGTGCGAGTTGTTATGGCCCAAAATATTTTTATTTTGAAGGATTTTTCTCTTAAATATCCTCAATTCGAATTTTTAAGGAAATTCGAGAGAATTTAATTCAATAAGAGTGATTGGACGATCATGTGTTGTCAAAACAGAACTAGTATTTAATGGCAATGATAAATATATAGTGGCACATTTAACCCTGTGAGGGATAAGCAAATTGGCTGAAGTGCAAATTTGTTTTCACTGCATGAGATTAATATTAAAATTTTTAACTGCAGATTTAACTTCTTATTTTTTTTAAATTATATTTCTGTTGTAGATGCTTATAAACGGCTCCTCCATGCTTCAAATTTGAAAAATTAATAAAAATTATTAAATTTTTAAAATTATGTAGTATGTTGCTGGAAAAAAAACCTGTCAGCAGGTTATACGTCTGTATCCATCAGAGGGTTAAGAAAAGTTAAAAAAAAATCAACGTATCAGCAAAAAAATACAATTTTCAAGAGAGTTGTTTTCAGTTTTACAATTTAAACAGATTGGTGAGTTTGCTGGTTTAAAAAGCCCAAAGATTGCACTTGACTTGTTAAATCTGTGTGCTCGGAATAAAAGCATGGTTGAAAAGAGGTACATTTATATTTAAAAAACAAGTTGGTTTGTAACATCCCCGCTTCCACACAGTTGTGTTTAACAAGTAAAAAGGCGCCAAATACAGCATTAATTCTATATTAAACACTTACATGCTAAATTTGGCTAGTTTCATTTATTTTATTTCGAAAATTCAATAATTATTACTTATCGTTGCAAAAATTAATTTATATATCAAAGAATAAATATGTAATATTCCTCGCTTATAAATAGAATGAAAACATTTCATATCAACATACGAAGAATCTCGTAGTGAAATATATTTGACGTCATCTCAAACTGATCGATGTCGCAAAAATAAATTTATTTTAATTTATTGTCTAAAAGAAAAGTTTCTCGAGCGATTGTTGCGAATGGCAATGGTGATTTAATTCTAATAAAAAAAGGCTTCCTATGCTTTTTAAATGAGCATTAAATTTTGCAGTTTTTTAAAATAATTGAAGTACTTCGAATTCTTTTCTGAAATGTTCAATGTATTCTAATTTCGATGCGCTGAATATTTTGACGTATCACACTTGCCCGTAGCATTTGTAGTTTGGGCTATGAAAGTGGGTGACGGACAGACGGACTGAACGATTATAATACCTTCCACTTTTTACGTTATAAACATAGTGTGGAAGCTAAAAGTTCCATTATTACTTTTTGAAATTTTGAAAATTTTCACACCCACGTCTAAATTTCACAAAATTTTCATATGGAAGTAAGGCATCGTCCAAAAAACTTTAGTTTCGTCACCATGCTAGTTACAGCGAGTAGTTAACTGTTAAGATTCAGTTGTTTTGAATAACACCCCACAACCAAATGAAGAGCCCCCACTTGTTGAATTCCCCCCTTCCTAATTTGTTGTTGTATTATAAAAATATTTTTTTTTTTTAATTAATGAAGTGGAATTGTTCCTAGAAAAAATTATCGTGGTACTAGTCAAAATCAATATCTTAACATTGTACCAACCAAATATCCGTGCTTTCCTTGGTAAATTTGGGTTTTTGTTAAATCAGAGCTCGCTATATACGAGTTTGAATGCAAATAGAACAAATTTAGAGCTAAAAAAATACTCAATGCCATATATGTTGAGACCTATTTTGTACCAACTAATTCTACCGTTAAAATAATGGTCAATTCCATGAGAGGAGCATAAATCTGAAAAGATTTTTAAAATTTAATTCAGAACCAGTATAATTGTCCCTTATTATTCTTTGCTTGCTATTATTTTTTGGGAGATATTATACTCACAAAAACATAATCTTCAAGTCAAAGTAACGACTCAAAACAATATTCAAACTTTTCTGACATTTCCAGATTTTCCATACCAAAAACAAAAATTTCCAAGTATTGCTTATAAAGGTTAATTTGTGGTGCTCTAAAAGTCATTTGATAAAGAAAGACCTAAGAGTCAGAGTTCCTAGTGCTAAAAGTAGAATAAAAACCACTACAAACATTTATGCTCAGATTATGCTCGAATTTATGCATTTATGCTCGAAGGTCGTCGTGCTAGAGCTGTATAATAAGTGTGTTTGTAGCTATATCTCTTTTCTCGCCAAATTCTTACCAAAAAGGCGCCACATGAGCTAAAAGGTTTCTTATGTTTATGAGGCAAATTTCGATAACTATTATGCATACATTTTATAGCGTATGTTTTTATTTTAGATTTTTAAAGTAATATAACAGTATTTTATACTTTATAACGAGCGGGAATAATACGATAATGGATTAAATTGTACATATATTTGGATCAATTAAAACTTTTTTTTAGTCTGTGCGAAGTACGGGTATTTATTTGCTAGTTTAAAAATAAAACTAAAAGTACCACCTGTTTTGAACAAAGGAAGCGAAACTATTATAACATCAACACACATATTGTATATAAAAATAAATTAAAATATGCCCGCTTTTTTTTGCAAGAAGGTTCTGCTTTATGCAAAAATGTTTTTTCCAATAATCTCTTACAAAAGTTGTTAAGAAATCACTTAGCTCTCATAATGTAATCTATGAATTCAAAATATTTTTTTAATGAAATTGTTCCAAAAACACAAACTTGTCTATTACTGCATTATTTTATTTTGGTAATGAGAAAACACTACTTTCGGGTCCAAGTGTAAACACTTGTTTCAAAATGTGGCTTTCTTAGGTATACACAAGACATTTAATAAATTTATATAAATTTATTACAAACACACCATTGTATTTAGCACGTATTTATGTATTTAGCACCCAAATTTTTTAACTCTCTGCCTGAACAAATAGTAAGTTTAACTCATAAGAATACATTTAAAAAAGAAGTTAAGCGTCACATCTTAAATATTGATGTATAGAGATTCTTTTCAAATCTGTAATATAATTTTTTTTAAATTATATCACGTCCTGTCAACTAAATTATATATATATTGTTATTTGTTTTGTAAAACCAATAGTGAAGTTATGTATTTTACCGTTCTGTAATACGTTTGTGTATCTTGTGTGTCTGATCTTTTGCCAGATTTTGTTAGTTTTTGTTTTGTTATTTTTTTTTTGTTTTGTTCCCCTTTTGTTTGGGTATAATCTGAAATGTTGCTTTTAATTTTCCTTGATGATTTCGATTGTATAATTTATGTGTTGTCTGGAAGGGCCTGGAGGCCCCTTGGCAACCAATGTATTCTTTTTTGAAAAATAAAGTTTCTTTTACACTTTAAGCTTTTCACGAGTTTAAAAAAGGCTGTTTTGAACGTGTTGTCATACACTATTTTTTATAATAACGTGCAAAAAAGTATTTATTAAATTGGTATTTACTGATTGGCTTATTAAGTATTTTATTATCACTTTCAAATGATTTGAAGGTGATTATTTATATTAATGATTATTTTAAAATCCTGCGCAAAAAGTATTTCTTAGATTGGCATTGGAAATAAGACGCCAAATAAAGAATCACATTCAAATTAAGAATTTTCCACCAATCACAAAGCCGCCGAATAAAATATCACATTCCATAAAGAATTTTACACCAATCAGATGCTCTTATTTACTTTGTCACACTAGTAAGTAGTAGTACACTAGAACACTAGTAGTTTACTTGGCTTATAGTAAGACTGTCTTAGTACATTAAAGGTCTCTGTTTATATTTTATCGGGAAACTAAAGTGTCTGATGTAAGTGCAATATTAACTATGAAAAAAAGTACTCAGAGCCAACCCAAATATATCTCGGTAATATGAAGGTGTTTTTCGCATATAATGAATACTTTGGAGTACAGTGACAAAAAGTACTTCATTTTGCAGTACAGTTTAGTTTGTTATTCAACTATCTAGCTATAAAAAAAATGTGCAAAAAGTCTGCATTTTATTTTTTTATAGTTTTTGCGAACAAAATTAACATAAATAAAATATGATTTATGAAAGTTCAATGGTGATTTCATGGTTGAAAAGTTAATCACTGAATAAAATTTAGTCAGACTACTTTAGATTAGCACGCCTAAGCATGCATGGATTGCAATATATAAAATTAAAACCAAAACTCACCTTTGCGACAACAATTATGGGCACGTTGCCAATTTGCATGCTCGTGAGTACCGACATTGGTACAATTCCTGCAAACATCATGTAGACAATCAGACTGTAGAATGCTGCAAAAGCGTTGGCATTGCGGCTTCTACTGCCGTACATTAGTACTAAGAATCCGATCATGGCGGTTTCGATAAGGAGGAAACATGATTCCCCCCAAGAGCTGAAATAGAGTAAAATAAACAGTGAAAAACTTATCTGCATAGTGATCTTAAAGAATTAAAAAGGTAAGATTAGAGACATAGTAGGGAGGTAATTTTAATATAAAATTAAATATGGAGTTGAAATATTAAATTTTTAATGGTTTAACCATGTATGTCATGTATTTTGAATTAATATACAGTTCTAAACCAATAAGGATACAGATACATAAACTCCACTATAGACTCAGTTTTTCAAGCCACACAAAACTAATGGTTTAAATTACATATTTCAGAATCATATTAAATGTTAAAGTACTAAGGAATCTACTAAAACAGATTATTAGAAGAAAAGTCACAAAAATATTAATTAGTTGCAAATTAAACATTTTGAGTTTAAAAAAGTTAAAATGAGCTGTAATCCCAAAATGCTGACAGAACTTGTTTGTTTATTCAAGCACACACAACATGCAGGTTTTTACTGCTCAAAGCCTCAAATTCCACTAACTTATGTGATCCTCAACAAATATTAAGTGTCAATTTTTTCAAAATTACTAGTAAATCAAACTTTCAAATACATAATCATTTGAAAAATATGCTTATATAAACTAGATTTAAGTGAGTTTTTTTTTTCGGGAGTGAAAAGTTTAAATCTCATATAGCCAACAACACACATACAAGTTTACTGCAAACTGTAAGTGTTCTTCTTTTCTTCACTTTGGCCATAGATATCATAGTTAAAGTATTAGATTGCAGATCACGTGACTCCATGCTACGACGGTACGCAATGGGGCCTTTAGAGGCAAATGGCCATGTGCTGCCACTTTAAGAGAAAAATACTACGAAAAATACCATTATTCTAAATTACAAAAAAAAATACTAGAAAAGGATTAAAATCACTAAAATTCAAATGCAGCTAGTATTTTCTAAACTGATAAGTTTTTGTTCTAAACTTAAACTGATTTCGAGTTTTTTCATCTTAAAATGGCACAGTAACCCTCATGGCCATTAGTTAAAGTATTAGATTGGCAGATCACGTGACCTCCAATGCTAACGACGGTACGCAAATGGGGGCCTTTTAAGAGGGCAAAATGGACAGTGTTGCTGCCACTTTAAGGAGAAAAAAACTACGAAAAAATGCCATTTATTTCTAAAATTAAAAAAAAAATACTAGAAAAGGATTAAAATCACTAAAAATATTCCAAAATGCAGCTAGTATTTTTACGATATTTTTTGATAATTTTTAGATTAAATTATTTTTTCGAATTTTTCTCTTAAAGTGGCAGCAACACTGGCCAGTTTTGCCTCTTATTTGGCTCCATGTTGCGTCTGTCTTAGCATTGGAGGACGTGATCAATGCAATCTAAATACTTTACATGATATCTATGACTTGGCTAATTTTATTCCTCAAAGATTAAAAAAAAATTGTCACCTAAAGGGGTATCCTTTAGCATAACTGTAGGCGGCATTGGAAGTCCTCAAAGCTCAAGCAAAATGCCCAGAAAAATGCCTCCGCACTCATTGGCGGTGTCTGGAATTGATGAAATTTTGTGATTGTTCTGCAATAATTATTAAAAAAATTGCAAAGGGTGTAGTTGTAAAACTCACAGTCTCCAAAGTATAACTAAGGCATAAAGGCCGGTCCGTTCATTGGTTGATGTTAAATTTGATTGGATAAATTCGCCAATGAACGAGCCTTTAGTAAATTTTATTTACTAAAAAAGAAAAATTAAGGTAACTAGTAGTTCAGATTCAAATGAAAGCCAAATAGTCGTAGAATATCCATTTTAAACCTTTGTACAGAAATTATTGAAAATAATTCAAAACTTTTTATAGATACAAAATTGAAAACTTTTGCTACATAATTTTAACAACAAATAATTTGTAAAATAATGAATTACTGTAGACACTCTTGAAACCGTCTGCAATAGGACCAAGGGCAATTCGGTTAAATGTAAATCTGGTTAAACCAGAAAGTGAAATAATTTAAAGCTTAGATGTACATTTGATTGCACAGTTATACATATGATATAGGGCCGGGATAGCTGGTTGGTAGAGTGTTAGACTGGCACCCCTTAGGTTGCAAGTTGGAGCACTGCCTGCCGAAGACCCCGTGTACGCCAATGGTGACTGGTGCACATTAAATTCCGTCGTGGTGGTCACAAAGTCCGCCAAGTTCCCACACTCCAAATCAATACCTCTGGGGGTGACAAGCCAATTCTGGAGATCCTCTAGTTGGCCTCTGTCTCTAAAATTAGATAGATCCGCTTACGGTCGGTAGTGCTGCCCTCTATCGCGGTGCTTTAAGAATTATTACTATGGATCATGTCTGGTATAAGTTTGGGGGTAGTGCGGCTAAGAATAGAAATGAAGGGGCGTGCAAGCAGATTCAAACAAAAACAACTTTATTAAACACAACAACATTAGAAAAAACATTCGAAACTGATAACTGAACACAAAACTGCAGTATTTATAGGGTACAGTTATGTAGGGTTGCAACAAGTTATCGGAAGCCGCCAAATGTCAGGCATGGCCACCGCATAAGCACGCTTCGAGCGAACCAATAAACCAGCTATACTTACCCAACCAACCTACATATGATATTGACCGAGTAACTAAATCAAAATTGAAGTAATGTACAATTTTATTTGATGTTTTCAAGCATTTCAAGTTACATGCCATCAAAAATCAGTAACCTTTTTGCTGAAGCCTAGAAAATCAGAAACTTGCCATAGTTTTACAACTTTTTTATCAGCATCATATTGACGGAAAATAGATAACAAAACAATCAATTTGTAACTAATTTTTACAACCCAATGAAAAAATTCAGCTGGATAAGAGATCCGATTAAAAATAATCCGGTTAAGAGGGAGCTTACTGTATACATTTAAATAATAAATCAATTTATATATGTAGTACAAAAACAACTACACTACACAGAGGAGCTTATTTATTCTTTCTAGAAATGAAGGAATATTGGACATCCAAGATATTTTATTAATAAGAAATCATTTTAAAGTATTTAAAAGAAAGGAGTCGGCAGCCAAAGTTCGGACGCTAAAAAGCACACAGTCTCACATATTGAGGTCTAAGTAAGAAGTGGATCTATTTTCAATGGTTGGGAGAAGAGTGGAGACCAGAAAGTCAAAACAAATATGATTTATTTATTTTTTTGTCGTGTCCATGAGAGTCGAACTCTATATGTGTCCGTGAATTTTGATAATTTCTTCTACGACTTGCTTGATGTTGTCTCCATACGAATCTAGCATAGTCGGCAGTACTCCAATCTTTCTCAGGCTGGCGCTCATAGCCGGACACTCATAGATGTGAGTAGGCGTAAGCTGTGTATCAGGACAATGTTCACAGCTTCTATAGATCTTCTTGCCATCTCCATCTATCTTCATACCCCTGTGGTGTCCGGTTCTCAGCCTAGTTATGGTTTTAAGAGTAGATCTGTTCGCAGTTATTTCAGAGAGAAGATGTTGGTCTGAATGGATTTTCTCTAAGCTTATATCTGGCCACTGCATTCGCATCCGCAAAATATGATGCGTCTTCAATTTCTTTGGGAAAGAATTTATTGACAAGCTGGCCTGCACTTTTACTGTGGGAACTGTTCGACGGATAAGCAAGACATTAACTGAGAGTTATTAAGAAATAACTTAATATTTCACTATCATATTTAACAATGGAACATTATATTACATATATTTAAAAACTAGATTACAAATAACAATCTGCTGAAAATCAATCAATAGTGCACTAATTGCATACCTAATGCTGATCCAAGAATGATTCCTGTTCCTAAAGCCTTGCTTATGGTTTCTTTCAGGCATTCCACTATAAAATTAAAATAATCGTTAGCCACTTTAGTAAAAACTCAAATAACAAAATTTTGATTCGCTATAAAAGTCACTCAGTAACATTACATGCATCTGGTTTTTAGTTTATTATAAATTCATAAAGGAAGAGAAAAACGACAGTCATAAAATATAAAACGATAATAAAGATTTTTAAAAAAAAGTAGATTTGCAACATAAACTGTAACTTAGAACTGCTTTCACACAAAATGTGTCTAAAAAGAGTGCCAAACACAGCATTTAGTTCTATGTTCAATTTTTCAATGTCAAAATTAACCTTTTTTTTCCATTGAAAATTCAATAAGCGATACTTATCCTTTCCTAAATTTATTTGTATTTTGAATAATAAATATGCAATATTGCTCCTACTTAAAAATAAGTAAAAAATTTCATATCAACATAAAACATTGAAACTATCACCTTCAAAACACAACTACTAAAGATAGGGATGCACCGAATATTTGGTTACTTTTCGGTATTTGGCCTATTTAGCTACTTTAGTCGAATATTCGGTTTGGCCAAATAAGTTAACTATTCGGCCAAATAGTCAGCCGAATAGTGAAATTTAAAAATTTCCAAATTTCTTCAAGTTATCATCTTATAAAACATCGAAAAATTCCCAAACAGGACTTGTTTTCTTTTATAATAGACTCAAATTCTTAAGTTTTAGTTATTTATAATGTTAAATCGAGCTTTACTCAAGTTATATCAAATAAACATGTCTCTTTAAGTTAATAGTTACAATGAGTGGGCTTTAAAAAAAAACAATAATTACTATACATTTATCACAATTGTAATTTTTTCACTAAAAGATTTTTTTTTAATTAATGGTATAATAATATTGTAAGCCATGGTTTTATTATTTTTTTCTGAATTTCATTCTACACCGGATCCACCTACTTCTGTTTTTGTTTTCATTCATACTTCCATTTTCGTGTTGTGGTTTTACCAATTTACATTTTCTAAACGGCTTGTTTTAATAACAAACGAGTACTACTTTATTCTGTGTTGCTTCAATTAAAAATTTAAGAGCTATATATTGTATTAAAATTATTGTGTGATTGTGTACTTATATGTTTATGTTTAATTGAAATCGATGAATAATAACGAACCCTGCGAATCAAAATGCAATGTCATAGATGTGATTTGATTTAGTTACCGTAATTTTATTGATATACATTTACAAGTCATTTATCTGCATTTTAACTGAAACAAACCACTTTGTAGAAGATTTTGTGAGCTATGTATTAGAAATGTATAGTTCAATGTTTTATATTTAAGTTTAAATTGAATACTAGAATATGAATGAGTCTAAAATTTCAAAAGTAGACTAATCTAATAATGTACCCATTTCAAAGGGAACACAACTTAACTGATTTAAATTGAATTGGTATAAGATTTTTAGGACGGGTATGGTATAATGGCCGGTCTCAATTTAGAGATTGGTGTTACGTTGTCAAGCAACGGAAATGCCCAAATGTGGTAAACATTCCACTACAACTCGATAAGTGTAATAACCCTACTTTTATTGCTAAAATACGCCAATGAACAGACCGGCCATTATGCCTGACATAGTTGTACCCAAAACTGTACTGTATTCTAATTTAATTGATAGTAAAATAGTAATAATATATGGCTTATTAGCTCAATTTTCAAGAAAATTAGTGAGCGAAGTCTTCATTTTAAAAACTGTAGTATTATATGATAAAAAAAATTCAAGTGTTGAATACAGGTAACAGCTAAACAGTTGATTAAATTTCAATACAAGTATTTATAAAAATTTCATTTCTACAAACAGGTTAAAATACAGGTATTAAATTATTTTTAAGATAGTTTTTATGAAAAACACAAGCAATAGTTTATATATTAATAAAACCTATAACACTTCAAGGAAAACCTATTGCAGTAGGATATAAAATTACGACACAGAATGATCTTATCTATAAGGGACACAGCTTTCTAATCATGTCATAAGTATTTTATGTGTTTAATAAACAGTAATAGGCATATAAAAACGCCTTCCGGTTGATAAATGCAAGTACTCACCCTCAAAAAAGTTAAATTTTACGAAAAATTCATTATAGCATTTGTCAGACATAAAATGCGAGACTAGATTTCTAAAAAAGCTACCCATTTTTAATTGAAATTATAATGACAATTGTCTTTTGAGCTCATTAAGTGTTGAAATGATTTTTTTTATCTGAAGATCAAATAATAAAACTCGTTTACGAAACTATTTTGATCAACAACGGTGCAGAAGACTTTTCTTCATTACTCTTCGCGGAATTTCCGTTTCGTTGGGGCGCTGTTTGTAGTACAAACTTGTTTTGGTTTGGTTAGATTCGTTGTGTTTTTTAAGGTATTTAATTATATTTAAAGAAGGTTTTCACGAAGATCAAAAATTGTACAGAAATTCCTTCGATAAGCATCATGAAATACTTTTAGACAGAAATTTTAAATGAAAATTAATCCTAGTGCCACTTTCTAAGCTTTTACTCATGAGTCTCTTCGTCCAGTATAGTAAAGCCCATTTCACACCTTGTCACAACTACTTGCAACTCCCATAGGACACCATGCATTTAAAAGTTGCCTCAAGTTCGTGAGATTTTTTCATGCGAGCACGAAAAAATCTCAAGTTGCATGTACCGTTAGCCAATCAGAATTCAGTATTTGTTTGGCTACATTGTGACGAACTAGACTTGGCCAACTGGTTGTTTATTTACTTTTTAAGACGCCAACTTTCCTTGCTTGCAAAAAATCTGCGCAATTATAAATGGGTAGTAATTGGACGGCAAATATGGAATTGATCTTATTAATGAAGTTCGGAAACATAAATTTCTGTACGATGCAAGCGATGCCCTGCAAAAAGATGAAACTTGCCAAATTGTGAGATAAATAGAAACCCGAAAAACCAGGTTTCCACAAGTTACGAGTTGCAGTTGCATTTAGTTGCAACGGAATTGCATGTAGTTGTGCAGGTGTGAAATGGGCTTAAGTAGAGCCTGCGGCTTTTTTTCGTTTGTCAGCAATACCTTTAAAACCAAAAAAGTTTTATGTCAGCTCTTGCGCAATTTTCTCTAAAACATTATTATGACCTCCGACAGGTTACTAGGAACTAGTGTACCAAATATGGAATCTTTTCGTTGCGCTTTTAGTGCGACCTATAGAGCGGTTTTAAACAGACGGACGAACCAATTTTCGAAAACCACTTTTTTAGAAGCCCCCAACAAAACTTCTGTGAAACACAAAATCCCGATTTCCGACGAATTTTTAACATATTAAGAACTAACAGCTCAAAAACATCCTTCAAATCTTTTCCTATTCAATCTGTTGATTGAGAAAACATGAATTTAGTGGTTATTAAATAACTTTTAGGAACATAAATTATGATTTAAAGTTATCTGAAACAACAATTAGGTAAAATTTTATTCATCATAAAATAATTTTGAAAGAAAATTATATACAGATTGAGTTAGACAGGGGTCTGTAGATCAAAACAATATAATATAGTTCAATTTTATTTTAACACTGTATTAAAAAAATTTAACACAAAAATTATAAAAACAATGTTTATTCCTGCTTTCAATAATTTACAAAAAGAAAAATTTAATGCATAATCTTATTTTTGAATTGTATTCCTTTTTCTCTTGGAAAACACAGAGAAATACATTTTTTTAGCCGTAAAAATATGATCGCAATACGTATGCATTAGCAAAGTGCATAAATACATCTTTTTTACATTACACATAAAAATAAAAAGTATAAGCATTGTATTTAGATATTCTTCATAATGTTAAGTAAAATGTTAATAAAATGATGTTCTAATCGGTAAAATGTTCTTGTTTTAAAATTTTACCCAGATCTGTGAGACCCATTGGGCAGTACCCATCTCGTTAGATGTTCATGCCGAAAATTTAATTCTTTGGAAAAATAAAAAGACTTAAAAAGTAAACAGTGGCTTACAATGAAAACAAACTAAAATACCATAAACTTTCTCCTATTTGGTGTATAAAAATGTGTAGCTTTTTTTTTTTTAGAAACACCCAGAATAAATATACCACCAAGAAATTAATCCCCCTCAAGTCAAACAGAAGCTGCCCCTTTCCCCTATGCAAGCCACTCCAGAGCACATCCTTGAGTGCTTGAGACTCGGTAAAGAAGATCTTCTTGAGCGACCATTGTTGGTTATTGATTTCTTGAGAGGGTGCAATATCATAGACCTGATCTAGCTCTGCTGGGAAACACGGATCAGCAACAACAACAACAGAAATTAATTTCCATAGTAAATTACAAACTTTGAATGAATTTGAATACTTGAACAAAGCTTGTCAAACAGAAAATTAAGTACCTTTGTTTTTTAAAAATCTATACATAGAAGTCGCCAAAAAAAAAAAAAAAACAGCATACAATCTACGAAATAAATTACTATAGTAACACAAAACAACACACACAACTTTGTTAACAGAACTTTATAAAAATGTGTTTTTTTTCACAAAACAAGTCCGAGAGAAGATCACGTACAATAAAAAACCAAATGACATTGTACAATAAAAGTTGGTTTTGGTTGAATGAACGTCGTACTAGAGCTACACATGAGCGACGGGCCTCGTAATTATTTCAACAAAAGGAATGTTTATAAAGTAGCCAACTGTTGCACAATAATTGCAATTTTCATTGCAGTCAATTAAGAAAAAAATTAATTTCAAAACAACACTTAATAACATTAAGCTAACTAGTCTAGTTTTTTCCACTAAAACACTCAATATAATATTTATCAACATTGAATAGTTAACATACATTAAATATGGAAAATAAGTACACATCACATCCGAACATTTTTTTTAATGATTAATTAAATTAATTTAATATTTAATTGGTAAAATAAACCCGAGAATTACGATTTTGAAGGGTTTATTATTTCAATGTATTTGCATTTTTTTTCACACATATACTAATATCAATTAGTACTTAAAATATTTTACATTTTAATGAAATACAAATGTCACTAAAGTGTGAAGAAAATATATAGATGAGTTTTTAACACTTGATGTAATGTTTAAAAAACTTTAGGTGCAAAAAACTACAAATATGGAATATGGGAAAATATATTTAGAAAATACATTTCAGTTTGCTTAAGATTTCAATTTGTGAACAATATTTCATTACAAAATTTATTTCTATTATAATAAATATATGCCTTAACTATTATAATTAAGGCTGTATATTTTTCAATTACCTCAATTTATCAACATTCTTGTAAGAATTTTTTAATAGATATAAACTTTTTGGCCATTTTTAAAAAGATAAATAATTTAAAACTCTCTAAAAATTACTAAAATATGTGTATATAATCCAGTAATAGGGAAACAGGGACCTATTTGAATAACTTTATTTAAATTTAAACCAATGAACGTGGCAGAGAAGTTTTAATTAAAATAAAAACAAAACTTGGTACCCTAAAGCCTAATATGTACAAATATCCTAAAAAAAATTAACAAAATATAATTGGCCAATCATTTTTGGGGTTTATATTCAGTTTGGCATTGGTTGTACATTTTTGGAGACTTAATCACGTACACCGTTAAAATGGAAGAGTAAAAACACTTTTTAAATGGAGGTTTTAGTTTAATGTTTGAAAAAATAAATCAAAAGCTTCATTAGAAATAAGAAAATTCACATTTTAAAATTCCGCTGTGTTAAGCTGTTCTTACCTATATAAACATTATAAAAAATTATATTTTATTAATACATCAAATACTCACAAATTAAACAGTAATTTTTTCATGGTTATTATGTAATTCTGCTTGCTAGAAATGTTTCTACACTTCCTTCAAAATAATGTTAACAGGATTAGACTGTATGTCATAACTCCAAGAAAACTATTTTATTTAAAAAAAGAAAATATATAAAAATTATCCCAACATGTCCCATTATCCCCCATAACACAAAATAGATACAGCTCTTGAATACACCGTTTAACACTGTGAGGAATTAAGATTTGTCGCCAAATAGCAATGTCGTCGAAAACTTTTGAATATGGCAATCCTTTTTTTTTAAATGTCATATCGTGCTATAAATCTTTAATTAAATTAGTTGAATTGCTTGTCAAATGAGTGAGCACGGATTCGAATCTTGGCTAAGGCATGGATATTTGTGTTGTTCGTATTACATGTAGAGAACTTGAGTGTTAAAATAAGTGAAATTTTTAGTAACTGCCTATGACTAGATTCTGGAATTTCTTATCCGCATATTTATAAGCAAATAATTATTTCAGTGTAACAAAAGGTCAGCTGTGATACAATAGCCTGTCTGTTCATTGGCGAGTTTTAGAGAGTTTGAATATTTAAGGTAGGATTGCTCGTTAAATCCTGTGGTGGGGCAGTTACCATTGGTGCAGGTTGTCTGGAGAAAATTGAAGTACTGCACAGAGACTTTTAATTTGAAGATATTTTTTTTTCAACTGATTTAATTAGAACTTGTTAATTTATTAACTATTTAAAGACATTTACAGATTTTAAAATAAACCCTTAATGATATTTAATTAACATGTTTTGACTTTGGTTTTATAACAGGCATGCACCCCTTTCCTCTCGAACACCTCCTAGTTCAACGTTTATTTCCGTCCTTGTCTTATTTCATTATCCTACTCTATTTTAATAGTGGATAGCACATCTGAATCCCAACCATTAGGTCCCGGGTTCGAATCCTGTTTGGAAAGCGCATGGATGTTTGTCTTGTCAATAAACTGTTATTGTCTATATGTTTGTATTCGTCTATATTAAAAGAAGCCCAATCTCCTGGGAGGCTCTGGTAACCATCTTCCATGGGATATCCATGGTCATGACAACAACTCTATTTTAATTTCTAGTCCTGGTGTGGGGTTTGACAATGTTTATACACTGCTCAAAACAATTAGGGGAGCACTTTGTGTGCTTATGTGAACCCTTTCAGTTCCAACGCTTTATTTTTTATTCTAAAAATCTAAAATTTGTGAAATAGATTCATTATGCATCCAGAATGAAATGGTAAAAAACAGGGGGGAAAATATTAATTTTTTAACTAAAATTTAAGGGGGAAAAATTTGAATCATGATTTTTGAATAAATTACAACAATAATTTTTTTCGAAACTTTATTTGTTAAAAAAAAAGTTAAAATCAATTTTTAAACATCTAAAAATGCAAGCGTGAAGAATTTAGGGTAAATTTATTTGATAAAATTTATTGGGAGTGAATTATATTTTTATTATGTTTTTCGTATTTTCATTTAATTAAAACAAACATTATTTACTTCTTCAAAAGACATGATTTTTCCATCTACCGATAAATAGTACAAGATCAACTTAGTGAGAGAAAAAATCGCAAGCTGATGATTCCAAATGGAATCATTCGGTATGAAAGGGTTTACACCATGCATTCCCCTAATTCTTTTGTGCAGTGTATTTTGTGCTCTACACCCACTTGGCAACGAACTGTACACCTATTTTAAGCAACCCTAACGATAAAAGTTGCCAGCCAAACATCCAGAATGTAGCCAACGCGCCCAACAGTTATACAAGAGCTGTACACAAAGTACTCACAATCAATAAATTATTATAAAAATCTCTACTAGCTAACAAACATGCAATTCACACACATATACAATTTTTGGCTGCAAAGATCATTAATTATTTGGCCGTTTATGTGTTCCTGGTTTTCTTCTTTTTCGGACAAGTCTGTCTCTGATGTTTGCCCTTTGCAATAAATTGTAGTCAACGTAATTGCAGAGAAAGTCTGTGAAGTAGGGAACGTAGAAAGCTCTTAATAGGGTATGGGACCTGCAATAAGAAACAAACATATAATAGGTGCTGATTAACAAAAAATATAAGTAGGTTCATGCATGCAGTTTTAAATATATAAATCTATCGAACAAAAAAATATCTTCAATGAAAAAAATTTGGTCTGTGATTTATTATACATTTCAAATAATTGATTTAAAAAGTTAAAAGAAATTTTTTAAATTATGAAACAAAATATGTATTTAATTATTAAATAAAATTTTTTAGAAATAGAAATAGGGAACATAGAAAGCTTTTAAAAGGGTATGTTACCTGAAAAATGAAACATAAAATAGGAATAAAAACACAGAATTATATGTTCAAAAAGTGAAATCTTTAGTAATTGTATGTAAATAGTTTCTGTAATTTATTATCCAATTGTTTATTATATTTATAAGCAGCAAATTATTTATGTTCAACAAACTATAATCAAATAGTTTACATCTTTTAAATTTCATAAAAACGAAAGTAAATTAAATGAAAAACATGTAATGAAAATTATCAATGTATAACTTATGAAATAATAATATATAAAAAGAGAAATCACTGATTAATACAATTTACCTCTGTTGCATCAAAATCTAATAATATTACAATAATGAAGATAAACAAGCAAGTTTAGAAATTATAAATATTATAAAAAAAAAAAACAACCTTTAAAAATTTAAATATGCATTGCAAAATATCTACCTTTGTGAATCCAAAAATGGAAGGGAAAAAGTAATATTCCAATTGGGGTCTTTGGAATATCTTGGTTCTAATGATGAATGATTTGGAAAATCAGAGTCCACAATGTAATCACAGGCTTTAATATCCACCTAAAAATAAATACATTTTGTTAAAAATCTATATTATTCGAAAGGAATATGAAAATAAGAAAAATGAAAGGGAAGGTATAAACGATAGAGCTATACAGTGCTGCACAAAAGTTTAAGCACAGACGTGATTCGTGAAAAAATCTCCAACATATACTATTTTCCAGTTCTTTTTAAAAAATATATATTCTTTGGGCAGCATGAAAAATAATAGGGTCAATATTATTCCAAAAAAATATAAATAAATTTGACTTACACCAACAAATTAAAAATTTCAAAAGTTTCCTTGCCACAAAAATATAGGCACAAGTTTCAGTTTTATGCAAATTTTTTACAGGAAGTGATTGCGTCATCAAAGGGGATGGTTTTTAAGTTGCTTTAAAAGGTTGAAGGTAATTTTCAACGCTTAGAACTATGCTGAAGTCAATTGAATTTTCGTATGAAGAGATTATAAGAATATGGAAATTGAAATCCAGAGGTAAATCTGTTTCTGATATTTCTACTGAATTAAAGCGTTCCAAACAAGGTGTTTATAGTGTGTTAGCACGTGGCGATCAATATCAACCAAAATCGCTGTCCGGAAGACCTCGAATCACCAGCAAACGAGAGGACAGACAAATAAGGAAATTGGCTTCAAACCAACATTGCTCTTCCAATCAAATAAAAAACCTAATTGCAGCTAAATTTTCACTTGAAACTATCAGGAGAAGAATCAAAGAATGTGGATACTTGATTAAAGCCAAGCTGAAGTGCAAGCCTCGCTTGCTATCTCATCATAAGGATGCAAGACTGCAATGGGATCAACAGCACATGGCCTACAACGACAAATGGCTGCAAGTGATCTTTAGCGACAAAAAATGGAACCTAGATGGTCCCGATGGGTATTACTATTGTGGCATTGCCGTTCTCATGCGTTGTCCTTCCGTGGGCCTGTTATCAGGTAGCCCTTGTTCACAACTAAAAGAACCTGGGTTGGTTTTGGTTTTTGGAAGTGGCAACGTGTGGGAAATGGCGGTTATAGCCAGCTGCTGCGTGTTGATTTGGCAGATAGGTGGGTTCTCCCTGGTTGCTCGTGTTTTGCTTGCAAGGCGAGCATAAATAGGAATGTATTGAGTTTTTCTGATGTAATATAATTCTAATGTAAATACCTGTTTTAATTAATTATGTGTGAATGTCCTATCGACTGAATAAAGCTAAGAGTTAAAATTGAGACTGTACGCTAATTCTTGTAGTAGAGCATCTTCTTCTCACCCAACATACCGAATCGGTCAACACTTTACGTGATCTCTGAGCCCGGAGATTTGTCACTACGGCAATAATTGCTGTACACTGCCTGATGTCTGAATTCGCCCTGTATGTCACAGCCATTCAATTTCTCTGAAGGGACTGGATGACCAAGCTAGCAGCACCTCCGCCACATGGCATGATCTACTGGCATGATCTGCGTAAAAATCCCAGAATTCAATTTAGCCGACGTCAAGGTGGTGGTTCGGTAATGCGTGTGGGGAGGTTTTGGATTCAACGGCCAGACTTCCTTACCAAGGAAACCAAAATTTGGAAGACTACCAAGCTACTCTTGACAACAACTTACTGCCTTATGGGGAGATTTTATGTGGCCCAAATTGGCAATTCCAGCAAGATAATGCCTCCATACATACGTCAAGGTCAACTAAACAGTGGTTTAGAACCAGTAATATCACAGTTCTTGATTGGCCTGCTTACAGTCCGGACCTTAATCCCATCGAAAATGTTTGGGGAATCCTTACTAGAGTAGTTTATGCCAATGGCAAACAATATTCCACAGTTCCGGAGCTGAATGAAGCGATTGAAAAGGCATGGTATGAAATCGAACCTGGTACCTTGCAAAATCTGGTACTTGCTATGAAAACAAGGGTTTTTGAACTAATAAAACAACGTGGAAGCTACACGAAATACTAAAATGCTTTATTTGATTATAAAATTATCATTTTTGTTAAGTGTGCCTAAACTTATGAGCAGCATATTTTTGTCATTCTTGACATTTTAGTGCAAAACTTGACACATATTTGTTTTGTTTTATTATTTAATGTCTATTATGATTTTAATATGTTTTGATGAATTAATCATATGAAGATTTTATCTTGTGTCTGAATACTTTTGTATAAAATTAACCTTTTGTGTTGTGCCTAAACTTTTGTGCAACACTGTACATCACACTCTCAGAATTTCCCTCTCAGAGACCCAACAACTTGAGGACTAACAAATCTTATAGTTGCGTAGTATTACGGCTTGGATTTTTATTAGTTTTATACTTTTTGGCCTGAATTTATGTTTTATAAAGTCTTATCTACATTCCATATTGAGGAAGAAAAGACACATGGGTAAAACTCTATGATTAAACGGTGTGGATTCGTATACTATTGATCAGAAAACATTAAAACTATATATGGATTGCACTCTAAAACTAACCTGGGGAGATGTAGTTATTTAGTTTTCTGTAGGGGCATTCTAATTTATTAACCCTCTGAGGTTAGGTTAGTTTGAATTATCGTCGCACTAGAGCTACACGAGGGTTATTGGCGCCGGGCGTCGTAATTTAGAACCACAGTCAGGTAACAAGCCGACATCTGAGTAGGCACCCAACGCAACCGTTCAGGGCGACATCGTACGCAGCATTGGGACTTTGGAGCATATTTAACATGCACTCCCTCTAGACCGGGTATTATTCGTCGGACATTTTTGGCTGCATAGGCTGTTTATAGGTCGGCAGTTATTTTGGCGATGCCTGGACCCGAACCTGGGACCTTCAGCATGCAAGGCGAATGTCTAACCCACTGGGATTAACCCTATGAGGGTTACACAATTTGGTTGAAGTGTAATCTTGTTTTCACGATTAAATTTTAAGTGCTAATTTAACATCTTTAAAAAATTTTTTATTTTATTTCTTTATCAGATTATTATACTGCAAATTTTAAAATTAAAATTATTTATTGCTTCATACTTTAAATTTTAAAATTAAAATTATCTATTGCTTCATACTTTAAATTTTAAAATTGATTAAAATCATAAAATTTATAAACTTTAAAAAAGTTTTGTGTGTAGCAAAAAAACAACATGACAGTCGGGTGACTGGTTTATACGTCAGTATCAATCAGAGGGTTAAAACATGAAAAATAAAAATAAAACTTTATCTCACTAAATATAACACTTTTACTCATTTATACTATGAATAATAATAACAAATAATAATAAATAAAAAGAACTTGCATATCTGGAACGTTCTTCCAGGTTTTGATCGTTCATTTCTGTCGGAATGATTCTCGTAGCATTGGGCGAATCCTCAAATGGCTTTGGAAGTTGGCCTTTAAATTCGGATTTCAGAAATTTCAAATTCCAGCTGAAATGATTGGAGCCACATTAACATTAAAAATTCAAAAATTTTGTTGTAATGTAAAAAAAAATATGAAAATCTCGTTTGTGCTTTACCAACAAAAAAAAAGTTAATACTAAAAAATTATCCTGGAACTTAAAATATAAGGACTGGAGTAGCTTTTAGCTTTAATTTTTTTCATCAGTAGAAAAAATTCCTTTTCTTATAGATGATGTTAGAAATAATGAAATAACCTTCGATTTAGTCTTTAAAACATAATTATTTTATATTAAGTTATTGTAGTAAACTGAAAACTGAGTGATATTTACATCTGAATTATAACATGCAGATGATAGTTTGCATGTTTATTTTATAACTCAAGTCTTCTTTCTGTGTTATTAAAAAAATCTTTTAATCCAAATTACTATGTCTTTAAATATTTTTTTAAAATATAGCAGACTTTTAACTGACCCTATAATAAAACTTTTGAAAATGGTGTGACTATTTTTTTATTTTTCAATAAATAATTTTACAAAAAAATAATCAAACCAATTTCAAAAAGTGATATTATAGGGCCTGTAAGTAAGCTACATTTATCATTAAAAACACAGTATGTAAAAACATTTGTAAGTCATAACACGACAAGATCGTTAAAAAAAGTTCACAACGAAAAACACTGAACGAATGACTCAACATTTTTGTTTCTTCGTGGGAGGTAAACTCTGCACACTTAACAGCGGTTAAACTTGTTACCAGGTTGTGTGTCGGAACAACATTATTTTTTTTTTTTTTGGTAAAATAAATGTAGCTTAATTACCGGTCCCGACAATCCCACTTTCTGAAATCGGTTCAATTTTTTTTAAATTTTCAATAAATAATTTTATGACAAAATATTCAAACCGATTTCAAAAAGTGGGTTTGCAAAGTTACTGTTTGTAAAAATATTCCATGCAGATGGAGTAATTTGACTTACAATATTTTCCCCACTGGATTAACACAGAGGGACTTTGGTTTGGAAACCCCCACTGCCGCTAAAATTCCCTCTTAAGGGGGAATGGACGTGCTGGACCGGGGTTTCCAAAGTGCATCAGTGTTAATCCTATGGAGAAAAAAAATATTTTCTCTGCCACATTTCTCTGGCTGTATTGAATATATTTGCAAGCGAATTTTTTTGTGTGATAAATGTAGCTGACTTACAGGTCCCGACAATTCCACTTTTTGAAATGGGTTTGAATATTTTTTTTTTAAATTTTTAATAAATAATTTTACACGAAATATTTGAAGCCTTTTAAAAAAGTGGGAAGATAGAGACCTGTAAGTTATCTACATTTATTATTTAAAAAAAAAACCGTTTGTAAAGATATTCAATACAGCCGGAGAAATGTGGCAGAGAAAATAGTTTTTTTCGCATTCGGATTAACACTGAGGCACTTGAGTTTGGAGACTTGCGATCCAGCGCGCCCATTCCCCCTTAAAAAGACGGATACATTTATGACTGCACAATGAAATTATAACTTACTTATCAGGTAGGAAAAAGGACGAAGGGAACCGGTACCACTCTTTTCCGACGCAGATATTTACTGGGTACTCTGGTGGCAATGGATGCAAACTTTCTTCGAGAGAAAATTGACCCAGCTGCATAAATGTTTCGATAGGAGCTCGGTAGCCTGTTTTAAATAAATATGGTTACATTATTTTATAATATTTATTATGACATACAGCCTAACAGATTTACACCCAATTATAAGACTGAGATAAGTAAAATTTACAACTAAGTCTTACCCGGGAATCGAATCCAGACCCCAGCTCTGCAGTCCAGAGCTATAACCGTTACACTACGAGAGCAACATAAGGACTACGAGGGCGTTATAATAAGGTTAGAGCGCAGGAAATAGTCAAACTTAACTAAAAGTGTGAATAGAGTTCAAAAATATTTTAATTGCACTAATTTCATCTTAACGGTTAGCAAAATGTGGACTTATTGGTGAATTATTTGGTGAATTCTTAAATATTTTTTTAAAAAAAACTAGGGTTGTGAAACACTTTAGGACTTTTGATTACCACTCAATAAATCAATACATTTAGGGGGGGGGGGGGGGCGGAGCCCTCCATTGAAGCCCATGTTAAAATGACCTTTTTTTATGTACCTTTTCCTCAGAATCTATTATATACTTTTTATTGAAATTTTTACTAGTTATTAAATGGATGTTCAACTATACTTTACTGGAGGCATTTTTAAAATTATTGTTTAGTTTTTAAATTATAAATTTTTAAGTGAAACTACATATTTTTGACCTAAAAAAATGTCAAAAAATATCAAAAAGAAAAAAAAAAGATAGTTATACTCAAATCCCTCCAGCGGTTTTTAGAAACCAACTTCTTAAATACCTATATAAAAAATTTCAGGATGATACTTATAAGTAGATTCTGATAAAAAGGTACATCCACATTGAAAAAGTAAGTTTTGAGATATAAGCGTTGATACTTATAAGTAGTTCTGATAAAAACAATTCTAAAAATAGAGAGAACAGCCAAAATGTTTGTGAGCCAAAATGTTTGAGCAAACCAAACACTCAAAGACTTGAACTGAAACGAGTGATTTGGTTGTTTGTAAACATTCCCGGAACTTTCCGTGGCAAGTTTAAGTAGCTTATCTAAATTTCGTCTTGGCAAAACTGAAACGGGAAAAGGTAAGTACATTTTTAACAAACTAGTTTTTTCTAACAGATATCATTGTAAAGATAAGATTTCATATTTTAAGAAACACTAAAGATATTGAAATGGCATTTTTGTGGGTCTGGTCCCCCTTAAAGTTAGTATAGGTAATCATATACCCCTATAAGAAAATATAAATAATAAGGTAATACAATAACCAATAATTTTATAACTTAAAAGTTCTAAGGAAGCTACCCTTTTTTTATGCATTATTTCCGCAAAAACCTTATTATGACGTCCAATAGGTATAAGGAACTCGTGTACCAAATTTGAAGTCCATAGATCTTTTAGTTCGAGCTGTAGAGTGGTTTGAATCAGAGTTCTATAGTAGGGTAGAGGAACGACTCGTACTGAGCTGCCATCGGCAGCCACGGCTCACTACGGAGCCCGAATAGAGTGGCGAAAGTGCAAGTTAATTTATAATTTTGATACTGAGAAAGGAAGTACACCCAGGGCAAAGGCAGGAATCGAACCCGCACCCGTTACAGCGCGCGGACTGCTAGCGTTATCGCCTGCGATCCAAACCACTCGGCCATCGGGCCCCACATGCCACCCTATATTGTCTCCGTGTTGGTCCATCTTGCTGTTGAAAGGTTCAGAGTCTATCCTACTATAGAACTCTTTGGTTTGAATCAGACAGACGGACTAATGTTCGAAAACCATTTTTTTCGGAATCAGCACCCTCCAAAACGTGTAGAAAACACAAAATCTCCACTTTGGATTTTCAACCCCATCGCAATACCTTCACTACCTTATATCTCATGTTAGGTAATAGAAGGTAAACATACCAAAGGCTATGTCCTCACTACGACATCAAACGCCACAAAGGCAACAAAATTTGGCGACCGCCAAGCAATGCAATGGCATGAAGGTTGACTCTGCCAAGTCGCCAAGTTTTGTTGCCTTTGTGGCGTAGTCAGGACATAGCCAAAGAGTTCTATAGTAGGGTAGAGACTGAACCTGGCAACAACACCATGGACCAACACTGAGACAATATAGGGTGGCATGTGGGTCCCGATGGCCGAGTGGTTTGGATCGCAGGCCATAACGCTAGCAGTCTGCGCACTGTAACGGGTGCGGGTTCGATTCCCGCCTTTGCCCTGGGTGTACTTCCTTTTTCGGTATCAAAATTATAAATTAACTAGCACTTTTGCCACTCTATTCGGGCTCCGTAGTGAACCATGGCTGGCGATGGCAGCTCAGTACGAGTCGTTCCTCTACCCTACTATAGAACTCTTTGAAAAATACATAAGTACACAAAAACAATTTTCCCCACACATATTAAACATAAAAATAAAATACAAAACTATTTTTCTACCTCTGTATACAATAATGGTGCGAGACAGAGAAGCAATGCAGAATAGGGCGCAGAAGGCCATGGAAAGCCCGCTGGTGGCATCGAGGTAATCACCAAACTTCCTTTTGGAAAACAGCTTGTGATAGAGTTTCTGCAATATTTGAATATAAATTAAAATAACGAGAAAAATATCAATTATAAGTGCAAGATAATTTTAGCGAAATTATATACTTTTTAGCTAAAATAACTCAATAAATTTGATAATATTTTACTCTAAGAAATTATGCTATAGGACATCTAATGATTTAAAAATCGAAGAGTTTTAGTAAATTAAAATTAGAAATGATTTCAACAAAACTAAGCTATTTGTAGATGGTAATTAATTCATTAAGATGTTAAAGAGGGAGAAAAATGTTAAACCATAGTAAAGTTAAAGGATTTTTATAAATGTTTAAAAAAAAAAAGATCGTTATGCATAGTAATAACATTTAATTCAAGCAAAATAATACTCTTCAATATATGTCACCATAAATAAATATCAAAACAATATGGCAGTCACAAACTTAATTATAGTTATAAAAATTATTTAAAATATATATAACATATTGTATTCTACAGACTTAAAAAAACGTACCTTATTATATCTTATAAGGAAGTTTAAAACAAATTTTAATCTAAATTTAAAACTAAAAAAAGAGAAATATTACTGAAATTTTTTTAGGTAATAACAGTTATTAAGTTAAAAAAAATCAATTGCAATAGTAACAGAAATGCATAAAAATACCATTTACAAAATGAGTCATAATTTTTACATGTATCAATTTTAATAGATACCTGACTACAAGCATATAAAGTTAGCAAATTATAAAACACTAACAGAATTCAATAAAATACATTAAAATTCATAAAAACAGAATAAACAAAAAATGTTAATTCTCATATAATCAAATTTTCATGCGCTTAATTTTCATAAATACCTGCACAGTGTCCACAGCTGAAGCTCCGGCCAGGCAAATCATGGGGTAGATGGGAAACAGAAATCTTTCCTCCTACAAGAAAAGCATCACCAAGATTTCTGAAATCAGAATTTTCCCAAAATAAGCGGCATCAACTGCTTAAAACCATTCGAATCAAATATATTGGGTTAGGTTAGGTTTGAATTATCGTCACACTAGAGCTACACGAGGGCTATTGGCGACGGGCGTCGTATTTTAGAACCACAGTCAAGTGACGAGCCGACACCTGAATAGGCACCCAACGCAACCGTTAAGGGCGACATCGTACGCAGCGTCAGGACTTTGAAGGATATTTAACGTGCACTCCCTTACACAGGGTATTATTCGTCGGACATTTTTTTGGCTGCACGGGCCGTTTATAGGTCGGCAGTAATTTTGGCGATGCCCGGACCCGAACCTGGGACCTTTCGCATGCTAGGCGAGTGCCTAACCGACTGGGCTCCCCAGCCCTCAAATATATTGGGACATTTTGAAAAGTGTAAATGTTTTTTTTTTAAATATGTAAATGGGGCTGTTTTTTTGGCGGAGAAGCCTTTTACAGACTTGGCATATTCTGTTGTACTTTAAACTATAGTTTGAGTTCAATTTCACATGTCAACCTCTTTTTTCGTTTTGAGTGTCTAACTCTGGATCACACCTTAACTGTATTATCAACCTTATAATTTAGGATATAAAGGCATGTCTGTGCTTTAAAAGGGGTGTTGTATTAAACTCTAAAGTAACAATAGATATGATTTAGGTAACTGTGATATAACTTATTTTTCTTTTCTTTTTGATCATGGCTGTTGTTGTTTTTTTGGTAAATAAACTTGTTCTTAAATATGATGAGTTTCTGGACTTTTATCTCTGACCCAATGAAACACGTACATACTCACTACCAAAGGTCTGACATATTCCCTAGAACTGGGAGCCATACATTTGTGGCACCATATGGGCAACACTTGCTACCAATTTTTTCCGTCAGATTGCAATGAATCTGAGCACTCTGCGGATGTTAAAGTATGTCGAGATTTAATTCTGCCAAGAGAACCCAAGCCAAATAGGTACTAAAGGAATCTTTTACAAACCACACAATCATATGACATGCTTGCTGATGATTTTCCCATCCTGAAAATCTGCCAGTTTAGCCATGCTTGAACACGTAATCTAAGGCTTATTAGGCGAGCATGTAATGCCTCACAGCCACTGAGACGACATGTTGTTTAAATGTTTAATGGCCTAGGCTGAATATAAGTTTTGATAAAGGATACATTTTTTTACAATAAAAACCTTTATGGTATTTGAGATGGCTTATGCTTAAAAACTTTTTTTTTAAAGTATTTCAATATTAACAATATTGTGGTATCAAATAATGTATATATAAATATGCGATACTGATATTTTCTAAGTAATTCATAGAAATGCTACATCAAGCAATACAAATTTTCACTAAAAAAATACTAAAATCCTGTTTAACAAGACATATCATGGCAAACATTATTTAAAAATTCCGTTTGGGTCTCATGCAATAAAGAGCAAACCAACCTAGGAGTTAAATTTTAACAAACATATACCAAACTGTAAATTGGTACAATGAACGATAGAAAGAATGAAATCATAATTTTTTAACATCTCACCTTGTGAGCTAGAGGGAAGAAAACAAACATCCACAAGTACATAGGAGTCAGGCAGAGGTAAATAGGTGGGCTTTTGGGAGTTTTTCTCACAGTGCCTTCAAAGCATCTAAGTATGAGCTGAAAAGAACGGGTTCAATGTTAAGTTTACAGATAATAGAAACACAAAACAGCATATTTAAGTTTTTTATAAATAACAAAGGTATTATTCACTTAAATAATCATCACACACAACTTAAATTAAACTAAACTCCTCGGCACAACAGCCCATTAGTGGGCCAAGGCCTACCATGCCCATTTCAGCTTTCGTGACCTAGGGCTCTGGGGTGCTAGGCATATGTCCCGGCAAGATGGTCAGCCTCACGTGGAACCCCAGTGTTTAGTTTCCAAGCATGCTTGGTACCCATTTTATCGATCCAATTAAGGGATGAAATGATGAGTCAACCTCACTCAATCCGGGATTTGATCCCCGGACCTGCGGCGTGGCAATGCGAAGCACTACCACTAAGCCACTGGGTCTCACATCTTAAATTAAATAGCTTGAATAAAGAACTTATAAAGTAAAGACGGCAATTTTTTTTTCCTTTACTATCGAATAACCTAATATGCAGTGTTACACCCAATAACAGAGCAAGTCAAAACTGTGATGGACCTAGTATTTCTAAACAGTAGACAAAATTAGAACCTTGAAAAACCGTCCTTAACTCCTGGTTAATTGATTATTATAAACTTTTATGTTAACTGACGTTTCCGAAAAAAAAAAAAAAACTTAAGAATTTTTTTTTAAATGAAACTGTCAGAATTAAACGACTGATTCAAGTTAGTTCTAAAAGTTGTAAAATAACAACTTTTGGACAGAATTATGAGAAGTTTTATAGGAATACTCCTGGGAAAAAAGGGATCTTTCAACAACAACCAAAAAAAAAAACTGCTGCATTGTAATTTTCAACTAAATTTACTAAACTGTGCGTTGTCTCCTGTGAACTCATGGAATATCCCTCCTTGACATAAACCAGACAAAGCTATTGTTGAATATTCACGTTATTCCAGGGATCGAAATTAGCGGGTGCACGGGTGCACCGTGCACCTAAAAAGAAAATTGTGCACATAAGTTTTCAACTTGGTGCACCCAAGCACCCAACGTGCACCCAAGTTCCGAAAGTCGCGAAACTCTGGTGATCCGAAAGTCGTGAAACTACGGCGATCGGAAAATCGCTAAACTACAGCGATCCGAAAGTTGCGAAACTCCAGCGATTCGAATACAACGATTTTCATGACTTTTGATCGTTTTTTGCTAAATTCATGATTTTTCATGACAAAATTTACCCTATGTCCAAATTCATGACTTTTCATATGCGCGGAAACCCTGTATTTAGTCAATTTGTATGAAGAAAAGTTTTTTTTTAACTTGTTATTCATATTATATGTGTGCACATAATATTTATATTTGTGCACGTAACTGTTATTTAGTGCACCTAATTTACAAGACTTGGGTGCACTCGTGCACCTGGCATAAAAAGTTAATTTCGAGCCCTGCGTTATTCTAATGCTCTTAGCTTAAAACAAATATATTGTTTCACAGAATGTTCATTTTACTTTGATTGGTATTTTATAAAAGTAGTTACACGAAATTAAATCTTTATACTTTGATTCATTATTATTATATTTATCTTATATTGATTATATATTTGTTGTAAACTAAAACATTAACTAATTTGTTAACTTCTTAGTATTTAAAAGCTGAAATAACACAATTTTTTTTTAATTAACATATCAACTTAAGCAAATAACAAAACTAGAACATTAACAAAGTAAAATAATAATTGGAAGTATTTTAACTAAATCTTCTTATAACAAATAAAAATGAAGACATTTAAGGAAGTAACTTTTTGTTTTACCAAAGCAGGAATTGAAACTAATGCAGCCAGGAACACAATGTTGAAGTTCAGAATTCCATTCAAGAAGTAGAAAGTACAAGGTTCAGTACCTGGAAAATAATATGAAATCGCTACAGGTTAAGAGTAAATAGGTTATATTTAAATTTTTTATTAAAATGATTTTTAAGAAATTAATATTAATTTATAGGTTTCAAATTAAAAGTTTAATAACTCAAATGCAAAATTGATATATGTCAAATAAGTCGACAGGGAAACTTCGTAGAAATTAAAGATCTTTTATTAAGACTTATTCATCAGGATTCAGGAAGAGATTGATTTGACGTCTGCAGTCGACGAAAGAGTGTGATCGAATGTGTACAAAAAATGGCGAAAACATCCGTGCTCTGTTTCACTGACCAATTACATCCATGGGAGAGTTGAAAGATCAATTAAAAATATGCGCTGACTAAATAGTTTCTGTGGGAACGAATTGATCTAAGCCACTGTTTGTCGCCGACAGGATGTGGTTGGGATGTTAAAGTACTAAGTGATATTAAGGATATATGAGAAAGATAATTTAAGTTATTAAGTTTAATTGGGGTACAAAATATAAGATTTAAGTTATATTGAGGGGGTTAAGTTATGATATGTTATATATATCAGCAAGTTATTATTACAATGCAGCTTATTAAATCATTTTTGTACACTCACTTTATTAAATCTTAAAAAATGGCTTTGATAAAACAAGGTTTTAAATTTCATAAAAACTGCAACAATAATATATATTTTTTTGCTAAAGTACCAAACAAGTGTTTCAGTGAATTGTATGATATGTAAGTCATTGCTCTTTAACAGTTTTATTACACATGTTACACTTATTAAAGTAATAATATACTTTATAAGCAAATTTTAATAACTTTAATAAAAGACTTTACGATCGTGATAGCTCGGTCTCAAAGGGTTATTGGTCCTTTTATTACTGGGTCCTTCTAATTGGTCTATTTATACTGGACACTCCATATTGCGATCTAAATTAAGAATTTCACGGTGTCTAGTTTCGTAAAAATAGCATAATCAATGACACTGACTACGCATGGTGGCCTAAAATGGAAAACTATATATTGACATGCGGTCGATGTCCGTCTGTCCGTACTCCCCTTCCAAAATCGGTTATATCGATAAGATCTTAAAAATTCTTTTTTTGTTAGAAATCTATGATCTCAGAGACCCAACTTTCACACTTTTTGTCCGCCTGTCTGTACGTGCGGACGGGCATAAATCTATCTGTCGGTGAATTAGCATTGACATTCAATTTTGAGTCATTTAAATCGCTGTTGCCATATCAACAATGGCATGATAAACTTTAGTTAATATTTTAAGGCATTTTCTTGCTTCGTTAGATATTCTTTAGAGCTCCCCTTTTTTTTCTTTTATTACTGGATGTTGGGGACAGTTGTGGTATTTGATCTTATGATTTACCGCAAACAGAAACGCCATTCTGTTCATACTGCGTACATGTACGATCGTTAAACTTTAAAATAAGATTTAATAAAACCTAAAAAGTTCTATGGCAGTTACCATTTGCACATGCGTGATTTTCGCCAAAACTTTATTATGATATCCGACTGGGAATTCGTGTACCTGATTTGAAGTCTATAGCATTTAGATCGAGCTGTAGAGTGCTTTCAGATAGACGGACAGACCAAAGTTTAAAAACCAATTTTTTAGGAACCAGCCCTCCTCATAACGTGTATAAAACACAAAATCTTTTTGTTTCATTTTTGACTTCATTGCAATATTTTCATCACCTTGCCTTTTATATTAGATAATTGATAATAAAACAAGTAGGTTTGTTACAGAATCTGTCACTTAAACCGCTTCCACACAACATTTGTGCTCAACAGGTAACAAACTATTTATACACCTCAGAAAGAAATTCGCCAAACAGAGCCTTTAACTAGTTGTAATTAAACATTTAAACGATAAAGTTAATTATTTTCATTAATCTTCTTTCTCAGATTTAATAATTAGACATTATCGTTTGCTTAATTTGTTTGAAGTTCGAAGAAAAATAATGTAATCTTTTTTAATAAATATCTTTGCGTCACGTCGCCACAATTTACCTTTTACATTTCTTTCAAAAATTCAGTCCTTTATCGTTTGTTAAACTAATTTACAGTTCGAAAAATATATAATTAGTGCAATTGATGCTTTGAAAATAAAAGCAAAACTTTGTATATTTTTTATGCCAAGTTAGAATTCTCTATGCATCTTTCTTCATACATATATAATAAACCATCAAAATAACTCTATTGTGATATTGCAACAATCGAACTGAATTATATCACATAAATAAATATTTTTATTTCAAATAAAGATTCTCGTACGTTTAACAAAATGGCAACAGTGAAAATATTGAATAAAAATGGAATTTGCATGTTATTTCAATGTAGATTAAATTTTTAGTTATTTAAATCTTAAATAAACTTCTAATTTAAATTTTTTAATGAAATTTGGAATGTAGCCTAATCTGATGTTTTGCTTCAAAATGACGTATCCCACTTGTCTGTGGAACTTGTGGTTCTTTCTGTGAAAGTGGGTGACAGACGGACGGACTGAACCTATAATACCTTCCACTTTTTACGTTATAAACGTAGTGTGGAAGCTAAAATGGGTTTACTAATTCTTTTATGTGCAAAAATACCTATAAATTGCAAATATACATGTTCCAGCGAACTTTACAAATTTGTCCCATAAAAATTATGCAGCAAAAGAATAAGCAAAACAGACATTTTAAAAAATGCTTCAAATTCTTAAGTAACTTCTATAAGAACTTATGCCGAAGTTCCAATACACGTACCATACAAGTCCGGTCCATGTGAAGTGAAAACATTATACAGGATAATATTTAAGGGTGCCACAACAAGTTTCCCAAATTGTCTCGAGTCAACATAGATTAATGGAACCTATAAAAAAGGAATATATAAAGCGTATGTGTGCATACATTTTAAATCTACACAAAACAATAAACAAATAAAGTTATATAATTAAGGAATGTACATTTAAACACATGGGTTATGTAATATTTCTTGAATAAAAACATGCATTTAATTAGATAAACAAGTAGTTTGGCAATAGAAATTGCCACTTAGAATTGCTTCCACACAAAATTCATGCATCTAAAAACAAGCGCCAAACACAGCATTTAATTCTAGATTAAACTTTAAAATGTCAAAATTTAGAAAACTATTTTTCATCAAAAATTCCATAATTATTGCTTGTTATTTACAAAGCATATTAGTAATTCGAAGAATATATATGCAATATTTATCACACTTAAAATGTTTTTTAAAACATTGATATTACATTTTGCACTTTAATAGTTGAAGTGCTTTGAATTTGAATTTTTTTAAAGATTTTCAATGACTTTAGTTTTGATGCGCTGAATTTTTTTATGGATCAAACTTGTCCGTAGCATTTGTAGTTTGGACTATGAAAGTGGGTGGCAATCGAACATGACTAAAATTTATAAATGCAGAAAACACTATGAAAATTGAAAAATTTGAGGGGGAAAAATGTACAACCAAACATATTGTAATTTTATTATAAAAAAGTATAGTAATGAAATAGTGCGATGCAACAGTTACAACATAGTTAAGTTAACATTTGAACAGTACATTGAAAGTAAATTTTATACATTAAAATAATAAAGTTACAAATTGCTCTGCAAAAATTATTGAAGCTTACTAAAATCAAAAATAGTGAAGCCAAGGAAGTTTTGATGAATAGCATAGGCTCCTTCTTCAGTAGCAGTATGTCATATGCAATAGGAAGTCTGAAAGATTATTGTTGTAAGTAAATTGATCATTATAAGCTGTTAATACAAATAAGTCTACTTCTACGCAGTCTACTTCTGTGGGCGTGGGTTCGAATCCCACTTCAGACAAGTATATTTAGGGCCGTGGATAGCCTAGTGGTTAAGGCCTCGTTCTCGGGATCGGAAGGTCTCGCGATCAAGTCCCGATACCACTGAAGACCCATCGAGTATATGCGGAGTACGTGCTCGTTAAAATCTGTGGGTCTGAATGTCCTGTGGGCGGTCATGGCGCAGTTTCCCACGGGTACAGGACCCTGGAGACTATTTCCCTCCCCTTCAGGGACATGTCTAAATTGCGGAGGTGGCGATAGATGGCAGCATCTGTCAGCACGATGCCAAGACGGATTCCTGCCGTGTAGTCTCTACACGGGCATCTCTCCTCATTAACCGCACCCATTTGCCTTAATCCTTGCCCGCTCTGCAGGAAGAGCTTGGGTTTCCCAAGTGGCATTAGTAACAACAACAACAACACAAATAATGTTAAAAAGTTTTAAAAACTTAAACTTTTGGGGATCAGAACTAAAATTGGGGTTGATGTTATTAAAATTAACTTTAACTCCTTAAATTTTTGCAGAAGCCAAGTCATTGAAATTCAAATGTGTTTTTAAGGATGTACAAGTTTTATGTGTAAATAAAGAGTGAGAGATTACTAAATGCTAAATTCAGTTTTGACACATGTTTATCTGTTTGCTTTTTTGTATTAATATGTTCCTTTGATAGTATATACTTCATTTACATGTTTTTTTTTTTTGCGTGTTTGTATTTTGTAATTAGGACATAACTTATGTCTCATGAGAATTTTTTTAAATAATCAAATCAATAAACTTGCTCTTCTATAGTTGCAGTTTGGACACAAGTAAAATTCAAAAGCTCAATTGAAAAAAAAATACTAAGTGGTGTTTAGATTTTTAAGTAGAAATAATAACTTTAATGCTAAAGGACATTAGGACACTTACATTAGGGCTTTAAGGATCTATTTAAAAAAAAAGCTATCTTAACATACATCTCATAGGGTTCATACTCTACCTATGATAGTGAAATTCAGGAGTCTTTCAGGAGTGCAGCAATGTAAATTCAAGATTTAACGAGGAATAAAATTGAACATGTTTGTTTATAATTGTATTAATCTAGTGACTTCACTGCACTTCAAATGATGAAACAGAACAAAAAAATCTTTTAAAAAGTGGTGCGGTCCATTCTGGGATATTAACTATTATCACGATGTCGAAACTATATTTTTCCACTGCGCATGTGCAGTAGACTCATTCCGAATAAAGTGCGGGGGAAAAACAACGGAGAAAGGAGAAAAACAATTCGTGTTGTAAAAAAAATTTGGGGAGGGGAAAAAAATATATCAGGAGTTTAGATACAAATTTCAGGAGTTATAAGGGCCCTTTGAAAAAAATATGAAATTCAGGAGTTTTTCAGGAATTTCAGGAGGCATACGAACCCTGATCTTAAGGGTTTTTATTTTTGTGGAATGGAGGTGTCTTGAAAGCGACAAAACAAAAATATCCAACCTATCAAGACCGAACTCACTATTCATCATTATTGCCACAACCAAAGATGCAAGAGTCAACTTGAGGCCAATGCAATAATGTAATTTCCAGATAAATAAAAAAAATAACTTACCCCAAAACAGCTGCAAATGGCCATCCAACTAAAGTACTGATAGCAGTGGCAAAGACAGCAACCTGTAAACAAATGAAAATACAGAAATACCCAAGTATTAGAAAACTAATAAAAAAACTTTTCAAATATTTTAAACAGAAGTGATTAGCAGTATTTTGAAAGTGATGGTACAAGGGTTGCCACACGTTTTGGTAAAAAAAATCAAGGACTATTTAAGGACTTTTCAAGGACTGTATATTCGAACATGAAACACCTAAATGTCACGATAGTTTTTAGAAATTCAATAAGAAAACGAATAAGAGCTCTCTAACTTTCAAATGAACTTAAATATGTATTATAAAATAACCATTTAGTTAAAAAAAATCCATCTAAAATAAATTGCTAGGCCTTTTTGGATTATACATAAACAATAATTCAAAAAGTAAAATAGGAGCCTATTCACATTCAAGAAGTGTTTTTAATGAAGCCAAAATTAACATTTGCAACAGCCTTAGAAGACAACATTTGAGGACTTCTGTTTATATTTGAGGACACCATTAAAGACAACACAAAGAAGTTATCTCTAATCTCAAGAGTAATTTGTAAGAAATTAACACATAGAATATAAACATAATTACCATAAAATTACAACAAAAAAAACCTTCAAAATTCTTAGTAATAAGAAAGAAACAGTTCAGTACTTCACAGAAGACAGAATAAATAGCTCTTATTGATTCTTTATTCATTAGTAATTTAAATAGTTTTGCAAATGCTTAAAATAAACTTACATTTTTCAATATTAAAAAAAATCCTCTTTATTTTGGAGAGAGGTCAATTACCTTAAAAAATTCAAGCATATAAGAGCTTTAAAATTCAGCCCAAAAAGTTAAGGACTTTTCAAGGTTGATAATCTTTTTCAAGTACTTTCAAGACCTTGAAAATCTATGGGTTTTTTTTCAAGCACTTTTCAAGGTTTTCAAGGACCGTGGCAACCCTGTGGTACAAATAAAATCGGTACTTTTCTGTTTTGTGGAAGTAAGCGATAAAGTTGCCAAAAATATACAACTGCAGTCAAACAGAATATTTTCAATGGTAACCTTTAATGGTGTATACTGTGGTCTTTTAACTATGTATACCGTGATTTGCCGCCGAAAAATTCTGTTTGTGTCCAAACAATCCTTTTAATGAGATTGGAGCCTGCAAAATGGAATAGTACCTTAAGATCTGCAATGAAAATATGACTAAATGCTAAAATCTTTGCTCATTACTTGACGTTAAAATTTTCAGTTAGTCTATTGCTTGTTAAACAGCTATTTTTTATAGTACTAGTATATCAGTGCGTTAAAAAACAGTGCAATTCAGACCAAACCATTTTCGAAATACAACATTTATATTTTATACTAAGGTATTCGTTTCAAGTCTTTTACTCTTCAAGCGTTTTGGAATTATAAAAGGGCCCCAAGTTGGCATTGGACCTTTTAGGCATTAGATTGTTTTTATTCTAACCACACATGAGAATAAAAATGCATTATTAAATTGAACGATTTGCTTGAATTCTTTAAAAATAAATTTGAAAAACAAAGCTAATATGCCGAAATCATGATGCTAAGCTACGGTATAACCCAGTTATAGCGCCATTCAAGGGACTGCAAGGTTTATGTTACGACGTTATAAACAAGGTTGAATAAGTAAGCAGGGTTGCCACACTTTTTGGTAAAAAAAAATCAAGGACTAGTTAAGGACTTTTCAAGGATATATTTATCCATTTTCAAGGACTGTATATTAGAATATGCAACACCTAAATTTCATAATAGTTTTTAAAAATTCATTTAGAAAACGAATAAGAGCTCTATCTTTCAAATGAACTTAAATATGTGTTATAAAATAACCATTTAGTTGTTAAAAAAATCCGTCTAAAATGACTTGCTCTGCCTTCTTGGATTATAAACAATAAATCAAAAAGTAAAATAGGAATTGATGCACAGTGAAAAAGTGTTTTTAATGAGGCCAAAATTAATATTTGTAACAGACTTAGATGGCAACATTTTTAAGAATTCTGTTTATATTTGACAACACAATTAATGTGAAAACACAACCAAGTTATCTCTAAGTACAAGAGTTATGTGTAAGAAGTTAACACATAGAATATAAACATAATTGTACCATAAAATTAAAAAAAAAAACTTAAAAATTCTATGCCATAAGAAAGAAACAGTTTGGTATTCCACAGCTGATATAAAAGACAGAATAAATAGCTCTTATTGATTCTTCATTTATTAGTAATTTAAATAGTTTTGCCAACTAAATGCTTAAAATAAACTCACATTTGCCAACATTAAAAATTGTAAAAAAATTATTGTCCAAAAAATTAAGGACTATTCAAGGCTGATAGTGTTTTTTGAGCACTTTCAAGACCTTTAAAATTGATGGATTTTTTTCAAGCACTTTTAAAGGTTTTCAAGGATCGTGGCAACCCTGAGTTAGTGTAGTAAATCACGTCAGCATTACGTATTCATGTTATTAATAAAATAATTGCCATTATATGAAAGTTATTATAACATTAAAGTGTAAGGACAATTCAAGTAACAGAACATTTATGGCATTACGGCACAAGTTGTCGTTGTAAACGAGTTTGATTGTACCAAACTTAACATTCAAATAAAACTTAGTTCATAGTTTTTAAGAACTTCGGCGTAACTAAAGACTTTTATTTAACAGCTAGTCTTAAGGAGACGATTGATTTGTCGTCTGCAGTCGACGAGAGTGTGTGACCGAATGCCCACAAAAATGGAGAAAAATCTCGAGCCCTCCTCCACTGACCAATCCGAGTTATGAGAAAGTTTGAAAAGGTCAACTTTAAAATGTGATGACTAAACAGTTTCTGTGGGAACGATTGATCTAGGTGACTATGTTATTCCATTACATGCATAAGCAGAATCATGATTTCAGTTCACACATTTCATTTTTATCGTACCAAACTTAACACTCAAATAAAACTCACTTCATAATTTTTAAGAAACCAAGCGGCAAATGCCAGAGTCGAGAGATACATGGAGCAGGTGCTGGGAAGAAACGCAGTGGAGGACACAAACATACCAGAGCTCATGGTGAGAAATAACAGTGTCAGCCGGCCGACGTTGTTACCAAAGTGCTGGCAAACAGCACTGGAAAATAAAACATATGGCTCTTCACTTTTAAAATTGACAACTGAAGACATAGATATAGGAAGAGGAGCAGATATGCCACTAGGGAAAATGGTGAAGCCACTTTTCCCACCAGTATCCCATAAGGCAGTTCGCAAACCAAAACATCCGCTCGCCCATGGCATGCCATAAGCCACCAGATGGCACCATGAGATAAATTCGACTCATAAAAAATATATATTAAATAGTTAAAACTTTTTGCCAGTTTTGCTAGCATAAGTTTATCACTGGATATGTTTTGATAATTTCTGGTAGATATGAGGAATTTATTCATAAAAGAAGCATTTTAAAAATGCAATTTTCATTGCATGTAACTCTTCGGCAAAAGTAGTTTTTTGCCAACCAGTATCCCGTGATGCATTGCGAAAACCGGATTCATCACACAATCGCGGGATTTGTATTGCGTTGTACAGGGATTGCGCAATTGACGGGCATATCTGCTACTCTTCCTATATCTATGACTGAAGAGTCCAGGGGAAGAACCCCTTGATTGACAAGGCATCTTCCCATATTCAGGTCTGTTTGGCGGACATTGGCGAAAGGAAACCAGTTTCTCCCTTGGTTCCTCTCTCGCAGTACAAACATGGGACGTGTGTCTTGCGTGAATCAAGGTTGCTGTGAGAGAAGAAGCAAGTGAGAAACTGATTTCTTTATACTAGTTTAGGCGATGACTCGCTGTCGTTGCCAAAGAGGCCTGATACGCACAGATATCCTGTCGATGAATGAGTTTTTCCCCTGAACTCTTCAACTTTTAAAGACTGAATACTTTTTTTTAAAGAGGTGTCTAATCTTATAACACAAAAATTAAAGAGATTGTGGATATTTTACCCATGTGCTGTAGAATAACTTTAATCTTTAAATGTAAAATACTCTACAAATGTATACCCCATATATAAATACCGAATACTTCATAAAATACACATACATTGCTAAACTTATGATAGAAAAATTAAAGAGATTGTGGATATTTTACTTGTGCCATAATAATTTGAATAAATGTATATCCAGTCAATTATGGATACATTTTACTGTAAGATAAAACTGTAACTGCAGTGCAAGATAAAATGTATGGCTCATACACATTTCACTTTTAAAATTGACATCTTTTTAATACTGAATACTTTTTTTAAAAAAAAAGATACATTTCTAGTCTTATAACAGGAAAATTAAGAGATTGCAGCTATTTTCAGATGTGCTAATTAAATTTAAATAGATATATTCTGTCAATTGTGAATATATTTTAATAAGCAATTCATTTTTTCAGGCTTCCATTTGAAAACTACCCCTTATGTTATCCACTATCTACATAAGAGAGAAGGTCGGACAGAATATTTATACTGTGCTGGCACATATAATACTGAACTTAACACACTAATTGACAAATCAGGACCTAAACTGGAACATAAAAACATCTATTGTCTTTAAAAAATTATATTTAAAAAATAACAAGTTTTTAAGGATGTTTAAGAGGGACTGTCAGTTCCATAGAGCTAATGCATTAGTTTTGAAATCACAACTTCCGCAGAAGTATTGCTTTGCCATGTTAGCCCTTTTTTTCCAGGTATGGGAATCCACATAACATCGAAATGACACAAATTTGAAACGAAAATGCTATCTAGTTATTTTTAATATATATTTGAAGTTTTAAAATACCAAAAAGTTACAGCAGATGGCGACACTATTTAAAAACTTTATCAATCAATAATTAAATAACCGGATGTTGGTTTCTATTCAATTTCGTTTTAAATTGATGTTATGGTGATTCCCATACCTGGTGAAAATGGTACAACATGGCAAAGTATTTCTTTTTTAAAAATTGTGATTTCAAAACTAATGCATTAGCTCTATGGGACTGATGGTTCCTTTTAATGTTCATACAATTTCTTCTAAGCTGGTTTTTATCATGATTAAAAGAATAAACAAAATACATTGAAAAGGCCAATTATAACATTTTAAATGGCAGGATAAGACTGCTTCATTATACTCTAAGAGAAAACTAACATATCAAAACCACATAAAAAGATATTTATTTTATGTGATACACGATACTGCCATAATGCATGTCCCAAATAAAATTCTTAATTGATGAATACAGGGGAAAAACCGCTTAATTTTGTCGAAAACTTTCCTCATCATGCCTCTTTGGCGATGAAAGCGAGTCATCGCCTAAACTGGTGTGAGGAAATCGGTTACTCGCTTTGTTTTTTTCTCGCGGCAACCCTGATTTACACCAGAGATCAGCGGACACAAGTCACACGTTTGTACCGCGAAAGAAGAATCGAAAGGAAAACCGGTTTTCTGTCGCCAATGTCCGCCAAGCAGATACAATTCCGGAACTACTCCTAATAAATAAAGCGGTTCTTCCCCTGTACTCTTCAAATAAAATTCTTAATTGTAATTAAAACATCAAAAAACAAAACTCTTGACGCAACAGTACATTAGTAGGCCAAGACTTGCAGTGTCTATTTCAGCTCTCATGACCAACGGGCTCTGGGATGCTATTCATATGTTCCTGTTAGGTGATCAACTTCACAACCAGTGTTTAGTTCTAAGTATGCTTGGTACTGATTATATTGACAGACTTAAGAGATAAAAGGTTGAGTGAGCCTTGCCCAATCCAAGATTCGATTCCCAGACATGTGGCATGGCAGGGCAAAGCACTAACACCTAGCCACTGAGGCTCAAAACGTTACAACAAAAACATGATAAGCCATAATTGCTTATTTTAAATAACTGTACCACAACATTTTGGATTTATCATTTCAACCGCATTGATAAAATTTACTTTAAAGCAGTCACACTTACCGATAAAAACAAACCTCACACAAAGCTGATACCAAAGCGAATAGACATCTCATATAGTAAAACACCAAAATCTGAAAAACAACAAGTATCCAAGACATCAATATGTTATTAAGAATTACAGAACTTATACGAAATAAGTAACGGGGGAGAAAAAGAGTATTGTGTTATAAAATATTAATTAAAGTTAAAGAAACTTAAAAGTCTAGTCGAAATATCACCATTCCCCAAAGTACAGGGTGTCCGTAAAAGAATGTCTGAGTTTTAATGGTATATTACAGGAGTTTATTTTATACTAAATATAACAAATCATACATGATATTGAAGGAAAACTAACCTAGTTTTTCCTATAAGTGCTCAATGTGTGCGCCTTTAGTGATACGGCACACATCCAAACGAAAATGCAATTCTTCCCATACTGTCTGCAGCAAGTCCGGAGTAATGGAAGCAACAGCCTGTGCAATTCTACCTTTCAAGGTTGGTAAATCGTGGGGTAGGGGTGGAACGTAGACCCGAGCTTTACCAAGCCCCAAAGGAAGAAATCGCAAGGCGTGATGTCAGGTGAAAGAGGCGGCCAGGTAACAGAACTCGGACATTCCTTTAAGGACACCCTGTATAACTAGGATATAGGATCCAGCATGTTCATTGGCGATTTCAGTCAATTAAATTTTTTAAAATCAAAAGTCGCCAATGAAAATGCTGATCCCTATATCTCAGTTAAACTTTGAAGAATGTGACTTGGCAACTACCCCCTGTACCTGGTACATAGTAAAAAAAAATACTGCACACCATTCTTCACCATTGTAAAACAAATATAAGGATCGTGATTGGAGAATTCAATAAATTAGTAAAGAAAAATGTTATATATTTTTTTTTTAGAGAAAAACACTTTTATAATCTTAAATTTTATACACAAAGAAATAAAGAATAATTGAATGATGAATATTTTGAATACAAGTTATAAGATAATAAATAGATACATATCAAAAGAACTAGAAAAGGATATGTAGCAATCACTTTAAAAAATCTGCATAATACAAATATTAACATATAATCTTAATAAAAGGATGGTTTATTTCTCTAACAGCCTGCAATATTGATCAATATTAGCTTTTACAAGCAGAGAATTAAAAAGTGTTTTACTTTAGTCAGTTTTGGTCTCCCTTCCTCAAAAAAGATATAGAGTTGCTTGAAAAAGTTCAGCATAGGGCTACAAAAATGATTAAGGGTCTATCTGGTATTGATTATGATAACAGATTAAGATCTTTAAACATGTATTCCCTGGAAAATAGGAGAGCTAGGGGTGATTTTATACAGTTATTCTAGTTCATAAAACAGGGAGACATGGGGGGGCTTAGGTTTTACCTTAAATAGCCGGACCAGAGGACATGACCAGAAATTGAATAAATCATGCTTTAGAAGGGAGGTAAGAAAACATTTTTATAATAGAGTTGTCAATGAGTGGAATGCTTTACCAGATTATGTGGTGTATTCTCAGAGAGTAGAAGATTTTAAGAAGAATCTTGATAGTCATTGAAAACTGGTAAAGTAATAGATTTATTTTGGACCAACCTTGCTGGGCCTCTGGCCTGTTGTTGGTCGAAATTTTTTGTATTTGTATTTGTTTCATAAATACTAAAAGCTTTAGCATAGCAGCACAAATACATACAACTGATATTATTATTTTTTAAAAAATTACCCTATTTGACTGGAGGATAAGGCTATACACGAAACATGGCATGGCATGCAGCCACAGGTATGCATAGGATCGTATGGCATACAAGGGAGAGTACTCCCAGGTTTGAAATCCCTTGCCATGCAGCAAGAAGTGCATCTAGAGAAAGAGTTACAAATTAAGTAATGATCAAACTATCAATTATTATATGCTGAATTATATTTTATCTGATTCATACTCCGATAAAAAAAAGTAGGTTTGTAACAGAATCTGTCACTTAACCCGCTTCCACACAACAGTTGTGTTTAACAGGTAAAATGGCGACAAACACAGCTTTGATATTCTATATTAAACATTTACATGCTAAATTTGGCTAGTTTCTTTTATTTTATTTCGAAAATTCAATGATTATTACTTATCGTTTGCAAAAATTTATTTATATTTCAAAGTATATATATTTAATATTTCCTTGCTTTTAAATAGAATGAAAATATTTCATATCAACATACAAAGAATCTCGTAGTGAAATATATTTGACGTCATCTCAAACTGATCGATGTCGCAAAAATAAATTTATTTTAATTTATTGTCTAAAAGAATAAAAGTTTCTCGGGCGATTGTTGCGAATGGCAATGGCGATTTAATTCTAATAAAAATGGCTTCCTATGCTTTTTAAATGAGCATTAAATTTTACAGTTTTTTAAATAATTAAAGTACTTGGAATTCGAATTCTTCTCTGAAATTTTCAATGTATTCTAATTTTGATGCGCTAAATTTTTTGACGTATCACACTTGCCCGTATCATTTGTAGTTTGGACTATGAAAGTGGGTGACGGACAGACGGACTGAACGATTATAATACCTTCCACTTTTTACGTTATAAACGTAGTGTGGAAGCTAAAATATTGGTCAGAATTACAACACTTTCTTTTACCTGTACAGTAGACACCTTCTTAACCAGCTTAAATTAAGTCGGTTAAGCCGGCCTACACTTTTATTTTCAGGGAATATGTAAAATAAAACATTTTTTTGCTATTATTTGCATTTAAAAAAAATTCCAATTAAAACACAGATATGATTTAACAGAATTCAGTTAAAATGCAAAAACCTTAAGAAATAACAAATTACACACCAGTAATACATTGAAAAAAAAAGCAGTTATAGTAAGATTTTTAAATAAAGATCAGATTAAAGAATAAAGATTTGGTGTCAATTTTTACTTAATTGTCAGCTAATGAACTAAATAAAATAATACAAATTAAATTTAAATATGTTTTAAGAAAAATCAGTGGGTACAGCCTTTGTTGTATATACCGTTTGACGTGGTGAGGAATAATTTTTTTTGGCACGTATAGGGAGAATCGAAATTAACCAAAACAGTTGCCAAATCACCTCACCATCAGTTTATTCTGAACGCATCTGCAAAAATAATGATACAAAAATAACACGATACAAAACACTCACAGGCTCCCAGTAGTTGTAAACTTCGTCACAGTCCGATATGTTGCTCCACACCGCAGCGCACACCCGAGCCGAGAGCAAGATCTTGAAAGCGGTGTAAAAAGAAGGGGTCCATGCTCTGCCCACCATTGGCTCGGACAGGAGGCTCCTAAAAGGATTCAAGTGGTCTTTTTCATATTTATAATAGAGAATTATCACATTTTTTTCCTTGTTTTTAAATTATTCTAAATGACTTAAAACCCATAAAAAATGTATTCATTCTTCTTTCAGGTTCGTATTTTACTTTTAATTTAACTTTTAAAAATATACAGAGAGTCACATGATATGACGTAGTAAGGTCTTCTTCTCCACGCGAGTCTAGCGATTGACCGTTCCACTTCTCCCAGCTGATATGCAGCCGAGTAGGAAATTTCGAAACAGACTGCGCATGCGCCTGAAGTTGCGCTCTGTTTTAGCTGGGAGCCGTGGAACGGTCTATCGCTAGACTCGCGTGAAGGAGAAGACCTTACTACGTCACGACACTCCTAAAGTGACACGGCCCGTTTTCTGTTTTTTTAAATTCAAATAACTCAGGAAATATTTCGTTACAAAAAATTTTAATGACATTTTTGGACTCCAGACATCTTAATCTACAAAATTAACCTATTTTTAACAAAATTTAAAACATGTGATAATTCTCCATTGAGCAATATAATATGTAATAGAATAACATCTACTACACAGGAGAGCATAATTATTATTTAGTTCATTCTAATAAAAGGAGATAGCTTGGATGTCCAGGATAATTTAGTGTAAAAGAGATCATTTAGTATTTAACGGGACGGAGTCCGGAGCTCGGCCCGCCAAAAGCACACAACTTTACATGTCGGAGTCTAGTTAAAAAGTGACTACTTTTAATGGTCATGAGAAGAGTGGATCAGAAGTCAAAACAAAGTCTGCTGCGCCTGCAATTTCTGTGGGAAAGAATGTATTGACGTCTTTTAAAACATGGGAACTGTTCGATGGATCGGCAAGACATTAACTGAGAGTTATTAAGAAATAACTGAATATTAGAATATTATAGAGATTTGTGTGGTTAATATTACAACTTTATAGATATAGATATTTGTACGATATATCACATGTATAATTTTAGTTTAAAACTATCATCTTTTTTTTGGAAACGTTTATTATTTATATTAGTCAAAACTGGTCATCGTTCCTTATTTTTTAGATTTTTTACCAATGAAAACAATTAAAAAACAAGAAGTTCTTAAAGAACTAAAATAGCCTACTTTCCTGTTACTTAAATACTTACTGAAATTCTAATCGGGAAACAACTAGGTTCATAACAGTAAATATCATCAACAATCGTTTCTACACTAGATTTACACACATCAGAAAAAAAATCGCTAAACACAGCATCCAGCTATAATTTAAACTTCTAAAAGCCAAAATCAACTATTTTCCTTAATATTATTTCACAAATAATTTAATATTATTTATCGTCTTTTGTAGTTTGAAGAATAATTAAATATTTATTAATCAAAAAATTATGAAACTACTCCAAACTGCATTAAAAAAATAAATGTAAATTAAAACTAAGCATAATTGTATGCAAAAAATATGAGCTGCCGCTTTCTTGGTAAACAATTAATGAACAATCAACGAATCATATATATGACATAAAAGAAGCCGACAGGGAAATGTAGCAGTTTCAAGTCTTTATTTCATAGTATATAGGAACTTTTAAGTAAGCGAAGTTGTGAAGTAAGTGAAGAGGTCTTTGCCTTTGTCTGTCGCATCAAAATCGCCATTTTTAAATGGATCAAACTATCGTTTAAAAGTTGATTCAGATGGACCATTGTCTCCATAAGCTTTCTGAAGTATTCAAAAACTTTTAGGCAGCAGTTTTTTAAAAAATAAAGTAATACATTATAATTTTCGGCAAATGACCCTTCGTTGGCACGAAACAGGACATCTCCAAAGCCCAGAATGACTATGAAAAAAACACAGCAGTAATTAATGACACCCACGGGGTGAAAGGTTAAGAGTAGGTCTTACAAAATGCCAGTAGGTCAATTCCACACATACTTGCCCAAGTGACTTTTGATTACTCATAAAATGCATCTGTTTCGATACTAATTAACCATATAGAAACACCTTGAATGAAAAAAAAAATACTTATGTTCATTAAAGGTCGAATCTCATAAGTATACCCCTGATATTTTTTCCTAAGAAAAAAACCGTAAAATTAGAGAGAAAATTGAGTTAAGTTAAAATTATATATAAAATACTTCTTCACTTAAGTACATGAAAATGGGACACAATACCTTGCCTTCGTCAAAGTGAAAATGTTATATTCTTATTTTTGATGGGTGATGGGAAAAGGTGAAAGGGTCATGGAAAGAAAAATGATGCAACAATTTTCGTTCACCAAAATAAACATAATCTTTGCACAATATTCTGTAAAATGCTATTAAACCGCTAATAATTTAGTTTTTAGAAATAATCTAGAACACACTTGTAGATAGATATTTCACACACATAGATATGTCAAACCTAGTCAACTATTGGAACAATCAAAACTGATATAGAAGATCCACTAAGTTTCAACTTTTGAACTTACAATACCTACATTTGCTAAAATGTAAATTTTTCCAGGGTGATATAATTTTAAACATGTTTTGTAGTTTTTCAACAGCTATATTGCACATTAGTTGGTAAGAAATAGCATGTCAATGGACAATAAAGCCAAGTCTGACATAATCCATGACAAGAGGATTGCGAGTGTTTCTGCTAAATGTATTGCTTACTTTAAAGTCAATTATTGACAAATTTAAATAAATTTTTACTGGTGTAAATGATACAATTCAACACGTTTTTGAAAAGTCTATTGGTTGCAAATGAATTTGAAAATCATGCAACTTCCCTATTTAACTGATACCTAATGCAATAAATGAAACTGGAGATAAAACTGGTAGGAACAGCTAATATATAATGGATGGTCTCGATTTGGTGATTTGCGTTACGTTGCCAAGCAACAAAATTGCCCATATGCGGTATACATTCCACTTCATATTTCATACAATTAGATACGTATAGCGAACCTATGTAAAATTTTCAAACTCGCCAAAAGTTGCCAATAAAAAGACCGGCCATCATGTCATAGCTGTACCAGAAAAAAGTTTAAATTAAAAACAGGCATGCATTTAATTTATTTTTGCTGTTCATAAAATGTTCTGTTACTTTTGATTACTCATAAAATGCATCTGTTTCGATACTAATTAACCATAGAAACACCTCGAATGAAAAACAAATTACTTACACAGTTGGCGCGTTGTCTTTGATTTCGCGATCTTTAATGCTATCTCTCTTAGACTTTATACGACTTCTTGGAGGCATATCGGATCCTTTAATTTAAGACTTCACAACACACTTTGTATTCCTAAAATATATATATCAGATTACTGGTTACGTGTACTTAAATGGACAAAAATTATGCATCCCGAAACCAAAAGGTTTAGATTCAATTCCTGTTTATCTATACAATTATTCATTGGAAATTGATTGCGAAATAGAGGGATAATACTACCCTTATGTTTTATTAAAATAATAATAATCATTTACTTCTATTATCTATATCTTAGTCAGCATTAAATTAATTCCATATTGTATAACTAGAAGCCGAAAAGACGAAAACTGCCGATTTGTTTTCGAGCAAGACACGTTATGTTGCCATCTTAAATTGAAAATGTTGCATTCAAATCGTCAAACTTAATATTTTTAATTTTTGATGCAATAAAAATCCATTGAATAAAATAATAAAAAGGTTTTTTTGTGTGAATTTTATAAAATAATTTCATATGTATATATATATATTATTCTAAGCGCTACTTTTATGCTTGTATTGAGTGGCAATAGTAAGTTCGTTGTCATGACAACAAAATGCGCTCACAAAACAAATCCTCGTATTCTAAAAGTTTGTAAACATAAAACCTTTGACAGCCATCAGTTGACAAGATTTTAATTGAAACAAACTAAATATGTTTGAAAATACTGTTGATCTGGCTGGGTACGATCTTATATGGAGGGACAAACCTGATCTACCAGCTGCAAATGAAGAAAATAGAAAATTAGAAGAAGAGGTACAAGAGTAATTTTTGTTTTGTTTTAGTTTTATATTGCATACACTAATGGAATTGCTGCACTAAAATGAGATGACAACACCACAATTCTGTTTTATTTAATAGCTAAAGAAAAAGAAAATTGAAATAGAAAGGCTAAAAGTGATTTTGGATAATAACATTACCAAAGGCAACGGTATGAAGGAACATTTCAATGAACTGTGTCGGACACTTACATACAAGCAGGTAAATTAACACTGATAATTTTTATAAAAGGTTAAATATTTTGATGAATTATTAAGCTATATATCATTTATATATCATTAATTATGCAATTGTAACTTTTTTATTTATGATAAAAAAAATAGTTAAAGAACTTTCGTAAGAATGCTTATATGTGTTTCATAAGAATAACAAAAAATAATGTAATTAAAACCTAATTATATAGTACCCTAAAATCCTGATTACACGTAACATTATTAAAATTAAATTATTGGTGTGGTGACTTTCAATTAACACTCAGTGAATCAATACATTTAAAGCAAAACAGGGTTGTTAAAAACCCGTTTTTTTTTCATGAAAAACCCAACCCACTTGGGTTTTAGGTTTTTTTTCGGGTTTTAGGATTTTATGGGTTTTTTTTCAGTATTTTTTATGTGTTTTTAGGATTTTGTGGTTTATTTAGGGAAGTTTTAATTATTCATATATTTATTACAATTTTTTAAAACTAATAGAACATCTTGAGAGAGATAATTAGGAATGATGTAATTTAAATTCGAATAGTTAAAAATCTAATAATTGCATATAGTTGTTAGATAAATGTACATTTAAATTTATAAATTTATTGTCTAGAACCAAGTATGGTTTGTTTGTGTATACGTGTAAAATTATACAATCCGGAATATTGTAACGATATAAATTTAAATTAGAATTTTAAAAAATGTATTAGTTATATTTAATTGTTAAATAATTACTAATTAGTATAAATTTAAATTTGTAAATGCATTTTAAATATTGAAGGTACAAAAGTGTAAAAGTATATTAAGAATAATACCAAAATATTAATTAAAAATGATATGAAATATATATCTTTTGGTTGCATAAAAAGTTATTACTTTTTTTTAATTTTCAGTAAAGGCAATTTTAAGTTCAATTGCCCACTTGGGTTTTTTGAAGGGTTTTTTTAAGTGTTTTTTTTTAAAACCCACCCGGGTTTTTTCGGGTCGGGTAAAATCATAACAACCCTGAAGCAAAATAAATATCCTATATAAGATAATTGCAATAACTTTAATATCTAAAAAGTGCAATTACAGCTATCCTTGGTACACGTGCGATTTTCTCCTAAACCTTATTACGTATATATAATACATGCAAAATACTAAAAGTATTTATTTCCAAGTTTCGAAATAAGGATGAACAACTATTCCTACTCATTAATACCATAAGTTACGTTGTTTTTTCTAATGGGGCTGCAACATTGGCGGTCAAGCCTTTTCAGACTCGGCATATTCCCCAGAACTGAGAGCCATTTTTTTGTGGCACCATCTAGGCGACTCTCGCTACCAATTTTGACGCGCAGATTACAAGTTAAGTTTAAATAAAATATTCAATGCATAAAAGTCCTAAGAGCTTAATTGGAGCATATCTTTTTTCAGCAACTCTACAAGTCGAAGGAACATGAGTTAGAAATGGAAAATCATTCTGAAAAGCTTATAGAAAGGGAATGCAGTCGTCTTGAACAAGAAATGAATGCTGTTAAGAAAGAGATAGATACATTGATTGCTCGCCAAAAGCTAAGAGAGTTAAAAAAATATTATCATTAGTTTATCATTTTATTATATAAAGAGATAAATAAATATTTTCTTAAACATATGTAAAGTATGATTCTTAAGGTGTCAAACTAAAGCCGAGAATTTTAATAGTTGGGAACTTCATCATAGAACTTGATTAAAAAAACCTCATTAAATATTAACAACTTTTGAATTTCAAAGAGAATTAGAATGGATGAATTTTAAAGTTTAGTAATTCTAAAAATGTATAATTAAACAATATTTAAATAAACATTTTTGTAATTAGAAAGTAAGGATTTTAAATTTCTAAATGTATTTTATAATTTAAATGTGGGAAATCATTTTAAATAAATGCTATCAAATGTTAACATTTGTTTTTAACTGGGAAGTTCATTTATATTTATTATGTTGAAATGTATCAAGTTGATTTTTTCATGAGTGTTCAAAGTCATTTACTATTTATTGTTCTATCAGATAAATTCTATTCGGTTTAAGATAATCTACGCTACGATAAATTTTAATTCCTATTTTTCTGTGAATTTCTTTTTTAATTTAATATATTATTTTATCAATGTATTTTTATACTGTTTTTTTTTTCATTCATATTTCTTTTGAATTCAGATATACAATCAGATAAAATCCGATTCCAAAAAGGAAGTTCTACCAGATAAAATTTTAATTCCATTTATTTATGATTTCAATTTAAGAAATTAATTGTTTTACGTTTTTTTAAAAATGCAGATAACAATCACCGACCAAGAAGATAAAAAGGAAAGGCTGAAATCGGCCATCGAGTGGGACGAAGAAGCTCTAGTGCAGTACCTCGAAAAATCCGCCCAAATGGAGAAAGACAACATGGCGCTGATGAAGTATACCAGTGAAGATGACAGCAAGATAAATGTCAGTAAACTTTCTCAATACTTTCTAAAACTAGGGGGTGTAACACTAAATTAGTAATTACCACTTAATATAAGTAGATAATTTAACGGTAATTACGTACATTAATTGATTACAGTACTATTGTACATTGACTATCAGGTTGTTTCAATAACTTTAAAACTTAAAAAGTTCTATAGCAGCTACTATTCTCGAAAACCGGTTCTTGACGTCAGACAAGTACTAGTAACCCGTGTACCAAATTTGAAGTCAGTAGCTCTTTTTGTTTGAGCTGTAGAGTGGCTTTAGACAGACGGACCAACGTTCGAAAACCACTTTTTTAGAATCGACACCCTCCTAAACTTGTAGAAAACACAAAATATCCCTTTTGGATTTTCAACCCCAATCGCAATACTTTCATTTCCTTATATCTAATTTTATGTAATGGAATTCTGAAAAGCTTTGCTTGTATACGTCCCTCGTTCTTGAAAGTGGTGAAACTAAACTAAATTGGGGGCTTTATTGCAGAAAACTATAAATTAATTTCTCTTTAGTGGTACATGTTTATAGTGAAGTGCAGGGCCGGATTTAAAGATTTGCCGCCTGTAGGCTACTATTGATTTGCCACCTCAGTCACAATATTCTCCCAATTCGGGGAAAGGTAGCTGGTTAGCTGTAAAATAGGGTAGTATGTGCTGTTTAAAATATATACACATATTATAATCATCTATGTACCTTTACACACTAAATTGAAAACGAAATGGGCGAATTTCTTTAAACTGTTCTACTATTTTTCTTTCAACTTCGAAATTCGGAAGGAAGGGGTGCACTTGCCCTCGCAGCGACCATGTTTGCTACGAAATATTAGTACTATATATACGTTTACAGTGTACGCATTAATGTAAATTATTTGTTTTCTCTCTTAAATATATTCGTATCTTTATAATAATTTTTTATGCCGAATGCCGCTTTAAAGGGACGTCGTCCAAGAGCTAATGCTTGTTTTCTACACACTTCACAGAAATTGCTTGCCATGTTAGCCTCTTTTTTCAGGTATAAATCAAACATACTCGAAATGAAACATTTTGAAACGAAAATGTTATCTAGTTATTAATTATATATTGTAGTTCAATGCAAAATTACAGCAGAGGCGACCTATTTTAAAACTTTATCATTATAATTAAATACAGTGTTTTTCTATAAATTTTGTTTCCTATAATTGAATGTTATCGATGATTTCCATAGAATGGTAAAATGGGATAAAATGCAAACATTCTTTTGCTTTTCACTCTTAAAATTATGCGTTATTATGCGACTGCAGTCTGTTAATTGGTCGTAAAATTTGCCGCCCCAAAAATTCGCTGCTCTAGGCTACAGCCTACTTAGGCTATTTAGAAATCCGGCCCTGAGTGAGCGGCTTTTAACTCTAGAAAATTATAACTGTATGCTGTTTCTGGTGTACAACCGAAATTATCAAAACAATTTTAGGAACTTGGATTGACAATTGAGAGACTGAACAAAGAAGCCTATGAGCGAAAAAGCGCTCTCGACGATGTTAACACTGAAGTTCTCATTGTGCAGGTATGTTTGAGGCTTTATTAGATAAAATGCATAATTCTGTTTGGTAGTTAAAAGTCAAAAAATTTCTTTGTGTTTAACTATTTTTAGAGATAATCATTTAAATAGATTTTTTCATGGACAAATTTAAGTTTAAAAAGTTTCGGAAAAAGTTAGTGTAATGTATGAGCATTATATATATTTTTTTAATTACTTTATTAATAATGAAATATTTGGTTAACATAATTATAAATTGTTTAATTTTAATGAATTTAAAAAATTTTAAAATGATAATCTAATTTGTTTCTGTGATGAATGGTTTTAAAGCTATTGCTTAAAAAAAAAAAAAAACGAAGCCATGTCTTATAACAACTTTTATTTATGATATTTACTTATTGGTTTTAAAAATTAAACGTGGAGTTAAATAATGGAATTATTAAAATTTATTTCCCATTTCAGACCGAACTGGATCGGTTGCAAGAAGAGTTTCGTAACGCCTATGAGGACAGAAGCAGCCTCATCAACAACTGGGAGAAGGTCATCCACCAAATACAGCGGAGGCATCAGGAAATTAGCAAGCTGACTGACGTGAGCATTTGAAAACAATCTTTCATAGCTCCATAGATGCGTAATAAAGATGCAAACAGTCATCAAAGATAGAATTTTATTTCTTCTATACCATCGCTAATAATCATGTACCATTGCTTTCTAATTTCATGCCCGAAGAAGAATTTTTTTACATGGCTTTCTTATGTTTAGTATATGGCTTTAAAATAAGCAAATTCGACAGAAATCTTCATAAAGATATGGAGTTTTGTTTATAAAAATCACTCAATCATGGTTTACTGGACTAGTTTGAAAATGGGAAAGCCAAATATCTACCGAGATCTGGTCAAATAGTATGCTAATGTGGGTTATGTGTAAAAGTGTGCGCAGGCATCGCCAAATTAACTTCTAACCGATAAACGACCCATGCAGCCCAAATATATCCGTCCGTGTAAAGGGAGTGCACGTTAAATAAGCTCCTAAGTCCCGACGCCGTGTACGATGTCGGCCTTTAAAAGTTGTGTTGGGGCCTACTCAGGTGATGACTCGTCACTTGACTATGTTATGTTACCAGTGGTAGTCAAAAAGATTAAGGGGACGCGGTACCCAAAAAATTAAATCCAGTATTTTTATCGCCAGCATTCAAAATAAACTATTTTTACAAAGAACTAACATTCAATAAACAGATACGAAAAAATTATAAATATTAAAACGTAAGTTTTTAATTTTTTTTTTTAACAATTTAACGTTTTTTTTCAAAATGCTACTCCTCCTACAATTTAAAGAATTTTGTAATGGATTTTTTTTAAAAATGTTCCCCCAACATCTATTAATAAAAGTTGGTATGGATATTGAGCTATCAGTTAAACAAAAAAGTTATGTAGCTTTAGGTATAAAAATGGTCAAAAAATAAGATTTTTTGTAAATTTTCAACTTTATCATTTTTTTTTAAATGATTCACCCTAGACCTTATCCCATACCAACTTTTGTTAAACGCATGTTTCAACACGGGAAAAAAATTTTGGAGCTCGACATTAATTTACCTAAAAGCCTTAGGGTTTTAACCATTCACAGGCTAAAAAAATTAAAAAAATCAACATAAAATTTCAAAAACCATTTTACCAAACCGCTATATCATTTTCAATAAACCTCCACCATTATAAAAGAATCCTTTTTCTGCTATATCCTTAGCTCACAGCATTCGAGCATGTTTAATTATTTTCTGGGCAGCCCTACATTTTGGGTAATGCGTCCCCTTAAATCTATATGGTGGAGTTTTTGCAACCCAGGTATGCTTTTTCGATTTATTACTACAGTATTCTATAGCTCCATTTATTTTTCCCAAAACGAAATTGTCACTTAATCACAGTTCTTATCTGATATCCCGTGATTTGAATTTGGCCATATTATTTCACAGCTATGTTAAATCGAAACTCATTATAATAATCTTTTTATAACAACGTGCAAAAAAGTTCACTTTTTTATATCATATTCATTCATAAATCGTTGCGAAAATAACACTTTACGTGCTTACGTCACAGACAGTGCCGAAAGTACTACTTTCGGCACTGGTGCGGTAAACTAATTAAGAGTTTCTGATTGGTAGAAAAACAAAATGTCATGAATATCTCTATGGAAACTAAATGATGTCATGAAACTCACTTATTTCTATTGGTTCATTACTTTTGCATTTTCTAATATCTCCATGGAAACTACAAGTACTACAAAAATTATTAAAGGAAATTAAATAAGACAAAAGTAAGAACGCAAATTTCACGCCAAACAATACTTTTTGGCACGTTATTATAAAAAAATATTGTAAGCAAGCACGTGCCAAATAAAACTTTATTAAGCTCTTGTCATTATTTCACTCGACCTACGGTCTCGTGAAATAAAAGCCACTCGCTTAATAAAGTATTATTTTCGGCACTAGTTGCTTAAATAACTATTTGTTAGAAATTGCCCCTTTTATCATCCTAGTACATAAGAAAGCTGCACGAAGAAGAAACCGACTTGAAACGAACCCTAAAAGAGCACAGCGAGCTTTTGGCGAGCGAAACTAGCCGCAACAATCAATTGGAGTTCACCATAAAAGAAAAAGATGGCGAGGCTTCAAAACTGAGAAATGACGCCAAGCTGGAGTCTGAAAGAGAAGAAGAGCTGAAATCTCAGGTAAAGTTATTAAAATATTTTTAAGTCCTATTTCTTTAAAAACTAAACATTTGTCTAAAAATTAAATATTTTTTTGTTGAAACTCGGAATTATTTGCCTAAAAAATCTAAAAACGCAAATTACTTTTAAAAAAAAGCTAGTAATTATTTTTTTTTGTAATATGTTAAACTTTATATCAATTTTTTTTTATAAGACATGCTTTAAGAAATATTATAAAAGAAATACATCATAAATATCTATCGACGTAGTTTAACATCGAAGAAGTTTAACAACGCAAGAAAAATATATTTTTTTTTCAGAAAGACGTAAATTCGTCTTTCTGACGAATCACTCTTTCTGTAGAACTCTCTTTTTAGCATGGGCACTTATTCGGCAGAAAAAGCTGAAATACCAGTTCTAGGGGAATATTAGTGAAACGCACTTCTATGAAATTTTAAAATGCTACTAACAAAGAAACTTCGTGCTTAATATCATCAATTATTAATAAATATCTTTATGGAATCTAAAATTATCATAGAAATATTGAAAATTGGATTCTTGATTTAGATAAAATAACCATTCAAAATTTAGTTTATGCTTTCATTGGTTTTTCTATATATAAAATGTATCTGCAATGGATACCCGCACACGTTGGTATTGATGGAAATGAGGCAGCCGACTTACTAGCCAAAGAAGCGAGACATCTCAATGAAGGATCCTTTCATCTCGTCACACTCAGCGACATCAACTCAGTGGCAAAATCAAAATTCAGGCATACGACCATCAAGTTAAAGAACCAAATCTGTGAATTAACAACTAGCAGAACAATAGCAAAAACCTTAACTAGACTGAGAACTGGACATCTGGGGGGAATGAAAATCCAGCCAGACGGCTCCAGAAAGTACCCCACCTGCAAAATCTGCCTCGACATAGAACTAAGTCCAACACACATTTTCTCATGTCCAGCCATCCTTGCAAAAATGCAACAGATTAGTGACTCTCCGCTAGATGACCTTTACTCCCAAAACTGCCTTCAGATTGCTGAGGCTGTGTGGAACACACACGGTCACATCTAATACCTCAACCTATCCATAGACAAGAAAGACAACAAAACACATTGGTTTTTTCTTAAGTGTTTATTCAAAATTTTATGCAACTCTAAAATCAAAAGTAATGAGTATTAACTCGGAACTAAGGTCTTATTGTTTAGAACGGCGTCATATGGCAGGATTTGTTGAAATGAAAAATAAGTTATTTTGTTGTGATAGTTATACCACATGTTATATTAAAAAGTTAAAAATGAAGATAATGTATATTTAAATTTTTTTTTAATTATTATCTTTTACAGTTGGCTACCATCAGAAATATATTAAACAACGCTTTATACCAGAAACAACTTGCCGAAAATAGTTTGAAACAGCTTGAAAAACAATTGCTCCAAAGAATCGAAAGGTATTGAATAATAAATGAAATTAATCAACCCTTTGTGTACTGAATAAAGGTTTAATTTTAATTGTCGTTGCCTATTTTAAAGCTAGATGTGCAATTAATAAGGCCCAGTGGCTTAGTGGTACACTCTTAAAACAAAGAGTGAATTCACTCCTATGGGAAGTGCATTTTCGGCACCGGAAAGGAGTGAAATTAACTCAGACTGAGTTAAAACCGCTCGTTTAAGAGTGTAGACGCAGATTGTTTCTTTTTTTTTTACCCACTCCGAAAAAGAGTGAAATTCACTCCATAGGACAAGTGCTTTTCGCACGGAAAGGAGTGGAAATTAACTCAGACTGAGTCAAACCGCTCGTTGTTTTAAGAGTGTATGCTCGCATTCCACGCCACAGGTCCGGGGATCGAATCCCGGTTGGCGAGTTACCCATCCTTTCATCCCTTAAGTGGGCCGATAAAATGGGGACCAAGAATGCTTGGGAACTAAACACTGGGGGTTCCGCGTGAGGCTGACGACCTTACCGGGACATATGCCTAGCACCCCAGAGCCCTTGGTCACGAAAGCTGAAATGGGCATGTCAGGCCTTGGCCCACTAATGGGGCTGTTGCGCCGAGGAGAGAGTGAGGAGTGCAATTAATAAAATATTAAAATAAAAAAAATAGTTGAAACATAAAATGCACTTTCTGATGAATTTATTTCAATTTTTCATCCTTTTTATTCATGATACATTACACTGGCCAACAACGAAATTTTGTTGAATGAATATTATTTACCATTTTGGTCTTTAATGTTTTGAAACTGAATACTGCATTATTGAAATTCCCACTTTCATTTATTTTCCCTCAAACAATTAATGAAAAGTAAAACAACGGTCTTAAATGGGACTTACAAGTACCGTCAGGGCCATAACGAATTGACACAGGCAACTAAAGTTAAATTTTTCTGAAGAATTTACTTTAGCTTTGTAGACTTTAATGTGCTAAAACCGTATACTAATTCAATCACGGCCTACTCAACTACTAAGGCCAAAGAAGTTCTCCCAAACACGCTCGAGGACGGAAAATTTGACGCCATAGTTCCGAGTGACGTTGTGCCGAAGATGAAGATAACCTTTCTCGAAACCTGTTCGGAGCCACTCGTTCACGGCTGACCACATTTTTAGGGTTCCGAATGCGTCCGAACTAGTTTCTCGATCTTCGGCACTCGGCACAGTGACGTCAAAAATTCCGTCTACGCTCATGTTTGGGAAAGCTTCTCTGGCCTTGCAATTGAAGTTGGCCGTGATTCAATCTAAATGTTCCGCCTTGCCCCATTTTCCCCAAATAAACAATGAAAAGTAAAACAGTGACCTTATAAGATATACTTATAGCTCAGTGGCTGAGAGGTTAAACGTGTCCGCCTTGTAAGCCAAGATCGCGGGTTCGAGCCCCGGCTGAGTCGTCGGATTTTCTTGATGGGAAAATCTTGGGCGCGCATGTCATATGATTATGTGGCATGTAAAAGATCCCTGGAGGGTCCATTTGGCTTGGGTTCTCTCGACAAAATTAAATCTCGGCATACTTTAACATCCACAGAAAGCTCAGATTCATTGTAATCCGGGCGTCAAAATTGGTAGCGAGAGTCGCCTACATGGTGCTACATTGAAATGGCTCTCAGTTCTGGGGAATATGCCGAGTCTGCAAAAGGCTTGACCGCCAATATTGCAGCCCCATTAGAGAAAAAAAAAGATATGCTTATAGTAATGTTAGTAGATAAAGGGTTAAGATAATATTTTATTTCGTAAACATATCATAAAATACTATTATATTACAAATAAATTCTCATTATAGACTTTCAGAAGAAGACAGCAAAAATAAAGATATAGAAACCAGCATCGAAAATCTGTCAAAAGAGACATTTGAAGCTGACCATTACACTAAAGAGCTTGATAAAATGCTTCAAGACGAAAAAGCTCGGAGTCTGAAAATACAAAGCGAAGTGGATAACATTATTAAGGACATTGTGTTGTATGGTCAAGAAATAACAGATTTAAAATTGAAAGAAAAATTAATGGATAATCAAGTCAAGGTAAGTATTTTTTTTTTCTGAATCGTATGTTACTTATATGTTGCAACGTGTCGTAAATAAAAGGAATCATTATTTATATCCTCTTCCCTTATATAAAAAAAATCTTACTCATATATGACATATTATAACTCAACCCCCCTCAAAATCTTATGTTTTGTACCTCAATTAAACTTAATAACTTAAATTACCTTTTTCACATATTTTTAATATCACTTATTAATATCTTTAACTTCCCAACAACAGCGTCATCGAGTCGCACCAAGTAACCGTTCCCACAGAAACTGTTTAGTCATCAAATATTTTACTGTGACCTTCAACTTCTCTCATAATTCATCATCAACCCTGATTGGTCAATCGAAGAACAAACAATAATAATCTGTTGCTGTGACGCACTTTTTAATTAGACTTCAAGATGTAAGGTTGTGTGTGCTTTTTGGCGTGCCGAGCTTCGGCTCCGGCCCCGTTCTTTACAAACTTTAAAATATGCTTTTTTTACAATAAACCACTCTTTGGACGTCCAAGATTCTTTCATTTCTAGATTAACTAAATAAGAATTATACTCTCATGTGTAGTAGATGTCATTCTATTACTTATATATGCTTTAGATAACATATTTTTCAAACAATTATATATTAAAAAGTAAGTATTGCAAGTTATTTTGAAAGAAAATTACGTTTAACATTTGCTGAGGGACACTTTAGTTTTGTGAAATTTGAAGTTTTGTAGCGGTATAAAAACACATTTGTTGAGTTGTGTCAAGCAACAAACAATCTCTAAGGTTTTTTTTGTCATTACTAGTCTATTGTAACATTTATTTTAATTCAAAATGTCTCATGAATTTTCCGATAAAATAGTTTAGTTTTGTTTACAAGACCTTCGAAATCTGCTTTTAAGAATTTAATAAAAAAGATTTAAATAAATAAGATAAGCTTTTAGAAATTTTTTACATTACATTATTACAAGTTTTTGTTGTTACTTCCGTATTATCGGGCATAAAACATATTACTTTCATTTAGTTTAAAGAAAATTAATGACTTTCATAACTGCAAAACCTTTTTTAGAATTGCCAGTCTGAAGTAAGAAACCTGTACACCAGAATCATAGCGCTCGATCAAGTCAGAACAAAGCAAGAAAGTGAAAAATACGAAATCGTAAGTAGTTTTGACCCAAAACAATACTCAACAACATTTATTTTAAAATACAGTAGAACCTCGATTATCCGTCTCTCTTTTATCCGGAATTCTCTGTTATCCGACCGTGCAAGAGTCAACATCAAAAAATTTCTCTAACAAATTTATTATCTGTTTTTTTTTATAAAAAAAAGAAGCCAGTTTTAGAAATCTACTGCGATTCTAGAAGATGAGGAATCTTCAGTTGTACTGTAATCGGCAAACTTCCGCGATTTAAAAAACGAAAATCTCCGACGATTCTGAAATCAAAATTCTCCGGTGTTTTTTAAATGGAAATTCTGCACCGATTCTGAAATCAAAAAACTTCGTTGAATTTTAGATAGCAATACTTCGGAAACTCGGAAAAATTAAAAGTTAAATTTCTGGTGATCCTAAATTTTTGGAAAATTCAGAAGATCTTAAGGTGATATCTTCTATAAAACGAAAAATAAACACTTGTTCCAGCCCTCCTATCAGATATTTTTTTAAAAAGAATATAAAGTAAAAATATTTAAACACTTTCTTTGTTTCCGGAAAGTTTCATTTTCAGAGACAACTTAACACTAAAATCCAATGTTTACATCGCCAAAACCAGAGATAATTTAGGATCGGTGGACTTCCGACACTCTTCCGTACTAGAAGTTTAACTATTTAATTAAAAAATTTCTATTATCCGGAATTTTCGATTATCCGACCTACCTCCGGTCCCAATTAGATCGGATAATTGATGTTCTGTATTAATAACAATCAATAACCTTTTAATTTAAAAACATTTTATAGGAATCAGAACTGGAAAAAGTTCAAAGGCGGGTTAAGAAAATGGTGGGAGAAACCAAAGAAGAAGAAAGGAGAAAACTAGAAAAAGAACGTTCGTCGCTCTTGGCCACTTTAGAAGAAAAGAAGTGTTCACTCAATATGTTGACTGAAGAGCTTAAGTTGATGATGGTAAATTATTTATTTACTCAACCATTTTGACTGTGTAAAAATCTATTATTATACAAGAGGCTTATAAAAATAGGCAGCGGGAAATTATACTACGCGCCCTCAGTTAAAACTTATGTTGATTTTAAAAGGTTAGGTTAGGTTAGGTTAGGTTAGGTTTGAATTATCGTCGCACTAGAGCTACACGAGGGCTATTGGCGACGGGCGTCGTATTTTAGAACCACAGTCAAGTGACGAGCCGACACCTGAATAGGCACCCAACGCAACCGTTAAGGGCGACATCGTACGCAGTGTCAGGACTTTGAAGGATATTTAACGTGCACTCCCTTACACGGGGTATTATTCGTCGGACATTTTTGGCTGCACGGGCCGTTTATAGGTCGGCAGTAATTTTGGCGATGCCCGGACCCGAACCTGGGACCTTTCGCATTCTAGGCGAGTGCCTAACCGACTGGGCTCCCCAGCCCGATTTTAAAAGGAAAAATTGTGTTTTTAACAGTTATTGCAAGTTGTGTTGAAACAATGCAAAAATTGTATTGCGACCCAATAATAATGCATGGTGTTAGCACAAAAATGTGTTAAAGGCGTAGCACTCATTATTTCTTCCGAAATGGAGTTCAGAATGTGCTCTTTAATGTTTCGGATAAATAACTAGAATAAAGCTTTAAAAATATACATTACGATACCTTACCTAAATAATAAATGTAGATAACTTACAGGTCTCCATCTTCCCACTTTTTGAAATTGCTTCGAATATTTTGTGTAAAATTATTTATTGAAAATTAAAAAAAAAATATTCGAACCAATTTCAAAAAGTGGAAAGGTTGGGACCTGTAAGTCAGCTACATTTATCACATAAAAAAACCGCTTGTAAAAATATTCAATACAGCCGGAGAAATGTGGCACAGAGAAAATATTTTTTTTCACCATTGGATTAACAATGATGCACTTTGCTTTGGAGACCCCCGGTTCAGCGCGCCCATTTCCCCTTAAAATGAATGTTATAGTTTTGACATACATATATAAGGAAAACAATATAGTTTGCAGTTGTTGTTTTTTGTCAATCGCGAATGGATATAATCGTCCCCTTTCACGATCGTCAGTTGTGTTGGAACAACAAAAATTTGTGTCTGTATGTCATCAAAAACATTTTTTTTACTGAAACAATAAAATATTGTATTGAAACGATAAAATATTCTATTCAAACGATAAAATATTGTATTGAAACGATAAAATATTGTATTGAAACAATAAAATATTGTATTGAAACAATAAAATATTGTATTGAAACAATAAAATATTGTATTGAAACAATAAAATATTCTATTGAAACAATAAAATATTGTATTGAAACAATAAAATATTGTATTGAAACAATAAAATATTGTATCGAAACAATAAAATATTGTATTGAAACAATAAAATATTGTATTGAAACAATAAAATATTGTAATGTTGCCATTTTGACTACTTGAGTTGCATTCTGGTTGTCTATTACTCCGATCATACTGTACAAAAGATTGCACTCGCTTCATATTAATTATTATTTCAGGAAAAAATAAATGTTTCCATAAAGCAATTGGAAGCGAATAAGAAACTGAATACCGAACTGAATGAGAAAATAAAATTCCTCAGCTTCTACATTTCTAACTCCCAAAAGTCACTAAAGCATTGCATAACAAGAAAGCAGGTATTTAATATTATCAATTTGCTAAACTTAAAATGTTTTCTTGTAAATAAAAAGAATAAAATGTGGAGTTTTTTAGTACAACAATAAATATATAGAAGGTAGATAATGTAGTCAATGAACTTAATTACCTCAAATTTATGTTCATTGACTCTATTATAAACGAGAACGGTTGAAAAAGTATTTGTACAATAATACAAAAAAAATTTAGTAATTAGTTCATAAAGTTATGTAAATATTAATTTGCTATTGATATCCTAACTAATATTTATGTATTTTTTCCAAGGATTTACTAGTTGAAGAATGCCTTGAGAAGTTTCAAATGAAGAAGTTCCAAAAGCTGCTAAACAACAAAAATAAATCTGTTGCTTCGCTTCAAAAGAATAAAGTGGAGTTGGAAAAGGTAAGTTTTATCTTAGTTCTTTGCGAAATTCCTTCTATGAGAAAACTAGGGGTGTGTAAAACTACACGACTTTCAATTGCCACTCAATGAATCAATGAAGTTCATGGAATTAGCCGTAAGTCGACAGAAACTAGAGATGTCTATTAGAAGTCGATAGATGTTAAACTCTTATTCTAATGGATATCGTGGATTTTCCTAATGGTATCCATAAGATGTGACAATGAATGGCTATGTGAATAATGACTAACCTTATCTTACTTCTAATGACAGATGATGAAAGAGCGCACAGAGGAACTGAAACACTGCAACGACTTGTTGGAGGCTGAGATCAGGACAGAAGGCGAAGAGGGCAGCATGGTCAAGAGAAAGCTGTACGAGTGCAAGGACAAGGCTGCCAAACTTCGAGCCAAGTGTGTATTTTAATTTGAAATATCTAGCGGAAGGTTCGCTAGTTGCAAAACTCGCATTGTCAAGAGTAGAACTATAAACCTCCTTGCTTGTATATGGCATTTCAAGATGGTGGAAAATCCTGTCCAAATTATGGACTTTTTGAGGGTGTGTGATCCAGGGCCGGATTTCTAAATAGGCTGTAGCCTAGAGCGGCGAATTTCTTGGGGCGACAAATTTTAAGACCAATTAAAGAGGCATTTGGCATAAAAAAAATATTAGTATCTTTATAATAAAGAAAACAAATAATTTACATTAATGCGTAAATGCAAAATGAGACGTAAACTATTAATGAATTCAAGAAAAGAAACGTTGCATACAATGAGTACCAAGGGAGGTTCTACTTCTTAACACAATTATTTAATAGTCTTATAATTACTGAGGATTTAATAAGAAACAAGGACACTAGTTAAAGACATCTATTCAAATTATCTAGACTACGATTTAATTGAAGAATGCATTCATTTTAAAGATCACCGCATCACAGGAATAGAAAAACCCTAATCGGCAAATCTTTAAATCCGGCCCTGGTGCGATCTCGGACTTGATCTAGTTGATCTAGATCATGGAGACTTAGTAACAACAATAACAGAATTGAAGAGCTTAGTGGAAGAACGTGCTAAGTGACAAAAAGATGAAACCGAGAAAATGACCTTTAAAGTTCTTAGCTTGCACTTAGATCTGTTGAAAAAGCAACTTTCAAACGATTAAAAGCATACTTTAACTTAAAGTTTATGAAAAGAGGGAAAAACTTGTTATAGTTCAAGTAGTCAGTAATATGTTCATTGACAAAAATATCTCAATTTTTTCAAAAATGTCACTTACACTCTTAAAACAAACGAGCGGTTTTAACTCAGTCTGAGTTAATTTCCACTCCTTTCCGTGCCGAAAATGCACTTCCCCTATAGGAGTGGATTTCACTCTTTTGTTTTAAGAGTGTAGTGAGCCTAGGGTTCAGCGTCTCGGTCTCGAGATAGGAAGGTCCCGCGATCGAGTCCCGGTACCCGGTATGCGGAGTACGTGCTCGTTAAATCTGTTGGGTCCTAAAGTCCTGTGGTCGGTCATTGCGCAGTTTACCACGGGTACAGGTCCCTGGAGTCTATTTCCCTCCTCTTCAGGGACATGTATAAATTGTGGAGGTGGCGATAGATGGCAACATCTGTCTTGTATGTGTGTATGTCGTGTCCGTCCGTCCATCTTGACGAAGGTTTATAAGCGGGTCTTTGTGACCAAGCACACACAAGCCTGAAAATATATGTCTCAACCAACAATCCAGTTGGATCCCAGCTCAGGTGGCGACCTCATCACTGGACCGCAGTTCTAAAGATTTGTTTGTTTCATTTTTCGGGGTTTTTTTTTTAAACATCAATCTAATTTAAAGCCAAATCAATTTAATTGTCAATCAAATGTTAAAACTTAATACATATGCTGATGCATTTGGAAATTGCAATAACGTAAATATTAAGATAATTATGGTAAGATAACCTAAATAACTATATTCCTCAGGTATGAAGTTATATTGGATTCATTGGGTATAACCGAACCAGGAGAAAGTGCTGAAGCAGAACTTCTCATAAAAGTATGTAATGAGTTTACAGCATTATTTTATCAATAGAATCATACATTTGATTTATTTAAAGTCTCTCAATATCGACTTCTACTTCCATTAACAAGAGTCATGACAAGCGGGTAGGTGAAAGTTGTTGTATTTACAGCATCCGGGGCAATTTAGCTCCAAATCAGAGGCCAATAGTCAGAGCCCCATAGCATATTACCAATCTAATGGTCTTAGTATACGCGTTTAAATGTTCAGATAAAGGTTGTCACGACACTGTCTACATAAGTAAACACAATATCCAGTGACTCTAGAATTGATGATTTGGTATTGTACGAGATTGTTTCCTGGCAGGCCGAAACCGAGAAAGCTCCAAATCAGAGGCCAATAGTCAGAGCCCCATAGCATTTACCAATCTAAATGGTCTTAGTATACGCGTTTAGATGTTCAGATAAAGGTTGTCTCGACTTTGTCTACGTAAATAAACACAATATCCAGTGACTCTAGACTTGATGAATCGGTATTGTACCACATTGTTTCCTGGCAGGCCGAAACCGAGAAACGGGACTTACAGAGCGAACGGGACGAAATGATGAAACGTGTTTTCAAAGACGACGAAGAACTGTCTGCCATGAGAAACACCGTCTGGTTGATCAACGCCGCCAATGTCGAATTCAGGGAGTGTTTGTATCCGCCTGGCATTAGCTGTAAGTTGTTTATAATTTTATTATTTTTTCAGTTTATAGTGCACCCATTATTACAAGTACAGTAATGTGTAGTCAGAAACAGACTTACTAACTTTTAACCAAACTTAACTTTTAATATAACAAACATAACTAATAAGTAACTCATAAAAACATAAACCGGTGAGAAAAGTGGTACAAGGTAATGAAAGCAAGTGCTTATAAATTAATCTGAGTTTAAATAGGTATATTATAGTTACAGATGCAGATAATTTCGTTTGCGGATTAGACGAATTTTTTCTTCAAAAATACAACTTAAAATCAAAAATTGCTGAGACTCCTCATTGAAGTTTCTAGATGCAAAACTCTCATTCTTCAAAGTATAGCTAAGATATGAGGTCCATCTCTTTCATTGGCGATTTTTAATAATGGTAAATTGGCAATTGGATGATATCGCCAACGAAGAGACCGGACCCAATATCTTAGTTACACTTTGGAGAATGCTAGTTTTGTCAACTAGACCCTTCAATTAAGATCAAGTCCTGATCTAAGAAAACTCTGCTTATAGTCGCAACAGTTTTTGGAGGCCTCTTTAAGGAAAATGGTGTGCATGATTGCCCGTAATGATGGTGCTATAGTTGATCGATGTATCTTTATTTTTTGCTAACATTTTATCTGTTTCCTTATAAAACAGGGTGGCCCAAAAGTAGCCTAACAGTTAGTTAGGTATACAGTTATTTATACAGAAACAGTTATTTTAATACAGGTTAAGTTTAGTTTGGTTGAATTATCGTAGTACTAGAGCTACAGGAGAGTTATTGGTGACAGGCATCGTAATTAAGAACCATTGTCAAAAGTGATAGCTTTATTTACATACATATATTTACATTCTTAATCCCGAAGGTGCTCAAATTAGCAATTTCAATCAATCAAGGTGCTCAATTGCATATTTCTGGAGCATCAAACAAATAAACGGGGCAGGGATAGCCTGGTCTGTAAGGTCTAATAAACCGAAGATATCACGAAACTTAACCAATCGAAGTAAACGAATTGCTACTCTTTAAATAAGATACGCTGTCGTATGACTTTATTTTAGCCAACAACACTAAGCACGACTATGTCAAATACCTGTTCTAAATAACCCAAAGTTCTTACCAATGGTACAACATTAAAAGTTAGGCTACTTTTGGGCCACCCTGTATTGATCAAACCAATCACTTTAGGTCAATGTCTGAGTTAAAGTCAATCGAAAAACTAAAGTGGGATCTTGAAAATTTAAAAAAGTTACAGTAATTCTGGTAATCAACAGCATTAAGCATAATAGAAACTGATATTTAGGGTAACTTAAGGTACCCAAACTAAAAATTGGGGTCCCTAGGCCCGGGCCTAACAGGCCTTATGGTAGATCAGGCCCTGATTAAGATCCATGTATAATTCCAGCAGAGGATAGCGATCTCCTACGAACTCTTGAAACTGAAGGCCAGTCTTTGGCTATCGACCTTCATTCGCGGAGAAGTGAACTTCGAACTTTAGAACAGACAGTCGAGGATGAGAAGAGGGAGCTGGAGGAAGAACAGAACTACTGCCGAGAACTGGAAGAGGTGGGTTAAATACAGGGCGTCCGTAAAAGAATGTCCGAGTTTTAATGGTATATAAACAAGAGTTAGTTTTATATTATATATAAGAAATCATACATGATATTGAAGGAAAACTAACCTAGTTGTACCTATAAGTGCTCACTGTGTGCGCCTTTAGTGATACAGGAATTGCACAGGCTGTTGCTTCCACTACTCCGGACTTGCTGCAGACAGTATGGGAAGAATTGCATTTTCGTTTGGATGTGTGCCGTATCACTAAAGGCGCACACATTGAGCACTTATAGGAACAACTAGGTTAGTTTTAATTCAATGTCATGTATGATTTGTTATATTTAGTATAAAATAAACTCCTGTAATATACCATTAAAATTCGGACATTCTTTTACGGACACCCTGTATAACTTTTAACGGATGCCTAATTAACTTATTAACGACGATTGGCAAGAAAATTTAAAGGTGAAAAGGACCTTTCTGCTGCAGTTTATCCAAATAAACAAAATATGAAACAAATGAAGACCCTTAACAATTTAGGAAGGTCAAATTTAGTTACGCGAAAAATGAATTTAAAAAACTTTACAATTTAAAAAATTTTAGTGGGAAATGAAGGTGTTAATGGTAGGGTAACTCGATGAGTTGTTCTATTCAGCGTCCCTAGTTAATGGTATTCTCAAAGTCGTGTATAATGTATTAAGGAGATGTTAAGTCTTTTGTCTGTGTATGGTTAAAAGATGTGAGACATTGTTCCGTGGGGATTGTCCTCTAAGTTTGACCCGTACCATTTGCAATGAACCAAAGATAGTTACAAAAACCAAACTGAATGGTTTCGTCTGTAGCATTTATTCAATACACGAGAATTTCTTTTAATATTAAAAAAAAAACCTTACTGAACCCGATTTCCTGGGGATGTGTAGAAACTGAATCTCACTTAACATGTAAAATTTCAAGATTTTGATAAGACTATTTGTAATTCTGAAGGTGCTGCGCGACAGGGAGTTGGAAAGTGCCACCGTGTTGAGGGAACTGGAGGACCTTGAGGTGAAGATGAGCAGAGCAGAGAAGGCAGAAGCGAAGCTCGCAGCGCGAGTAAGAAACGAAGCAAATCAACCCGGTATTCTAGAGGTGAGGTGATATTTGAAGAGCTTAGTGGAAAAACAACTTCATTGCATTGGAATCTTCTCGTATTCTGATGTGCTTGGCGGACATTGGCGACAGGAAACCGGTTTCTCTCTCGGTTCTTCTATCGTGTTACAAACGTGTGACTCGTGTCCACTGATATCTGGCGTGAATCAGGGTTGCCGCGAGAGAGAAAAAAAAAGTGAGTAACCGGTTTCCTTACACCAGTTTAGGTGAGGACTCGCTATTGTTGCCAAAGAATCCTGATGCAGACAAATTCCTATGCAATGAAGTTGTTTTTCCCTTGTACTTTTCATATGTGAAGAACGTGCTAAGTGACAAAAAGGTGAAAACAAGAAAATGAGCTTTAAAGTTTTTAGTTAGCACTTAGGTCCGTTAAAAACAGTACTTGCAAGCGTACTTAAAGTTTATGAAAAAGAGGAAACTTGTTATCTTTAAAGGAGGGATTGAGGGAATAACATGTTCATTGACACAAATGTCTCAATTTTTTCAAAGGAGGGATTGAGGGAATAACATGTTCATTGACACAAATGTCTCAATTTTTTCAAAGGAGGGATTGAGGGAATAACATGTTCATTGACACAAATGTCTCAATTTTTTCAAAGGAGGGATTGAGGGAAAACATGTTCATTGACACAAATGTCTCAATTTTACCAAAGGAGGGATTGAGGGAATAACATGTTTATTGAGCCATTTTTCAAAAGGATTGAAATAACAGTCTCAAAGTTTTTTCAAAGGAGGGATTGAGGGAATAACATGTTCATTGACACAAATGTCTCAATTTTTCAAAGGAGGGATTGAGGGAATAACATGTTCATTGACACAAATGTCTCAATTTTTTCAAAGGAGGGATTGAGGGAATAACATGTTCATTGACACAAATGTCTCAATTTTTTCAAAGGAGGGATTGAGGGAATAACATGTTCATTGACACAAATGTCTCAATTTTTTCAAAGGAGGGATGAGGATAACAGTTTGACACAACATTGTAATACATTATGACACAAATGTCTCAATTTTTTCAAAGGAGGGATTGAGGGAATAACATGTTCATTGACACAAATGTCTCAATTTTTTCAAAGGAGGGATTGAGGGAATAACATGTTCATTGACACAAATGTCTCAATTTTTTCAAAGGAGGGATTGAGGGAATAACATGTTCATTGACGCAAAAGTCTCAATTTTTTTCAAAAATGTCACTTAGTACGTTCTTCTACTAAGATCGTCATTTGAGGGGTCTAGTTGCCATAACTCACATTTTCCAAAGTATAACTACGGTATTTAGGGTAAGGTCCACTCATTGGCGACTTCTTTTGATACAGATACATGCAATTGGACGAAATTGACATTATAGGGACCGGACCTTATAATAACTCAGCTATAGTTGGGAGAATGTGAGTATCGTAACTACAACTTTCAATTTATAAATTAAGCGAAAAACGAATTTTACAAACTTAAGGTGGTGGTAATGGAATTCACAAATGGGGCTTTAATGAATTAAAAAAAAACGTTAAACGTGAGTACGAAACGGTGTTCAAATATACATCGGTGGGATGAAAACTGTTTCCTAAATACCCCCCAAATCCCCCCCCCCCCCCCCTACATCTTTTTCGGACATCATGTTTCACCACTTCGCTTCGTTCAACTGTTTTTTTTTTCGTTTTCTATCTGAGTTGTGTATATCATTCTGAGGAAGGCGGGCCCCTTGCGTTTCCACCAAAATATGTAAACTTGTACAGAATGAAACTTTTTGCGCCAAGAATCATCGTTATTTTTCTTCATGTATCTTCATTAGCACCCATGATTGTGGCATTTTGAGGTTGGGGTTGAAAGTGGACGATGAACAGAAGACCATTTGACACAAAGATATTATTACACCCCCCCCCCCCCTTCTTTTTAATTCAAAAATTTAGTGCAGGTTGTTAATTTTGTTTTTTTAATAACAGGATATACGAATTCACCTTCTAAGGGAAGTTAGAAGAACGGTTTCGGACTTGCTGTTTTCTGCAGTGGAAAAATCGCCCGAGATTTCCGACAAGATTCAAGAGTTGTACCAAGAAGTAAGTTGACTGGAAAGAAAATGTCAAAAAACTAAAAAATTGAAATACATTTTTAAAAAATTATTACTTTAGTTCATTGTGCCTCAGTAGTATATTAATGACCTCGAGATTTGATATGAAAATTTCATACATTTAATACAGTAGGCTCAATCTCAACTGGAGTCCGTTTAATTGGATATCCGTTTTTACCGGCAGAATATTTTATCATTAAAATGTAAAAAAATTAAGTAAAAATTACTTGTCTCATTATCAATTCCCTCATCTATGATGATGTCGTGTCCATGGATAAAGATTCTGAGTTGATGTCATTAAGAGTGGTTTGGGGAAGAACGTCAGTGTTGAGTTTTCTTGTTTTTTGTTGCCAGAATATCAGCAGACTCGCGTCGATGCCAACGTGTGCTGGAATCCACTGCAAAATGCATTTCTTGTTCAAATTTAAAACTTGAAACATTCCATCATCTATCCCTTTAAGACCGAGCTATCACGATCGTGCGGGTATAAAAGAGAATGTTCAAGCTTTTCAAAAATATTGATACCGAAGCAGCGGACTTGTACCAGTCGTTATTTGTCTAAAAAATGACTTTGTTTTTAAGGAGTTGCTGACATTGATGCTGTTTAAAGCATTTTTTTTAGATAAACGCTAAAATATAGTCTCATCAACTTAAATCAGCGCCATCTGATAGCCAGTCTTACAGGGGTATAGCCGCGATCATCTTTGACTGTCTCTTTTTGATAGCTTGCAGATTCCCTTATCTATATGATGCTGATAAGACAAATGGCCAAACTATGTAACGGCAATTTTTAATTAAATCCTCGGTTTTAACGCAAAAACAGGTTTGTGTGATATCCAAAATGCCTCTGTAAAAAATTTTTTAAACAAATATTTTCTATTAAAATTTTATTTATTTATAAAAAAAAGTGGCCACATTCAAAATTTATTTTCTGTAAAATTTTATTTAATGTATGGCATTTTATGACTTTCATTAAATAGGAGTATATAATACCGATTTTACATGATTTGCTACACTTAAGGGGGAATGGGCGCGCTGGACCGGGGGTCTCCAAAGTAAAGTGCCTCAGTGTTAATCCTATGGAGAAAAAATATTTTCTCTGACACATTTCTCCGGCTGTATTAAATATTTTTACAAGCGGATTTTTTTATGTGATAAATGTAGCTGACTTACAGGTCCCGACTTTCCCACATTTTGAAATTGGTTCAAATATTTTTTAATTTTCAATAAATAATTTTATACAAAATATTCGAAGCAATTTCAAAAAGTGGGATAGAGACCTGTTAGAGATAGGGTTAGAGAGAGGGAAAAGATAGAGACCTGTAAGTTATCTACATTTATCATTTAAAAAAACCGTTTGTAAAAATATTCAATACAGCCGGAGAAATGTGGCAGAGAAAATAGTTTTTTCGCCATTGGATTAACACTGTGGCACTTCAGTTTGGAGACCCGCGGTCCAGCGCGCCCATTCCCCCTTAATATTCAACCTTGTTTATAACATTACAAACATTGCATCTCCTTGAATAACGCTATAACCTGTATATTATATGTACAGGGTTCCCAAAAAAGACTACCTGTTTTTAAAAATTAATAAAAAAGAAATGGATAGAGATATTAACACAATTCTTGCAGAAAATGAATGAATCAGGTCTGGAATTTGATATGGAACACTTTATTATGTTAGTTATGTTTATTACGATATTATGTTATTACACTTTATTATGTTCAATTTAACCGACAGATGGCGCGGCAATACCGTGTGTTGGCTGTATGAAAGAACTAGGCATGCGTATATACCGAAAAGAAGGACACGTGGTCAGAAATGTTCAGTAGCTTTCAGTTCAGGGAAAGCAGCAATAGTTATTGCGTGGAATCGAACACATGGTATTGCAGCGCTCTGTGTCGGTTAAATTGAACCTTATAAAGTTTAATAACATATAATAACGTAATAAACATAACTAACATAATAAAGTGTTCCATATCAAATTCCAGACCTGACTCATTCGTTTTCTGCAAGAATTGTGTTAATATCTCTATCCATTTCTTTTTTATTAATTTTTAAAAACAGGTAGTCTTTTTGGGACACCCTGTAGTTTTAAAGTGTATAAATTGTATTTATTACTTGTATTATAAAAAAGAAACTCTTTTAACTTCGTAGGCCAACTTACCCCTTCCTACACGGGCCCGTTCTTCCCTGTCTCTAAGGTCCGGTTCGATCTCCAGCTACCGATCCCTTGCGTCAACCGGGCGGATTTCGAGGGCTTCAGACTCATTCCAGCCGTCTGTGGTGAATGTAGGGAGCTTAGGTGAGCTTTTATTCTTACAAGCGGACATAAACTAGTTATTTAAGCAACTAGTGCCGAAAACAATACTTTATTAAGCGAAATAATGACAAGAGCTTAATAAAGTATTATTTGGCACGTGCTTGCTTACAATTCTTTTTATAATAACGTGCAAACAAGAAGTTCATAAAGAACTAAAATAGCCTACTTTCCTGTTACTTAAATACTTACTGAAGTTCTAATTGGGAAAACTAGGTTCCTAACAGTAAATATCATCAACAGCCGTTTCTACACTAGATTTATACACATTAGAAAAAAAAATCGAAACACAGCATACAGCTATAATTTAAACTTCTAAAAGCCAAAATCAACTATTTTCCTTAATATACTTTCGCAAATTAATTAAATATTATTTATCGTCTGCTCGCGATGTATTTGTAGTTCGAAGAAAAATTAAATATTTATTAATAACAAAAGTAATGAAACTACTCCAAACTGCATTAAAAAATAAGAAATGTAAATTAAAACTAAGCATAATTGTATGCAAAAGTATGCCTTGCCGCTTTCTTGGTAGATAATTAATGAACAATCAAAGAATCAAATTGTGCTACATTTTATGACGTCATTCCAAACTGATTCATGAAAATATTATTTTGCTTCAAATATGTTTAAATAAATAAAGTTTCTCATGCCATTGTTGATTTGGCAACTGTGATTTAAATGACTCAAAATTGAATTTCAATGCTAATTCAATGGGAAATTCGCCGAAAGATAGTAGATTTATGTCCGTCCATACGTACAGACAGACGGACAAAAAGTATGAAAGTTGGGTACCTGAGGTCATAGTTTTTCTAACAAAAAAAGAATTTTTAAGATCCAAGGATAGAACCGATTTTGGAAGGGGGGTACGGACAGACAGACGGACGGACAGACAGACAACGAACAGGCAGACAGACGGACATCGACCGCATTTCAATACCTACAGTGATTTAAATGACTCAAAATTGAATTTCAATGCTAATTCAATGGGAAATTCGCCGACAGATAGTAGATTTATGTCCGTCCGGACGTACAGACAGACGGACAAAAAGTATGAAAGTTCGGTATCTGAGGTCATAGCTTTCAAACAAAAAGAATTTTTAAGATCCGATGGATAAAACCGGTTTTGGAAGGGGGGTACGGACAGACAGACAGACGGACATCGACCGCATGTCAATACCTACTTTTTCATTTTTTTAATTCTTTCGAATTAAAAAAAGAAAAGTAGGCTAAAAAGTATGCGTGTTAAGTGTTACTATAAATATGCATGTTATATAGAAGTCTTGTTTGGCGTGAAATTTGTGTTCTTACTTTTGTCTTATTTAATTCCCTTTAATAATTTTTGTAGTACTTGTAGTTTCCATGGAGATATTAGAAAATGCAAAAGTAATGAACCAATAGAAATAAGCGAGTTTCATTACATCATTTAGTTTCCATGGAGATATTCATGACATCATTTTGTTTTTCTACCAATCAGATACTCTTATTTACTTTACCGCACTAGTGCCGAAAGTAATACTTTCGGCACTGTCTGTGACGTAACCACATAAAGTGTCATTTTCGCAACGATTTATGAATGAATTGATGTAAAAAGAACTTTTTTGCACGTTGTTATAAAAAAAATAATTACACATTATTCTTATACAAATCTGTGTCGTCTAGTCGTATTGGTGGTTTCGACACTTGCTTGTCAAGCGAGATGGCCGGGATTCAAATAATACCGGATAAGGCATGGATATTTGAAGAGTACAGGGGGAAAACACAACTTCATTGCGTAGGAATATTCCGGTTTTTCTTTTGTGCTTGGCGAACATTGGCGACAGGAAACCGGTTTTTCTTTCGCTTCTTCTTTCACAAACACAAACACTTTATTTACACAAAACA